>JAAGEH010000333.1:532908-574042 GCA_011751065.1 Lasiurus cinereus | reverse complement strand
TCCCTAAACCCTCAGGGAGGAGGGGGAGTGTAGTGATTGAAACTGGGAATTACTGAGGAATCCCCTCACGGCTAGGCTTGACACTTCCTCCCCTAAAGCCAGGAAAGAAGGGGGAGGGGAAGGTTCAGAATCAGGTTAAAAGTGTGAACCTGCCTCTGATTAACTGTAATCTTGAGCCTAGTATCTTCGGCCAGACCACAACACCTGAACCACGGTTTTCTGAGTTCCTTAGGCTAGCTAGGTCAAGCAGCCTTACTAGGAACCTCCTGGGTTAGCTGGTTCCTTGCTGGCTGAGAACCAATTAGAGATTGCTGAGTCAGCATCTATGAGCCAATAGGGAAGGCAGAATGGGTATAAAAAGAGGGACTGCCCTTTGTCCCTGCGTGGCAATCCCCAACGCACCGCCCTGATGCCCAGGGAAGACAGGGCGACCTGGAAGTATACAACTGGAAGAACCAGAACCCTCCTTTCTTGCTCGCTTCATCCAGAGAAGTAAGTTCTACCAGAGGAGCCAACATGTGACACTGTATGTGCGAACTTTGGAACTGTATGTGCGAACTTTGGAACATGAAGTCATCGCTTCTATCAAATTGTCACTCTGAGGGTGAGGGTTCTCAGTTGGTTTGAAAAACACCAGCTGATCCTGGTTCTCTGCTCTGTGGACCGGGCCAGTGAGTGAGTGATGTTGGCTAATTTTGGTGAGCTGGGTTTGCTGTGCTGGAAGTACCCATCAACCCAGCTGGGACAATTGCCAACAGCTGGTGAACTGTGTGGATTGCAAAGAGGGCAACATCATGAGCGGCTCCAGGGACAGAATGGCCAAGGTATGGTCTTTGGCCTTAAGACCTCAACAGTGGGCAGCTGATGATACACTTGGGCAGTGACTTTCCCCCAGGGGCTGAGGTGCTGGACCTCATGTCCCCTTTCACACTCCTGTCCTGTGGCTATGACAACTATGTTCGATACTGGGACCTCCGAGCCAGCGTCAGAAAGCACTTGCTGGCCACAGGTTCCTCCTATTACGGGGTTGTATGACTATGGGATCGGTGCCAAAGGGCCTGCTTAAATCGAGATGTGGTATTCCTGTTTTGTTATACTCAGTGTCTGTTAATCGCACATCACAAACCAGGTTCTGGAAGTAATAAAGGATGGGACTGTGGTGGTGATCCAAAGTTTGAGTCTTGCTGGCCAGCCCTGATGACACGCCTTCCCGCTGATGTCGACACCCCTGAGCAATCCGGTGTATTGCCATCTCAGCTGTGGGCCAGGGAAGCCAGCTATTCAGGGACCTCTCTTGCTTGGAGAGTGCAGTGATGATGCTCCCCACCTACACCCACAGTACCTATCTACTGTAGTCACCCTAGACTCTGTCATCTGGGCAAGCCCTAGGACATGGGACCTCTGGCCAAAAGGCCGAGCTGATTGCCCTAACTCAGGCACTCCGATAGGGAAAAGGGGCCAGGCTGCTGAGTCAGCTAAGGTTTGAGCCCAGATTCCAGTTAGGTGAGCCCAGATTCGAATCTGTAATAAATTTAGGCCTGTTTGAATTCGGTTGGTCTTTGTGGTCTGTCTTGTGGGGACTCGCTCCGTTACAGGGAGGGGAAGGGCAGCTGCTCTCTGAGTCCCTCTCTGTCTCCCCATCTGAATGGAGAGGCAGCTTGAGTCACGGAAGCAGGTGGAATGGGGGTGTCAGAGACAGACCCAAATACCCATTCATGGTTAGGCACCAGATGAGATCAGGTCCCATCCATCACAGTGGGGAAAAGATTTTTTTAAAAATATATTTTATTGATTTTTTACAGAGAGGAAAGGAGAGGGATAGAGAGTTAGAAACATCGATGAGAGAGAGAAACATCGATCAGCCGCTTCCTGCACACTCCTACTGGGGATATGCCCGAAACCAAGATACATGCCCTTGACTGAAATCGAACCTAGGACCCTCCAGTCCTCTATCCACTGAGCTAAACCGGTTTCGGCAAGATTTTAATTTTACTATTTTTCAAGGCATACAAATTTTTCAGTTGTAATTTGTGGTCTTTGAAGTCTTTGTGTTCTGTGAAGGCATTTATGAATGAATATTTTGACCCTAGTAGTCCCTATAACCCATTAATGGGATGTTGATATTAATGTAGCATGTCTCCTGTTACTTTTCCTTATATTTGGGAAACAAAACAATTTAAAAATCAACAACATTCAAAACAGTTATCAGAATCAAAATTATTACCACTTTATTCAGTCCCATCACCATTTTTAAAATTTTGATTATTTTCCAGTATTTTCATGAATATAAGTATTCCTTTGAGTTTTACAAATCTTTACTTACTTCAAAAATATGACCTGTTTAGAAACCTCTCATTTACAATAAGTCAGACCAGAGGATTGTGTTTAACCTATATCAGTATTTAATTGGTCTAGGCCAATAAATTATCACCCCTTAGTATTGCCACCCAAAGTCAGAAAACACACCACATATAGTAATCTGATAAATACAAAGACCTTCCATTGTACAAAGACGATGAATGACACACTGAAAATGACACAACTATGCTAAAGAAAGGAGATATAAACTGAAAGACATTCATCAATATGTCCAAGTGTCTACACAATAGATTCCCTATCAAAATCCCAAGACAGTTTTGGATGTAATTTAAGCTAAAGAGATTCAAGAAAGGAGAACTTCTTCAAATGTAGGTAAGTTGGAAGATTTGCTTTTTTTTTTACACTGAAAAACATTTTTATGAACAACAAATACATATTTATCAACAAGTGAATCTAAAAATTAAGTGAATTAAAATTTTGATCAACAGAATAAACTGGTGAATGTAATAGAATCAGGAGCACAAAAAGGGAGTGGACTGATAATTCTCAGGGGGAAAGGAGTGAGGGGGGTGCAGGGAGAGACTGGACAAAAATCATACACCTATGGATGAGGTCAATGGGGGGGAGGTAAGGGTAGAGGGAAGGGTGGCAGCCGGGTGGAGGGGAGCTATGGAGGGGAAAAAAGAGACAGTAATGTAATAATCTGAATAATAAAGATTTAATTTAAAAAAGTAAAAAAAAAACATTTTACATAGCAAATGTAGAAAAAAGCACGAGTAACCAAGTGGATGGGATCCTGGATTAGTACAGATCCATCCACCAATGGAATAGTGGGGAATGCCCTGACAGAAACCCTAATGAAGCCTCACCTGCATCAAACAGGAGCCTTCCCTGTGGGAGAGGATACAATCCACAGGGACAAATGCCACCTCCAGAAAAGATGTGGAAATGTATTCTCCAACTTTCTGATATTCAACCAAAACTCATCCTTGCACGTAATTCCGGGGTGACTGAGCCTTTCTCTGCTGCTCATACACGCAGTTACCCCCAGCTGGCAGGGCAGCTGTCTGGGGCAGCAGAAATCTGGGAAATACCCTGGTTTGAAGATATTGTTTTAAAGGTGTGTTTTTTTTTTTAATGAATTTAGAGGAAGGCAGAGATGGAGAGAAACATCCATGTGCCAGACAAACATCCCATGGGTTGCCTCTCGAAAGCACCCTGAGGAACTCTGGAAAGCACACCCCCAATCCAGGTATTTACGGGATCAGGAATCAAACTTGCAACCTTTCTGATGGAGGGGCACTACCTGCAGACAAATGAGCCCAATGGGATAGGGTTGAAATACCTCCAAGATAAACTTCCTTACTTCATGACATGTTTCTGTCAGTATCTTCAAATTTTAAGTCCCTTTAAAGAGAATCTACAGCTCAGCAGATGTGGCTCAGTGGTTAGAGTGTCTTTCCTCCCACCAGAAGGTCACCTATTTGATTTCCACTCCCATCTGATACCTGGGTTGAAGGTTTGGTCTCCAGCCTGCCTTGTGTGCCTAAGGCACCAACTGATGTCTCTCTCATATCAATGTTTCTGTCTCTTAGTAGCCACTATCCCTCCCACTCTCTCTTTTTTAAAAAA
The DNA here is from genome assembly GCA_011751065.1 of Lasiurus cinereus. Taxonomy (NCBI): domain Eukaryota; kingdom Metazoa; phylum Chordata; class Mammalia; order Chiroptera; family Vespertilionidae; genus Lasiurus; species Lasiurus cinereus. The sequence goes on along the minus strand of JAAGEH010000333.1, from coordinate 570,091 downwards.
AATAATATTTTATTGATATTTTACAGAGAGGACGGGAGAGGATAGAGAGTTAGAAACATCAATGAGAGAGAAAGACATCGATCAGCTGCCTCTTGCACGCTCCCCACTGGGGATGTGCCTGCAACCAAGGTACATGCCCTTAACCAAAATCGATCCTGGGACCTTACAGTCCATAGTCTGACGCTCTATCCACTGAGCCAAACCTGTTTCGGCCCTCACACTCTCTTTAAGATCAAAGAAAATAATATCCTTGGATAAGGATTTTATATTTTTTACTGATTTTTTACAGGGAGGAAGGGAGAGGGATAGAGAATTAGAAACATCAAAAGAGAGAAACATCGATCAGCTGCCTCCTGCACACCCCCGACTGGCGATGTGCCCGCATCCGGAATCCAAGGTACATGCCCTTGACCAGAATCAAACCTGGGACCTTTCAGTCCACAAGCTGATGCTCTATCCACTGAGCCAAACCAGTTTCTGCTGAATAAGGATTTTAAAGAAAGAGAAACTACATTTGTTTCAATGATGAGAATCAATATTCCATTGACTCCTGCATGCCCCCTATTGGGGACTGAGGGGGAAACCCGGGCATGTGTCCTGACCAGGAATCTAATCTGACCTCCTGGTTCATAGGCCACTGCTCATCCACTAAGCAACACAGGCTGGGCCAGAATGTTTAGTTCTTACATGATCACTGGAGTCTTGGTGGTGAACCTCTACCTGGCCAGTGGGGATCTGGCCAAAACCAGCTCTCCTACATTCCCTGAGGTGGCCCAGATTGTGAGAGGGTGCAGGCTAGATCAAGGGAACCCACCGTGCACAATCGGATCCTGGGAAGGACAGCGGGAGAGTTAAAAGGTGTGTCCAGCCCATCTTGCCAGGTCCCCATCAGCTGGACCCCAGCACCAAGATAACTTACCAGAGCATCAGAACGTCTGCCCCTTGGAGGTCAATGCGTGACTCTGCAACCCGTGGAACAATTGGTTGAACACTTAGTATATGTAGGATTACAACCTCTTTGACCGCGCACCCTTTCTTCTTTTAGTTTCTATTTCTGAGTGATCTGTCAGGGATGGATAACAAACCTGCAAAATATATACACTAAAGAAGACACTGGGACCTATTTTTAACTCAATAATCATTAATTCTGGCCCTAGCTGGTGCCACTCAATGGGTACAGCATTGGCTCAAGGAGCAAGAGTCCTGGCTTTGATTCCGTAAAGGGGGCTGGATGCCTGACCCATGCAGGAGGTACCAATTGATGTGTCTCTATCACACGGATGTTTCTCTCTGTGTCTGTGCCCCCTTCGTTTCATTCTCTCTAAAAATCACTGGAAAAAGAGCCTCAGGTGAGGATTCACAACAACAAAGAGATTCATTAATGTTGTCCTGGCCAAGGTGTTAACTCTGCTGGTTGGAACCTCATCCCAATGTGTCAGGATTGTGGGTTCAAGTCCAGTTTAGAACACATCCAGGGGTCAAAAATAAACAACAAACAAGGAATCATTAATTGTGGAACATTTTGTATGGTGGCACATTCTCTGTAATGTAAGCCTAAAAAAGAAATAAAACCACTGATCAATATCCAATAATCACATCTCCCTTTATACCCACAATCATTTTTACAATATGTGTTAGTGTACTTCAAATATGAAGTATTTTTCATTGAAAAAGGTTCCATCTATAGACAAACAGCAGGACATTCTCTGCCTAGTGCAGAGAGATGAGAGGGAGTGAGTTGAATACTGGGAGCTTGTTGTTTTGTTTGTTTGTTTTGGTCCAAAAGCAATGTATCTTCCAAACTTTCAATCTATCACAGCATAAGTATTTAACTATTAAAAATGATAAAATATGCCCAGTGTTGGAAACCAAACATTGTTCTCACTAAATGGATGTAAACAGGAGACCAGAAGGCTGGTCAACCTTAACTGCTCTGAAAGGTCAGAGCTAATCACTCACTGTTTAGTTGAAACATTGTTGGCTGAAGCAACCTCTACCTGTTTGTTTCATGTTAATTTCTGTTTTGTTATTTCCTGCCTAAAGGCTAGGGATATGTCCCAAACCCTTAATAAAAGGGAGAAAAAGGCCAGAGCAAGTGGCAGTCCTTCTCACTAGAGGAAGGCTTCCGCCTGGCCCCCCAATATCGCCAAATTAATGTTTTCTAGTCTCTCATTTCGTTTGTGTGCAGCCTCCTTCAGAACCCGAACTCTGAACCTGGAACCCTGAACCACTTGGGGCGTGGAAAGGGGCTCGCACAGCCCAGATTGGTGGTCTCAGCATAGGACCATAGTATAAAACAGAAGTCGGAGTTCCATTTATGGTCAGGGCACATGCCCCGATTGAGGGCTCCATCTCAGTGTGAAGTATGCAGGAGACGGGGGATCCATGATTGTCTCTCACCACTGATGTTTTGATCTCTCTCGACCTCTCCTTTCCTCTATGCAATGAATAAAAATGTTTTTAATTAAAAAAAAGAAAATAATAAAATCTCATTAAATATTAGGATTAAAAATACTTTAAAATTTTCAAAACTCTTATTTCTGAGAAAACCAGGAGTCCCTCCATTGGAAATAAACCTTTAGAAATGTCTGTGGACCATACAGATGTGAACAGGTTAATGCAATCTTCAGAATTGCCGCAGGAAACAGAATAATGAATATCAGATTATTTCAAGTTGACAATTATTTTGGGTTTAAATGATGCCACTAAAATCTTGAAAGCTAGATTTCCCGTTTCCTTTTATATTTACATAAGGAAATGAACACCCTTACCACAGCTGTCTGCATGAGGCAGTAACATGCAACCCAGCCTCAGGCTTTGGTGAGGTGATCACTTTGAGAAGGGGTGTCTAGTCACACATGGACTAGAGCCTGCACGTAGGCTCTGGACTATCAGCCAGGTTGGTCACTAAGGATTGCTTAGACGCCCCCTGGAAGCTCTACACAAACCTGAATGTAAGAGACTACAAGTGCAGTGATGTGTTAATATGCACAAATGCGCAGGAAGCTATGGAAAAAACACACAAGACTGACAGAAGAAACACCTTTGCCAGATTTTATGAATGCATCTGAGGTTACAGAATAGAATCATGGTGTTTCTGACTCAAAAGCATTACTAACTGTTAACAAAATGGAAAGTTCAGAGATAGAACTAAGGTTAAAAGAGGGGTTTTAAATGACTAATTAGTGTTAAAATGTATCTTGAATATGATTTGGGAACAGTAAGGATTTGTTACTCTCCGCACCTCCTTCCCGAAAAAAATAAAAGAAAATAAAACCTTGATGTTGAGCTGAGGACTCTCATTGAGTAGGTGACTGCAATAAAAAAAATGGTAATAATTTGTCCAAGACACAGAAGCCATAGGTGAGCTAACTGTAAGAACTCTGAGATAAAAATATAGGGTTAATTCTTCCTGACCTTGGATTTTACAATAGTTTAAGATATGACACCAACACAAAAGCAGAGAAAGGTTAAATAAATTACTCAATATCAAAATGTATGCTCTGTGCAAAGACCCTAGCACATCAGGGAACATACAGTCTATCGGATGAGAAAAGGTGATTTTAAGTCACACATCTTGAAACATCTCGTGTCCCTATTTCCCCAAGTGCTACAAATCAATAACCAAAATACAAGATCCCAGGGTTTGAAAGATCAATCTCAGCCTTCATGTCCACCAATATTTGCTTTATATACTCAGGTCCTCCTCCTACTTCACATCATAAATGTTTACAAGGGTTTTATCCTCTTGATAAAGTTGACCCCTTTATCATTAGGAGGTATCTTTATTATTCTGGCCTCTCTTTTAAAGTCTCTATTTTGTCTGACATTAGTATTGCCTCCCTGGCATTTTAAAATGTTAATTTCCATGAAATCACTTATTTTTAGTGCGAGGGCAGTTTTTTCCTTTATTGATTTCCAAATTTTAGGAAGAGACTGCAAAGCCATCAATTAAATCACACAAAAGAGGCATCTTTACCTTTGGTTCCCAGCAGGCCTGCTCTGACCTGCTCTAGCTACTGCCACAACCCTCTGGGCATTGAAACACTGTGTATGTGCTGCCTTCACTCAAAGTCAGCGCTCCCACTTGGGTCAGCTAACTCTGAGCACGGTTATGCTCATACCTATGAAATGTACACCGACAAGGATTAGAGCTCTCACTAGAGCAACATTCTCTGCAGAGTAGTTTCTTTGGGGCCCAAAGGTAGAGAGGAAGTAACTTTTTTCCAACCCTTTACTTTCATGCTGTTTTTCCTCTGGAAAAACATGTAGACAGCATGTAGACAGCATATGTAAAGGTCTTCTCTCCCTATCCATTCAGCTATCCTGTCTCTTCTGGTTGAAGCAGTGAAGTCATTTCTATTGTGTTTATTGATAGATATATAGTTATTGGCATTTTCAAGTAAACACAATCATAAAAGGGAACAGTAACTTCCCACTGACATAAAAAAATAGATCTCCCAGACCCAGAGGAGCTGCAAAAAGCTGAGGTACGGAGACGCGCGCTGAGAGAGTGGGTGCCGGAGTACCTGGCTGGCTTTCTCTGGCGGGAGGGAAACGGAGACTCCCAACGGCATTGAACCCCTTATCTTACGACACTAAACCCCAGATCCAGCCGAGACTCATACGGGGGGAGTTTGGACTGTGAAAAGGGAGAGGTGCACGGAAATTTAGGGGAGTCGCAAAGGATCGGAGGTCTGGTCGCACACGGCACCACGCGGAGGACAGATTGCTGATTGTGCCGCTGTCTTTCGCGAGTGGGCGGGAGACAGACCCTCCGAACTGTGCCACTTCTGAGTCCACTGAGCCCCTGTTTTGGGCGAAACCCTGGGGACCTAGACTCGTGTGGTCCTGGTTCGCAGGGGAGATGGAAAGGCAGCGGTTAGAGGCGCTGCGGGTGCGCGCGCACAAGGACCGCTCCAGCCATTACCCAGTCACGTGAGACTCAGGGGCCGTGGAGGGCGGGCCGACTGGAAGGCAAGGCGGTCCCTTAAGCCCTGAAACTCCACCCCTCCCAAGCTCAACAGAGGCTTCTTCGGCTGAATCCAGCACAGAAGTTTCCCCGGCACAGTGAAAATGCCGAGACAAGGGAAGGGATTACAAGCAAAAGAAATGGAGGGAAAAAAACGACTGCATATAGAATTCAAAACCATGCTTATAAGGTTTTGCAAGAATATGCTAGAAAAGATGGATAAATTTAGTGAGACCCAAGAGAAGATGATAAATACACTGACTGAAATGAAAACTATTATGCAGAGTACTAACAGCAGACTAGAGAAAGGCAAGGATCAAGTCAAAAATTTGAAATATAAAGAAGCAGAAAACATTCAACTGGAAAAGCAAGAAGAGAAAAGAATCCAAAAATGTGAAGATAATGTAAGGAGCCTCTGGGACAGCTTCAAGCGTACCAACATCAGAATTGTGGGGGTGCCAGAAGAAGAGAGAGAGCAAGATACTGAAAACCTGTTTAAAGAAATAATGACTGAAAACTTCCCACATCTGGTAAAAGAAATAGACTTACAAGTCGAGGAAGCACACAGAACCCCAAAGAAAAGGAACCCAAAGAGGACTACACCAAGACACATCATAATTAAAATGCCAAGAGCAAAAGAGAAAGAGAGATATTAAAAGCAGCAAGAGAAAAACAGTTTATTACCTACAAGGGAGCACCCATACGACTGTCAGCTGATTTCTCAACAGAAACGATGCAGGCCAGACGGGAGTGGCAAGAAATATTCAACGTGATGAACAACAAGAACCTACAACCAAGAATAATCTATCCAGCAAAGCTATCATTCAGAATTGAAGGGCAGATAAAGACCTTCACAGAGAAGAAAAAGCTAAAGGAGTTCATCAACTCCAAACCAGTATTATATGAAATGCTGAAAGGTACCCTTTTAGAAGAGGAAGAAGAAAAAGGTAAAAGACAAAAAATTATGAACAACAAATACACATCTGTCAACAAGTGAATCTAAAAATTAAGTGAATTAAAAATCTGATCAACAGAATAAACTGGTGAATATAATAGAATCAGGAGCACAGAAAGGGAGTAGACTGATAATTCTCAGGAGGACAAAAATCATAAAGCATCAAACAGACTGTGAAATTATAGCAGAAAGATTAAAGTTAGGTGAGGTAAATAAGTGATCAATCAAAGGACTTGTATGCATGCTTATAAACATAACCAATGATCACAGACACTGGGGGGTCGGGGTACGCCTGGGAGGGAGGGGGGCAATGGGGAGATATGTATAAAAAATTAATAAAAATTAATAAAAAAATAGATCTCCCAGAGAAATGAATCAATAAGGAAAAAGTGGTCGTAAAAGACACTTTTTAAAAAATTTAATAAACTTGCTGAAACCGGTTTGGCTCAGTGGATAGAACATCGGCTTGCAGACTGAAGGGTCCCAGGTTCGATTCCGGTCGGGGGCATGTACCTTGGTTGTGGGCACATTTCCAGTGGGGCATGCAGGAGGCGGCTGATTGATGTCTCGCATCGATGTTCCTGACTTTCTCTCTCTCTCCCTTCCTCTCTGTAAAAAATCAATATAATATATTTTAAAAATTTAATAAATCTTTGTTCAGATTACAATTATTTCTTTTTGCCCCCCATAGCTCCCCTTCACTCGGTTCCCACCCCACCTTCTGCCCTTACCTCTCCCTGACTGTTCTCATCCACAGTTGTACCATTTTTGTCCAGTTTCTTCCCACACCCCTATACCCTTCTCCCTGAGAATTGTCAGTCCACTTCCTTTCTATAACTCTGATTCTATTATATTCACCAGTGTATTCTGTTCATCAGATTCTTAATTCACTTTTTAGATTCACTTGTTGATAGATATGTATTTGTTGTTCATAATTTTTATCTTTTTTTCATCTTCTCTTTTTTAAAAAATATATTTTATTGATTTTTTACAGAGAGGAAGGGAGAGGGATAGAGAGTTAGAAACATCGATGAGAGAGACATCAATCAGCTGCCTCCTGCATGCTCCCTACTAGGGATGCGCCCGCAACCAAGATACATGCCCTTGACCGGAATCAAACCTGGGACCTTTCAGTCTGTAGGCCGATGCTCTATCCACAGAGCAAAATCGGTTTCGACCTTCTTCCTCTTCTTAAAAAGTACCTTTCATATAATATTGGTATGGTGTTGATGAACTCCTTTAGCTTTTTCTTATCTGTGAAGCTCTTTATCTGCCCTTCAATTCTGAATGATAGCTTTGCTGGATAGAGTAATCTTGGTTGTAGGTTCTTGCTATTCATCACTTTAAATAGTTCTTGCCACTCCCTTCTGGCCTGCATAGTTTCTGTTGAGAAATCAGCTGACAATTGTATGGGTGCTCCCCTGTAGGTAATTAACTGTTTTTCTCTTGCTGCTTTTGTCTTTTGCTCTTGGCATTTTAATTATGATGTGTCTTGGTGTGGTCCTCTCTGGATTCCTTTTGTTTGGGGTTCTGTGCACTTCCTAGACTTGTAAGTCTATTTCTTTCACCAGGTAGGGGAACTTTTCAGTCATTATTTCTTCAAATAGGTTTTCAGTATCTTGCTCTCTCTCTTCTTTTGGCACCCCCACAATTCTGATATTGGTATGTTTGATGTTGTCCCAGAGGCTCCTTACACTATCTACACATTTTTGGATTCTGTTTGCTTTTCCAGTTGAGTGATTTTTGCTTCTTTGTATTTCAAATCTTAGATTTGATTCTTGCCTTCCTCTAGTCTGCTGGTAGGTCTCTGTATATTATTTTTTACTTGAGTTGGTATATATTTAATTTCTAGTAGGTCCTTTTTTAAATCCTCGAGGGTCTCGCTAAATTTATCGGCCTTTTCTTTTCTTTTTTAAAATATATTTTATTGATTTTTTACAGAGTGGAAGGGAGAGGGAGAGTTAGAAACATTGATGAGAGAGAGAAACAACAATCAGCTGCCTCTTGCATGCGCCTTACTGGGGATATTCACGCAATCAAGGTACATGTCCTTGACCGGAATTGAACCTGGGATCTTTCAGTCCACAGACCAAAGCTCTATTCACTGAGCCAAACCGGTTTTGGCTTTATCAGTCTTTTCTAGGAAATTATTGAAAAACCTTATAACCGTGGTCATGAAACCTATATCCAGTGGTTTGCTTTCCTCCATTTTTTTTGGTTGTGATCTGTTCCTTTGTCTCTGCATTTTCATTGCTTCCTTGAGTTGGCAAAGTAGCTTTGTGTGCTAGGTGTCCTATATGGCCCAGTGGCTAAGCCTCCCCAGTTATCTGAGGTGGACACTCTGGGTTCCCTCCTTTGTGGACTGTGTGTACAACCTTGTTGTAGTTAACTTGATTGTTGTTGGTATCACTAGGAGGAATTGACCTCTAGTCCAATTGGCTGTGCACATCAGGTATGTCTATGCTGGGAGAACTTCTGTGCTGGGGATGCCCTTTTGAGACAAGACTTGCAAAATTGCAAAAGCCTCTGTGCTCAACTTGGATAGGGCGGAGTCTCAGGATGGAGCAGATAGCATTGGCTTCCTGTCAGCCTATGAGGCTCCTGGATCGTAGTGTTCTAAAGTAATCACTGCAAGCACCTCTAAGAGAAAGCCGCCCTTGAGTTTCACTCACTGCCAGACAATCCAATTTCTCCCCGAATGAATGTGGGTTCCCAGAAACTCATCCGGAACTGGAATTCAGTGCAGTCAGGAGCTTCCGTCTCCCTCCTGCTTTAGAAAGCCAGCCGCACACTCATCCGCCCATACTCTCCGCATGCTCACGTGTGTGCATACCTCAGCCTTTTGCAGCTCCTCTGATTCTCAATGTCCTTTCCTCTTTCCTTCTAGTTGTAGAAGTTCCACTTAGCTTTCCTGTGGTTCCGGATGATGTCTATTTTGTCTTTTAGAAGTAGTTTTGATATTTTTGTGTGAGGCGGCAGTGTAAGGTGTTCACCTATGATCTTGGTTTCTCTTTAAGTAACACTTTAGAAAAGATGGATTTTGTATGTTTACCACAGCTGTGATTTTAAACAGGGTATCACACAGGCCAACTGGTGTGCTGCAACAATTTTTAAAACAAGCAACGGTGACTGTTTAGTCAATAGTAAAAACTAGCCAAGACCGGGTTGGCTCAGTGGATGGAGTGTTGGCTTGTGTACTGAAGGGTTCCAGGTTCAATCCCGGTCAAGGGTATATACCTTGGTTGCGGGCACATCCCCAGTGGGGGTGTGCAAGAGGCAGATTGATGCTTCACTCTCATCAGTTTATTCTGTTTATCAAATTTTTAATTCACTTGATAGATATGTATTTGTTCATAATTTTTTATCTTTTACCTTTTTCTTCTTCCTCTTCTTAAAGAGTACCTTTCAGCATTTAATATAATACTGGTTTGGAGTTGACGAACTCCTTTAGCTTTTTCTTATCTGTGAAGCTCTTTATCTGCCCTTCAATTCTGAATGATAGCTTTGCTGGATAGAATATTCTTGATTGTAGGTTCTTGCTATTCATCACATTGAATATTTCTTCCCACTTGGTCTGGCCTGCATAGCTTCTGTTGAGAAATCAGCTGACAATCTTATGGATGTTCCCTTCCAGGTAATTACCTTTTTCTCTTGCTGCTTTTAATATTCTCTTTGTCTTTTGCTCTTGCTATTTTTTTAAAATATATTTTATTGATTTTTTACAGAGAGGAATAGAAAGTCAGAAACATCAATGAAAGAGACATAGGTCAGCTGCCTCCTTCACGCCCCCTACTGGGAATGTGCCCGCAACCAAGGTACATACCCTTGACTGGAATCAAACCTGGGACCTTTCAGTCCGCAGGCTGATGCTCTATCCACTGAGCCAAACCGGTTTTGGCATGCTCTTGGTATTTTATGATGTGTCTTGGGTAGTTCTCTTTGGATTCCTTTTATATGGGGTTGTGTGTGCTTCTTGGACTTGTAAGTCTATTTCTTTCACTTGTAAGTCTATTTCAGATGTGGGAAGTTTTCAGTCATTATTTCTTCAAATAGGTTTTCAGTATCTTTCTCTCTCTCTTTTCCTGGGACCCCCACAATTCTGATGTTGGTACACTTGATGTTGTCTCAAAGGCTCCTTACATTATCTTCACAGTTTTGGACTCTTTTTTCTTCTTGCTTTTCCAGTTGAGTGTTTTCTGATTCTTTATATTTCAATTTTTTATATTTCAAATTCTTGCCTTCCTCTAGTCTGCTGTTAGGTCTCTGTATAATATTTTTTATTTCAGTCAGTGTATGTTTAATTTCTAGTTGGTTCTTTTTCATCTCCTCTTGGGTCTCGCTAAATTTATCCATCTTTTCTAGGATATTCTTGAAAACCCTTATAACCGTGGTTTTGAACTCTATACCCAGTCGTTTTCCCTCTATTTCTTTTGTTTGTGATCTCTTTTTTTGGCTCTGCATTTTCACTATGCCAGAACTTCTGTGTTGGATTCAGCCTTATGATACCAGACTTGCAAAACTGCAAAAGCCTCTGTTGAGCTTGGGATGGATGGACTCTCAGGGCTTAAGGGACCGCCTTGCCTTTCAGTTGGTCCCATCCTCCACGGCCCCTGGGTCTGATGTGTCTCTGGGTAATTGCTGGAGTGGTCCCTGTGCACACGCATGCGAAGTGCCTCTAGACTGCTGCCTTTTCGGCTCCCCTGTGCTCCAGGACCATATGAGTCTGGATCCCCAGGGTTTCGCCTGAAACTGGGTTTTAGTGGAGTTAGAAGTGGCTAAGTTGGGAGGCTCTATCTCCCACCCTATCGTGAAAGCTAGTAGCACAATCAGCAGTCGGTCCTCTGCATGCAGTTCTGTATGCCACCAGATTTCTGTCCTTTCATGGCTCCCATATATTTCCGTTCACTTCTCCCTTTCCACAGTCCAAACTCTCCCTGTATGAGTTTCGGCTGGACCTGGGAATCAGTGCTGCAGGATAAAGGGTTCAATGCAGTTGATAGTCTCCATCTTCCTCCTGGCAGAGAAAGCCAGCCAGGTCCTCAGGCACCCATTCTCTCCACATGCACATCTCTGTACCTCAGCTTTTTGCAGCTCCTCTGGGTCTCCATAAGCCCCTCTCTTTCCTTCTAGTTGTAGAATTTCCACTCAGCCAGCTTTCCTGTGGTTCTGGAAGCTTTCGTGTGGTTCTGGATGATGTTTGTTCTTTTAGTTGTAGTTTTTTTTAGGGTGATACAAAGTTCTCTTTAATTATTCTTTGGGGGGAAGGGACACCACACTTCCACTCAATTAAAAGAAACATTATTATCAGCACAGAAGTCTTTTTTATTTTTTCCCACTTATCATGCCATGAATTCATAGGGAATGGGTTCCAGTAGCTCAGGCTCCTTTCCATTAGTTCTCACAAAGTGCGCTTCTCTGGGTGGAGCAGGCTGACATTTCAATTGAACCCAGGTACCTTTCTCTTTGGCTTCCTTCTTTTTCTGATTATTTTCCTTCACACGTTTCAGGTAGCTATCTCGGCTCTTAGTGTTTAATATGCTCAATACGTACATTAATTCTCTTGGCAAGAATCTTGCCCTTAACTTGCTTGTTCACAATAATGCCCACTGCATGCTGGGTGACATTGTAAACTCTTCCAGTTTTGCCATGGTAACATTTGTGGGGCATTCCTTTTTGAACAGTGCCCATTCCCTTGATGTCCACAATATCACCTTTCTTGTAAATTCGCATATATGTGGCCAAGGGAACAACTCCATGTTTTCTAAAAGGCCTAGAGAACATGTAACGGGTGCCTCTCCTCTTTCCTTTTGTGTTAGTCATTTTGGCGAATTACTGCAAGATGGCCGTTCTGGCAGAAAGGAAACTTAGTTGTAGTTTTGAAATTGTTGTGCTAGGCAGCAATGTAGGTGTTTACCTATGCCGCCATCTTGGATCACTCCATATTCATATTAAAAACAATAGGTTTCAGCATGAGAACCCAAATCGTGGGCTACCTACTTCATGAATATAAAGTGAAATGTTTGCCAAATTCTGATGTCAGACACTGCATTATAAATTCCAAACTATTGAGTGGAAGCTGCACAGTATAGAAAGGCTGATGAGGGACAGGAAGCTTTCCATGCTGTAGTTCCACCACAGCCAAAGGAATAGCAGATGAGAACACAAAGTGAAAAACCAGAGAGGAACAGGAAATGGGGAATGAAAGAAATAACTTTTTCTGAGTTCAGCAAGAAGTGCAGCCTGGGAAAGGTGTGCTCACTCCACACACAGAGTTCAAGCCAATTCTGCATCCTGGGTACAATAATGTCACAGGTATTGCAATATTCCTCTTAATTATGAAAAATCTATTACACAGACAGCACTGTCTGGTCACCTAAATGTCACAACCAGAAATTGACCTGCCCACAAAGTTTTCAGCTGAACATACTGGCACAGAAAAGAAAGTAACTTTGATGACATCATTTATGAAACTCAAGAAGTATTTTAAAAATTTATTTAATAGGATTATTCTCTAATAGAAGAAAATAGTTCTCCTCACCATGTACCCAATATCTCTTGGGAAAGTGTACACAAGTGAAGCCCATATAATATACAACATCTCACAGATTTTTAAGTCAGAAACAATCAACCCCATGATTTCTCACACATATATCATACATCAGGAATAAAACAGCACCATCAAGTGATATGAGAATAGAATCATATTAATATTTCCTTTTCAAAAGACTTCACACATGCCGAAACCGGTTTGGCTCAGTGGATAGAGGGTTGGCCTGAGGACTGAAAGGTCCCAGGTTCTATTCCGGTCAAGGGCACGTACATTGGTTGCGGGCACATCCCCAGTAGGGGGCGTGCAGGAGGCGGCTGATCGATGTCTCTCTCTCATCGATGTTTCTGACTTTCTATCCCTCTCCCTTCCTCTCTGTGAAAAATCAATAAAATATATTAAAAAAAAAAGACTTCACATGATTTCAATATAAATGAGATAGCATTCTAAATAATTGTATAAATGGAAACATCAATTCTTTTGATATATACAAGTATACAAACATTTCCTAACTACATTTAAAGTTTGGAGAACACTGTGTAATAAACCTTCTGATTTAGAGCAATACCTGAAATGCATTTTGGCTACATATTTAGTCTGAATTCAGTGATACTTTAAAATTCATAATCAATTACATACTTGGATAGTTTTTACATCTTTTAAGTCATTTAAGGCATAAATTCCTTTGAGTTTTATAAACTGTATATTTTAAACAAAAGTCCTTCCTCCTATATCATGAATGTAGAATTGCTATTCAGTTACAATCCCTGATAAGACTGTAGGTCCCACTATAAGATTTCCCACATTCTTCAGTTTTAAGGTTTTTCTTTAGAACACTGGTTTTCAACCTTCCTAATACAGTTCCTCATGTTGTGGTGACCCCCAATCACAAAATTATTTTCATTCCTACTTCATAACTGTAATTTTGCTACTGTTATGAATCGTAATGAAAATGTTTTTCAATGGTTTTAGGCGACCCCTGTGAAATGGTCATTCGACTCCCAGAGGAGTCACGACCCCACAGGTTGAGAACTGCTGCTCTAGAATACATTCCAATGTGAGCAATAAGCTACAGATGCTAATTAAAGACTTGAGGACAACGTTTGCTTTTTTAATTTTTCCCCAGTATGAATTTTGATGTCAGGTAAGGTTTGCATAGAGAAGCTTTGTTACATTCTTTCTATCTGGTGGACCTCAATCCAGTAATAATGATCAGATGTTGTATGAGATATAAATGAGGATGTACACTGTTACATATGCCTCATAATGTGTAAGACCTTATTTTATCAACATCAACCCCTGAAGCTTAAGTCCTGAGATGAAAACTTTGTTATTGCCGTTTTTCTTTAGAATGATTCCTAAAATGTTGAGTAGGTTAGACCTCAGGTTAAAGTCTTTCTCATATTTTCTACAGTGTAAGGCTTTCCCCGACTATAAAATCTCTGATCTTCAGTAAATTGTGAGCTCTGTGTAAAGGCTCCAGCCCAAACTCTACATTTGTAAGGACTCACTTTAGGATGACGTCTCCTGGGTACAGGAAGACATCAATGCCTTTTAAAGGCTTTACTACGGTTTTCACATTCGTAAGGCTTCTTGCCAGTATCCATTCTGTGACGTTCAATAAATTCTCACAGCTGGTAAAGGACTTAAGACATTTCTCATACCTGTAACTCTTCTCTCAAGTATGAACCATGCTGTACAGTAAGGCAGGAACACTGATGAAAGGCTGTTATATTATCTACATTTGTAAGGCTTCTCTCCAGTGTGAACTCTCTGATGCCTAGTAAGGCCAGAGGAGTTGACAAAGGCTTTGCCACATTCTCTACATTTGTAAGGCTTTTCTCCTGTATGAATTCTCTGATGTGCCGTAAGATTTGAGGACCTGCTAAAGGCTTTCCCACATTCTCTACATTTATAAGGTTTCTCTCCAGTGTGAACTTTCTGATGATTAGTATGGGTTGATAAGTGGCTAAAGGTCTTGCCACATTCTCTACATTTATAAGGTTTCTCTCCAGTGTGAACTTTCTGATGATTAGTAAGAGATGTGTACTGGCTAAAGGCTTTGCCACATTCTCTACATTGATAAGGCTTCTCTCCAGTGTGAATACGCTGATGACGATTAAGATATGAGGAGTAGCTGAAGTTTTTGCCACATACTTTACATGTATAAGGCTTCTCTCCAGAATGAACTCTCTGATGGTAAGTAAGGTGTGAGAACCTCCTAAACGCTTTGCCACATACCTTACATTTATAAGGCTTCTCTCCAGAATGAACTCTCTGATGATAAGTGAGGTGTGCAGACTGGCTAAAGGCTTTGCCACATGCTGTACATTTATAAACCTTATCTGCAGTATGAATTTTCTGATGGCGAGTAAGTTTTGAGGACTCACTGAAGGCTTTGCCACATTCTCTACATTTGTAAGGCTTCTCTCCAGTGTGAACTCTCTGATGTAGATTAAGGGAGGAGGAATATCTAAAGGCTCTGCCACATTCTCTACATTGATAAGGCCTCTCTCCAGTGTGTACTTTCTGATGACGATTAAGGGAGAAGGACTGGCTAAAGACTTTGTCACATTCTCTACACTGATAAGGCTTCTCTCCTGTATGAGCTCTATGATGTGTAGTAAGGTTTGATCGCCACCTAAAGGCTTTGCCACATACTTTACATTTATAAGGCTTCTCTCCAGAATGAACTCTTTGATGATAAGTAAGGTGTGAAGACCGGCTGAAGGCGTTGCCACATTCTCTACACTTATAAGGCTTCTCTTCAGTATGAACCTTCTGATGATTAAGGTAAAAAGAATCGATAAAGGCTTTGCCATATATGCTACATTTATAAGGCTTCTCTCCAGTATGAACTCTCTGATGCATAATAAGGTTTGAGGGCCAGCTAAAGGCTTTCCCACATTCTGAATATTTATAAGTTATTTCTTCCCTATGATTTCTATGATGCTGAGTATATCTTGAGGACTGACTAAAGCCTGTTCCATTTTCCCTGAGTTTGTAATGTTTTGCAATAGTATGAATTCTTCCCTTATGCACAATAAGAGATGAATAAAATTTAAAGGCTTTGCCACATGCTTTACATTTGTAAGGCTTCTCCCCAGGATAAATTTTCTGATTTACAGTGCAACTAGAAGGCCACATAGATGTTTTACCAGAATTTTTACATTGATAAGGTTTTTCTCCATTATGGATTTTTTTCATTTTATTTAGATTGAATATTTGATTGAAGACATTCTCACATGAATTCCATTTGTAAGCCTCCTCCCTACTATGAATATTCTCTTGTTCAAGGTAATTTGAAAACTGCTGAAAAGACTGAACACATTTACTCTCTTTTTGTGTCTTCCTCACAAGAGGCACAATCTGATGTATATTGTGATTGGACATTTGGTCAAAGACTCTTCCACTTGTATAATGGTCCTCTGCCAGCTCACGTGTCTGATGATTAAGAAATGACTCTTGCTTAAACTTTTTCCAATGTTCAATCCAATGATAACTGCTATCTCCGTTACGCGTACTCTGGTGAAAATGGGACATAGAAAGGCCTTTAGTGACAGTTATAATTTCATTAAACATGTACATTTGTTCTGTAAATACCATTTTGTGATACTCATTAAACCAAGATAGTTATATAAAAAAAGCTTTTCTAATATATTAAAATTATAGACAAATATAAGCATCCTGGGTACAACATTGTCAGGATGAATCCTTGTTTAAAAGATTGCCAAATTGCCAAGCAAGCATGTATCAGCAGTTGAATTTTGACATCTCAACAAGAAGGTCATAGTTCCATTTCCAGTGAGGGCACCTGCCCTGATTTTGTGATCGGTCCCCCATGGGAGGCAGGAAGGAGGCAGCCAAGGAATGATTCTTTCTCATCATTGATGTTTTCCCCTCCCCCTTTATCTCCCTTACTCTCTGAAATCAATAAAAATATCTTTAATAAAAAAACATAAAAGATTGCCAAAATGAGCACATTTTAATTTTGTAGGTATATTATAAATCTATATATTTTAGAAATGATTGAAAGTTTAATCCCACCCTGCATTTTAAACAATTCAAATGGTTACTTACTGTACAGACTATGTGAATTCCTAGTTTATCCAGATTTTCTTTCCATGAATGCATTAACAGTGAAAAGTTATTTTCAATCCTCATGTGCATAAACACACAGATCTCCCAATGTAACTGACCTTAAATTGGCACGTTTTTCAAATGCATTAATACACATGACCTCTTTAGGTAATAAGTATTTCATTATGATAACTAGAGTCCTGGAGCACGATATGATGCATGGGTGGGGTCCCTCTGCCTGGCCGGCAATAGCCCAGTCCCGATGGGGCTGGATGGGGGCCAGCCATCCAGAAAAGGACCGTGATCAGAGAGATATCCTTGGTAGATCAGTGTGTTTCTCCAGGGTATGTCTGGCCCTCTTGCCTAGTTCTGGTCAGGCCCCAAGCAACCTAATCTACTGATCGGAGCATCTGCCCCTGGTGGTTAGTGCACATCATAGCAACTGGCTGATGGGTCAACCAAATGGTCGATCAACTGGTCGGACACTTAGCAGATTATGCTTTTATTATATCAGACTATTTCAGATTAGGTCTGTTTATATTAATATCCTCCATTCTCATCACACTCCCTCAAATTCTAAGGTTTTCATTAAGTGTACATTGTCAAAGCAATACCATTTATATCTTACCAGTATTATTTCTGGGAATAAATCTTGTATTCCAGGCTTTGGCACAAAGGCATGGTTACCTTTAGGTAGTAGAGCTGAAAGAAAACAAATATTCAGGTTTTGACAATCAGGTGCGTGTACTTTGAATTTACCAGCAAGAATTGATCAAATGACATTTTGGAGTCCTCCAAGAGCAAGTGCAGAATTCACACAAAGCTCAGGACAGATACAATGAAGAAAATTCACATGAAAGAGGAACAAAGAGTTGCTTACAGTTACTCAAACACCTTGGAACACAATGGCAATATTACAAAAACACCACCAATTCCCAGTTTCTTTGCTGGAGAGAGAGATGAGGGAAGTGCGTGTTGAATGATCTCCCTGTTTTGAAGCATCCTGAATAACAAGTGTCTGTTGTGCGTGACACAGAGTAGAACAGAATGGTGGTACACAGTGAGTGCCCTGCAGCGACTGCTACAATGAGAAATTGTTTGAGCACCACAAAGACTGAGGTACTGAAGATGTATATGAAGCCTGAAAAGGTACCATAGGTCTGAGAAAGAAACAGAGAACATTTCAACTGGGAAACTAAACACAGAACCTAGGCAAGAATAAAGGTCCTGAAAACAGTGTTGACCAAAAAAATTTCTTCCACAGATTATTATTTGTTTCCTCCTGTAGAAAGCATGTTCAAAAGCCCACTACTTTATAATTCTGGAATCTCAACAAAAATATCATGTCATTCAAAAAAGTGTATTATCAGGAAAACAAAATAAAAGTAATCAAACTGGCACTACATTAATTGAAATATATTAATTACCTGAAAAAGAACTGAATTAAATATCTTAAAGCCCAAAAGAAAACAAAGAGAACTGAATATCACCAAAATATTACATAACCAAAGTAAAAATAGAATGAGAAAGCATTTTATACTCTATAAACATCACATTAAAGGGAAAATTGAAAATATAATACCAGAATGAAAAAATACAGTAGAATCATTAGTGAAAGATATGTTCAATTTAAAAGATCAAAGCATTTGTCTGGCAGCAGTGGCTCAGTGGTTGCGCTTCCATCTATGAATTAGATGGTCATGGTTTGATTCCATGACAGGCCACAGGCCTGTGTTGCAGGCTCAATCCCCAATCATGCAAGAGGCAGCCAATTGATGATTCTCTCTCTTCATTGATTCTTTCCCTCTATTCCTCTCCCTTCCTCTCTGAAATCAATAGACATATTTTAAAAATAAAATTAAATAATCAAAGAATTTGTACATAAATCATTAAAATATTAATTCATTAAAATTTTAAGAAAAGTCAACAAATGTGGAAATATGAAGACAATTCCTAAGATACTAACAAATCAACCTCTAAGAGGATCACATAAAGTCAGGATAGTGAAAAGGAGAAGGTAGCTTATATAAAAAATTAATTGTTTAAGATCCTGATAATTGGAGAAAGAAATATACAAATGCAAGCAGCTCAACAAAGTCTAAATAGAATGAATATAAATGTGAGAACAGATTAAAAAAACAATGAGATCATATATTCCAGAATACTACCTTAAAAACATACAAAAAAACGACTTCTCTTGGAAAAAACAGCTCTTCTAAGATCATTAGGGGGTTTCTAAGTGGGATAATATTAAGGGCAAAAAAAGGGCATAAAATAAAACACGGAACTGATAAATGAACAAAAACCATCCAACAAGAGTACTGACAAAACAGATCATCAAGAATCAAAAGGACAAAACTTTCCCAGCTCCAAAACTATCTCATTATCAGGTCTTCTCATAATTAGACGTGCCTTAGAAATATCCTTAAGAAATATACTTCTGGAGGTAAATTATAAAGTCTACACAGCACTAAAATATGAACATATGAAGATTCCTTGTATGTAGAAAAATATAGAGAAAATAAAAATTTGTAGTGCTCTAAAACACACACACATATCACTTTGATTTCTCCTATGGAACTTTAGAAAGTAAGATATTTTAAGTAGTTCCCATAGTCACAACAAAGAGAGAAAATCATTAAAATGATCACATTAACAGGTGGCAGAATTCTGTATGGCAAATCACAGTCTACATTTCTAATCCTATCTAATAAAAGAGAATCACGCAAATTGACCATACCTCCGCTATACCCACCAGCCAATCATAACCCAACAAATGTGGTGGCAGCCACGGAGCTAGAGCAAGTTAAGAGACTTAGGTTGCCCCTGGTGATGGATGAAGCCAAGCTTCCTGCCTGTCCTGGCCAGCCCTGGCTACAAAGTTTCAATTACAGAAGATAAATAAATCCCAGATGCCTGTTTCCAGCCGGCCCTGGCCTCTGCTCAAGAAGGTACTGAAAAAGAAAAAGAAAAGTAAAAAGGAGAGGAGAAAACCAAGATGGCAGCATAAGGTATACACCTATACGTGTTGCCTCTCACAACCACACCAAAACTACAACTAAAAGACAAAACGAATATCTCCCAGAACCACAGAAAACCTGACGGAGTGGAAGACCTACAACTAGCAGGAAAGAAAAAGTGCATTGAGACCTGGGAGGATGTGCAGAGGCTCAGAAAGGCAGAGGTACAGAGACACAGCTAATTCCTCACAGTCAACTGGCCTAGAGGTCAATTCCTCCCAGTGTACCAATAGCAATCAAGGCTTAACTATAACAAGACTGTGTACTCAGCCCACAAAGGGGTGCACCAAGAGTGTCCACCTCAACTGATTGGGGAGGCAGAGCTACTGAACCATAAAGAACAACTAGCACACAAAGCCGCTCCATAAACACAGGGAAGCAGCCAAAATGCAGAGACAAAGAAACATGTCACGAATGAAAGAAATAAAGGAGAGCAAACTACTAGACATAGAGTTCAAAACCACATTTATAAGGTTACTCAAGAATCTTCTATAGCTGAAACAGGTTTGGCTCAGTGGATAGAGCGTCGGTCTGAGGACTGAAAGGTCCCAGGTTCGATTCCGGTCAGGGGCATGTACCTTGGTTGTGGGCACATCCCCAGTGGGAGGTGTGCAAGAGGCAGCTGATCGATGTCTCCCTCTCATCAATGTTTCTAACTCTCTATCCCTCTCCCTTCCTCTTTGTAAAATATCAATAAAATATATATTTTAGAAAAAAAAATCTTCTATAAACGGCCAAAACCAGTTTGGCTCAGTGGATAGAGCGTCAGCCTGTGGACGGAAAGGTTCCAGGTTCGATTCTGGTCAATGGCACGTACCTTGGTTGTAGGCACATCCCCAGTGGGAGGTGTGCAGGAGGCAGCTGATGGATGTTTATCTCTCATCAATGTTTCTAACTCTCTATTCCTCTCCCTTCCTCTCTGTAAAAAATCAATAAAATATATATATATTTTTTTAAAAGAAGAATCTTCTATTAATGGCCAAGAAACTTACTGAGACCTCTGAGAAACTTAGTGAGACCTTCAAGGATCTTAATAAGAATGCCAAAAACAAAACAAAAATACAGAAAAGGACCAGTCAAAAATTAAGCATACACTATCTTAAATAAATAATACAGTGGTACCTCGAGATACGAGTTTAATTCGTTCCGTAACCTTGAGGCGTGGGAAACTATGAGATGCTTGAGTCGTGGTAAACTGGTGGGTCGTGTGCAGCTGGCCAATCCACGTGATTACTCCTATCTCAAAGGTTGCTCGTATTTCAAAGCAAAAATCGCTTGCTCGACAGCTCGTATCTCAAAAATCTCGTATGTTAGGGCCCTCGTATCTCGAGGTACCACTGTATACAGAAATCCAACAGCAGACTAGAGGACCCCAAGAATCAAACCAAAGATCTAAAATATAAGGAAGCAAAAAACACCCAACCAGAAAAACAAAAAGAAAAAGAGTTCAAAAATGTGAAGATAGTGTAAGGAGCCTCTGGGACAACGTCAAGCGTACCAACATCAGAATTATGAGGGTGCCAGAAGAAGAGAGAGAGAAAGCTACTGAAAACCTATTTGAAGAAATAATGACTGAAAACTTTCCCTACCTGGTGAAAGAAATGGACTTACAAGTCCAGGAAGAGCAGAGAACCCCAAACAAAATGAATCCAAAGAGGACCACATCAAGACACATCATAATTAAAATGCCAAGGGCAAAAGACAAAGAGAGAATCTTGAAAGCAGCAAAAGAAAAACAGTTAGTTACCTTAGAGGGACTACCCATACAACTGTCAGCTGATTTCTCAACAGAAACTATGCAGGCCAGAAGGGAGTGTCAGGAAATATTCAAAGTGATGAATACCAAGAACCTACAACCAAGAGTGCTCTACCCAGCAAAACTATCATTCAGAATTGAAAGTCATAAAGAGCTTAACAGACAAGAAAAAGCTAAAGGAGTTTACCACCACCCAACCAGGATTGTATGAAATGCTGAAGGGTATTCTTTAAGAAGAGGAAGAAGAAGAAAAAGGTAAAGATAAAAATTATGAACAACAAAGTGATAAAAAATACATACCTATCAACAAGTGAATCTAAAAATCAAGTGAATAAAAAATCTGATGAACAGAATAAACTGATGAATATAATAGAATCAGGGGCATAGAAAGGGAATGGACTGACAATTCTTAACAGGAAGGGAGTGTGAGGGGTCTAGGAAGAGATTGGATAAAAATCTTACACCTCTGGATGAGGACAGTGGTGGGGGGTAAGGGAATGGGGTAGGAGGTTGGGAATCAGGTGGAGGGGAGCTATGGGGAGAAATAAAAGAGGAACATCTGCAATAAACTGAACAATAAAGATTAAAAACAAAAACAAAAAGGAGAGGCTGGGAGCTTGGGTCACCAGGGGGTGTGGGCCAGCCTGGAAACAGCCAGCAGCCCTTCACCCAGGGTGGCCATGTCCCCCCAATGGGGACCCTCAATCCATGGGCATGACCAGCCCACAAACTACCATAGGCCCCTTGCCCAGGCCGCCCCATGCCCCAAGGGAACCCCCAATCTGATCTGGGACACACTTCAGGGCAAACCAGTCGGCCCCCACCCGTGCACTGGGCGTCTGTCTATACTAATAAAAATGTAATATACTAATTAGACTAGGAGACCTTCCAGGAGACCTTCTGGACAAAGCCATGGTGGTGAGGCCAAGGTAGAGGTGGTTAGGGGCCAAAAGGGGAGGGCAGCTGTGGGTGATCAGGCCAGGATGGGGTGGTAGTTGTGGGTAATCAGGCTGGTAGGGGACAGGACCGTTGGTAAGCAGACCAGCAGGGGGGACAGTTGGGAGTTAGTAGGCTGTCAGTGGAGGTGATCAGGATACTGGATGGGGGCAATTTGAAGTGGGCAGGCCAACAGGGGAGCATTTGGAGGAAAACAGGCCAGTAGGGAGGGAAAATGGAGGCAATCAGGCCAGCAGGGGTGGTAGCTGGGGGTTGAGCAGGCTAGAACAGGGGACAGTTGGGGGTGGGCTGGCAGGAGGGAATTTGGGAGCGAGCAGGCCAGCAGCAGGGCTCAGTTGAGTGTGAGCAGGCCAGCAGGCAGAGTGGTTAGGGACAAGCGGGCCAGCAGGCAGGCAGGTGAGCAGTTAGGAGCCAGCAGTCCCAGATGCAAGAGGGATGTCCAACTGCTGGATTAAACCCGATCCCTGCAAACCAGGAGTAGGACATCCTTCAAGGGGTTCCAGACTGGAGAGGGTACAGGCTGGGCCGAGGAACATACCCCTCCTTGTACATGAATTTCATGCACCAGGCCACTAGTCTATACTAATAAAAGGATACTATGCTCATTATTAGACTGGACATCTTTTAGACATCCATCCAGATGTTCCTCCGAACAAAGCTACAGTGATGGGGGCCGAGGTAGAGGCCAATAGGGGTAATTAGGTCAGCAGCAGAAGGCACTTAGGGGCTACCAGACTGGCATGGGAGGGCACTAAAAGAGACCAGGCTGGCAGGGGAGGGCAGTTAGGGGTGGTGAGGCTGGCAGGCAGAGGCAATCGGGCAGGCAGGGGAGTGGTTAGGGGCAATCAGGCCAGCAGACAGACTTGCTTAGGGGTGATCAGGCAGGCAAAGAGGTTAGGGCATCAGGCAGGCAGGCAGGGTGAACAGCTAAGAGCCAGCAGTCTTATATTGCAAGAGGGGCCCCGGATTGAAGAGGGTGCAGGCCAGGCTAAGGGACCCCTCCCATGCATAAACTTTGTGCACCAGGCCTCCAGGAACATATATACATATAACTAATTTCTCCTAACATAGTATATGAAATTAACCAACAAAGTTAGCTGTATTCCTGTACATTAAAGAAATTAATAAAAAAATAATCAATTAAGTATGTGCTTACATGAATAACAGCATAACTAAAAGTGAAATATTAATAGTAAACTTCCTAAGAAGGTGCATGATTTGTATGCTGTCAAGCATAAAATACTGCTGGCTGCCCTCTGCCATGTGCTCAGTGATTAGAGCATGGGGCCGCCCACCAAATGGTTGCAGGTTGGATCCCAACCACATTTGGGACGTGTGAGAAAGCCAAACAAAAAATGGGCTTCTCTCACCATCGAGATTTCTCTCTCTCTCTCTTTCTCAATCCAACTCCTTTCCCTTCCCACTCTCTCTAAAACTCAATGGGAAAAATATAATCTGGTGAGAATTAAAAAAATAAAACACACACATAAACATATATACATTGCTGCCTGTAATTAAAAAAAAAAATCCTTATGTTGAAAAACACATTCCATGACCCTACTGTGAAATGCTAACAGTATCAGTTGTCATTAGTATCAAAAGGACCTAAACATTCAAAGCAATCCCTATCAAAGTCCCAGGGACATTTTTGGTGGAAAGAGAAAAGCTCTTTTTAAAATTAAGTGAATGTCACAGGACTCATGTAACCAAAGAATCATAAAAAGAATGTATGAAATGAAAGGCTTAGGCTTCCTGACTTTATTTTTATTTTTAATAAATCTTTATTGTTCAGATTATTATAATTGTTCTTCTTTTTTCCCACCATATCTCCCCTCCACCCAGCTCCCACCCCACCCTCTGCCCTTACCTCCCCCACATTGTCCTCATCCATAGGTGTGTATTTGTCCAGTCTTTCCCTGCAACTCCCCTCACCTCTTTCTCCCTGAGAATTATCAGTCCACTTCCTTTCTATGCCCCTAATTCTATTATATTCACCAGTTTATTCTGTTCGTCAGATTTTCAATGCACTTGATTTATAGATTCACTTGTTGATATATATTCGATGTTCATAATTTTTACCTTTACTGTTTTCTTTTTCCTCTTCTTAAAGAAAACCTTTCAGCATTTCATATAATAGTGGTTTTGTGTTGAAGTCCTTTATTTTTTTCTATGAAGCTCTTTATCTGCCCTTCAATTCCGAATGATAGCTTTGTAGGATATCAAAGATTACAGTATTAGAGTAATCTTGGTTGTAGGTTATTGCTATTCATCACTTTGAATATTTCTTGTCAGTCCTGTCTGGCCTGCATAGTTTCTGTTGAGAAATCAGCTGACAATCATATGGGTGCTAACTTGTAAGTAATTAACTGTTTTTCTCTTGCTGCTTTAAATATTCTTTATCTTTTGCTCTTGGTATTTTAAATATGATGTGTCTTGTTGTGGTCCTCTTTGAATTCCTTTTGTTTGGGGGTCTATGCACTTCCTAGACTTGTAAGTCTATTTCTTTCACCAGATGGGGGAAGTTTTCATTCATTATTTCTTCAAATAGGTTTTCAGTATCTTTCTCTCTCTCTTCTTCTGGCACTCCATAATTCTGATGTTGGTACGCTTGAAGTTGTCCCAAAGGCTCCTTACACTATCTTCACATTTTTTTATTCTTTTTTCTTTTCCAGTGGAGTGTTTTCTGTTTCTTTGTATTTCAAATCTTTGACTTAATTCTTGCATTCCTCTAGTCTGCTGTTAGGTTTCTGTATATCTTTTATTTCAGTCACTTTGTTTAATTTCTAAGTTGGTCCTTTTTCATCTCCTCTTGGATCTTGCTAAATTTATCCATTTTTTCTAGGGAAATCTTAAAAAACCTTATAACCACGGTTTTAAACTCTATATCCAGTCATTTGTTTTCCTCCATTTTTTCGTTCGTGATGTTCTTTTGTCACTGCATATTTCGCTGCTTTCCTGAGTTGGTAACGTAGCTTTGTGTGCTAGATGTCCTATGTGGCCCAGTAGCTCTGTCTCCCCAGTTACCTGAGTTGGAGAGTCTTGGTGCACCCCTTTCTGAACTGTGAGTAGTCTTATTGTAAATTCTTGATTATTGTTGGTATCACTGGGGGGAATTGACCTCCAAGCCTATTAATTGTGAGGATCAGCGCTTGCCTCCAGACCTCTGCCTTTCCGATTCCCCTGAGTTTCCATGTGGTCTAGGGACCCATATGAGTCTGGGTCCCCGGGGTCTCACCCAAAACTGGAGTTCATTACAGTTGGACCTTGATTTCAGTGCTGTTGTAAGGATCTGCTTCTTTTTTTTTTTTAATATATTTTATTGATTTTTTACAGAGAGGAAGGGAAAGGGATAGAGAGTTAGAAACATCAATGAGAGATAGACATCGATAAGCCGCCACCTACTGGGGATGTGCCTGCAACCAAGATACATGCCCTTGACCAGAATCAAACCTGGGACCTTTCAGTCCGCAGGTTCTATCTGCTGAGACAAACCAGTTTTGGCTGAGGTTCTGTTTTCCTCCCACTAGAGAAAGCCAGTGGCACAATCAGCAGTCAGCGCTCTGTATGCGCACTTTAGCACGCACTTTCGCGTGCCCCCAAGCCTCTGTCTTTCGTGGCTCCCCTAAAACTTTCCCTGCACTCCTTCCTTTTCACAATAATCCAGACTCCCCAGTATGAGTCTCGCCTGGAGCTGGGGTTCAGTGCAGTTGGGATTTTCTGTTTACCTCCCGCTAGAGGAGGCCAGCCAGACCCTCCTCCACCCATCCTCTCCACGAGTGTATCTCCGTACCTCAGCTTTTTACAGCTCCTCTGAGTCTTCGTGAGCCCCTCTCTTTACTTCTAGTTGTAGAATTTTCACTCATACACCTTTCCTGTGGTTCTGGATGGTGTCTGTTCTGTCTTTTAGTTGTAGTTTTGAAACTGTTGTGTGAGGCAGCAGCTTAGGTGTTCACCTATGCCGCCATCTTGGTTTCTCTGGCTTCCTGATTTTAAAACATACTTCAAAGATTCTGTTCAACTCTAGCCAGTTTTGTTCAGTAGATAGATCATAGGCTTGCAAACTGAAAGGTACTGGATTCAATTCCTCTCATGAACACAGGCCAGGGATGCTGGCTTGATCCTAAGTAGGGAATATGTAGTAAACAATATCAATGATTCTCATTATTGATATTTCTAACTATTTCTCCCTTTCCCTTTCTTTCTGAAATAAAATCCTATATAATAAATAGGAAATATGCAAATTGATCGTCACTTTGCCACAAAGATGGTGGCACCCACAGCAGAAGTTGAGATCCCATTAGGAGCCTTAACGAGCAATCGGAGGGGCTTGACAGGGGATCTCAGGCCACACCTCCGGCCCTGGCAACAGGTCAGGCGAACTGAGGCCACGCCCCCTGCCCAGTGTGGCTCAAAGGGGAACCTCCAGGTGCACCCCCCCCCCCCCCCCCGCCTCAGTGCTAGGCCAGGGGACCTCAGACCATGTCCCCTGCCTTTGAGCCAGGTAGGACACCTCAGGCCGTGCTTCCCCGCCCTGGCATAAGGCCAGGAAACTTGAAGCGGTGCCCCTCCCCTCCACACCGGTGCCAGGCCAGGAACCTGAGGCCGAGTCCCACACCCAGCAGGGCTTGACAGGGGACCTGAGACTGTGCCACCCCCTGGCGGGGCTTGACAAGGGACCTCAGGCCTTGCTTCCCACCAGTGGAGCTTGATGGAAGCTATCAAGGTGCACTCCTACCCAGTGCTGGGCCGGAGGACCTCAGGCTGCTCCCCTCGCCCCAGACTAGGGGACCTCAAGCCATGCCCTTTGCCCCGGCGCCAGGCTGGGGACCTGAGGTTGTCCTCCCCACCCAGTGGGGCTTGACAACGGAGGGACCAGTGGGGTCTGGACCTAGCCCAATGGGGGAGGGGACTGATTGGGTCTAGGTCTTGCCCAATTTTGAGGAGCATGTTGGCAGGGATTTGACCGCAGATGCCGTTGTGCAACCCAGACTCTGACAGATGTAAGATTTTCACACACATTTTATTAATTTTCTTTCATCTCTGACACTTGTATTATAGAGAAAGGGCAAATAGCAATATTAAAACATTTCGTCTAATTAATACCCTTTTTAATGTGAACATATTTCATGCACTGGGCCACTAATCCTACTTAATAAAGACAGAGTATGCTAACTGATCCTCATGTCCTCACAAAGAAGGTGGCACCCACAGACAATAAAGAGGGAATATGTTAATTTATTGCAACATCCTCAAAGATGGCAGCGCCCACAGCCACAAGATGGCTGTGCCCAGTCCCCTCAGCCCCTCCGCGTGTCTGCCTCTGGAGTTCCCCAGTCCCCTCAGCCCCCCAGCTGCTCAGGGCTAGCGCGAGGTGCAGCTAAGCCTCGGATGGTGGCTGTGTAACTGCTCAGGGCCGCCCGAGACTCAGGTAACCAGGGTCGGCTGAGCTTGTGCTACTGGCAGTGGCAGCAGCAGAGGTGTGACAGGGGCATCGCCTTCCCCTGATCACGGGGTTACCTCTCGCTTCTGAGGGTTCCCAGACCGTGAGAGGGGCTAGGCTAGGCTGAGGGATGCCCCCCTTCCAGTACACGAATTTTCACAAATCGGGCCTCTAGTAAATAAATAAAAAGTTATAAACAAAGAAACAAAAAATACCCTATAATACAGAGATTAAGAGAAATAAGGAAGCAAGGTAGAATGAAACGCCTACATAGAAATTTTCCTAAATAGAGTCTATCACAGATAAGTAAAGGACATTCTTGCCTTGCCCTAGTACCTCAGTTGTTTAGAGTGTGGTGTCTCTGTCTCACTGTCTCTCTCCCCCTATAGCTCTCTTCCTCTAAAATGAATAAGAATAAAGTATAAAGTAGTGCTAGGTGTCACTAAAGAAGAACTCAATAAATGAGGTACAGATGCAATGATCTTAATTTGGAATGCTAACAGGATAAGCTGTCACAAATATCCAAGGTTGATATACACATTCAAAGCCATCACTATCCATGTCCCAATGACTCACAAAATTAGCAAACATCATCCTAAAGTTGATATGAAATGACTCAGGACACCAGAAAATAAAAACAAGCATGGGAAGAAACCAAGATGGCAACATAGGTAAAAACCTAAACTGCTGCCTTGCACAATTTCAAAACTACAACTAAAAGAGAGAACGAACACCATCCAGAACCAGAGGAAAGCTGGCTGAGTGAAAATTCTACAACTAGAAGTAAAGAGAGGGGCTCACAAAGATTCAGAGGAGCTGTAAAAACCTGAGGTATGGAGATATAGTTGTGGAAAGGACGGGCAAAGGAGGGTCTGGCCGGCTTCCTCTAGCGGGAGGGAGACGGAAAATCCCGACTGCACTGAATCCCAGTTTCAGACGAGAATCATAAGGGGGAGTCTGGACTGCTGTGAAAAGGAAGGAGTGCAGGGAAACTTAGGGGAGCTAAGAAAGACAGAGGTCTGGGGGCATGTGAAAGTATGCACACAGAGCACTGTCTGCTGATTATGCCGCTGGCTTTCTCTAGCGGGAGGAAAACAGAACCTCCCAGGTCTGACAGCATTGAATCCCAGATTCAGACGAGAACCTGGGGACCCAGACTCATATGGGTCCCTAGAGCGCACAGAAACTCAGGGTAATGGAAAGCCAGAGTTCTGGAGGCTCAAGCTCATGCGAAAGGCAGAAGTCTGGAGGCAAGCATGCATTTGCACAGAGAGGGCTGCAGAGATCACCCAGAGGCACTGAGACGGAGGGGTTGCCGTGTAGGGCAGGGCTGACAGAAAGCCAAGGCTGTCTGCTCAACCCTGAGGCTCCACCACATCCAAGCCCAGCACAGAAGCTGTTGCAATATTGCAAGTATTAAGGCTGAGTCCATCAAAGAAGTTCTCTGGGCACAGACACAGCTGATCCTCACAACCAATTGACATGGAGGTCAATTCCCCCAGTGATACTAACAACAATCAAGAATTCACTACAACAAGATTGTACACACAGTTAACAAAGGGGTGCAACAAGAGGGTCCAGTTCAGATAACAAGGGAGGCAGAGCTACAGGGCTACATAGGACACCTAGCACACAAAGCTACTCTACCAACTCAGGGAAGCAGCGAAATATACAGAGACAAATGAACAGATCACAAACGAAAAATGGAGGAAAACAAACAACTGGATATAGAGTTCAAAACCACGGTTATAAGGTTTTTCAAGAATTCCCTAGAAAAAATGGATAAATTTAGCATTACCTAAGAGGAGATGTAAAAGGACCACCTAGAGATGAAAAAGGACCAACTAGAAATTAAACATACACTGACTGAAATAAAAAATATTATACAGAAACCTAACAGCAAACTAGAGGATCGCAAGAATCAAATCAAAGATTTGAAATACAAAGAAGCAAACACTCCACTGGAAAAGCAAAAAGAATTAAAAAATGTGAAGATAGTGTAAGGAACCTCTGGGACAACTTCAAGAATACCAACATCAAAATTATGGGGGTCCCAGAAAAAGAGAGAGACCAAGATACTTAAAACCGCCGAGACCGGTTTGGCTCAGTGGATAGAGCATCAGCTTGCGGACTGAAAGGTCCCGGGTTCGATTCCGGTTGGGGACATGTACCTTGCTTGCGGGCACATCTCCACTGTGAGGCGTGCAGGAGGCGGCTGATCGATGTCTCTCTCTCATCGATGTTTCTGACTTTCTATCCCTCTCCCTTCCTCTCTGTAAAAAAATTCAATAAAAAATATATTAAAAAAAAAAAAAAGATACTTAAAACCTATGTGAAGAAATAATGATTGAAAACTTCCCCCACCTGTTGAAAGACTTAAAAGTTCAAGAAGCCTACAGAACCCCAAACAAAAGGAATCCAAAGAGGACCACAACAAGACACATTATAATTAAAAACCAAGAGCAAAAGACAAAGAGAGAATATTAAAAGCAGCAAGAGGAAAACAGTTAATTACCTACAAGGGAGCACCCATACGACTATCAGCTGATTTCTCAACAGAAACTATGCAGGCCACATGGGAGTGGCAAGAAATATTCAAAGTGTTGATTAGCAAGAACATACAACCAAGATTGCTCTACCCAGCAAAGCTATCATTTAGAATTGAAGGGCAGATAAAGAGCTTCACAGATAAGAAAAAACTAAGGAAGTTCATCAACACCAAACCAGTATTATATGAAATGCTGAAAGATATTCTTTAAGAAGAAGAAGAAGCCAAAACTGGTTTGGCTAAGTGGATAGAGCATGAGCCTGCAAAATGAAAGGTCCCAGGTTCAATTCTGGTTAAAGGCATATACCTTGGTTGCAGGCACATCCCCAGTGGGGGGCATGCAGGAGGCAGCTGATCGATGTCTTTCATCGATGTTTCTCTCTATTTCTGTCTCTTCCTCTCTATAAAAAATCAATAAAATATATTAAAAAAAAAGAAGACGAAAAAGAAAACGGTAAAGGTAAAAGTTATGAACAACAAATACATATATATCAAGTGAATCTAAAAATCAAGTAAACTGAAAATCTGATGAACAAAATAAACTGGTGAATATAATAGAATTAGGGGCATAGAAAGGGAGTGGTCTGATAATTCTCAGGGGGAAAGAGGTGAGGGGGGGTGCAGAGAGAGACTGGACAAAAATCATACACCTATGGATGAGTTCAATGGGGGGGAGGTAAGGGCAGAGGGTGGGTGGGAGCCAGGTGGAGGAGAGCTATGGGGGAAAAAGAGGAACAATTATAATAATCTGAACAATAAAGATTTATTTAAAAACAAACAAACAAAAACATACATGGGAGAGACTGTAGAAGCTTAAAGGCATCATG
Source organism: Lasiurus cinereus (assembly GCA_011751065.1). Taxonomy (NCBI): domain Eukaryota; kingdom Metazoa; phylum Chordata; class Mammalia; order Chiroptera; family Vespertilionidae; genus Lasiurus; species Lasiurus cinereus. Next base: position 538,989 of record JAAGEH010000333.1, on the reverse strand, counting down.
CTTCCTGATTTTAAAAAAATATATCAAAACTGGTGTTACCCAAAAGTATCATCTACACTTTAAGACAGAGGTAAACAAAGGTGAATCTTAGGCCCTGGCCAATGTGATTCAGGATTGGAGCATCATCTTGTGCACTTAAGGGTTGCAGGTTGAATGCCCATTTAAGGGCACATAGCTCATTTGCAAGTTTCAACCCCACCTAAGTTGATGCGTGTGCAGAAGAGGCAGTCGATGTGTCTCACTTCTATGTTTCACTCTCTCTTCCCCCACTCCTTGTTCCCAACCTTCCACTCTCTCTGAAAAGCAATGGAAAAAAATGTCCTCATGTAAGGATTAACAAGTACAAAAAAAGAATAGAGAAGCTGCTTACAACTTCTCACACACGAGGTAAAATAATCTTCTACAAGGGTGCTTATACCACCAAAGAAGCAAAGAATATGCTCACATATACGAGTAATGTTGAGATACATTAAGATGTCTATATGTAAAAGAATGAATTAGCCCTAATCGGTTTGGCTCAGTGGATAGAGCATCGGTCTGTGGACTGAAGGGTCCCAGGTTCGATTCTAGTCAAGGACATGTACCTTGGTTGCAGGCACATCCCTGGTGGAGGGTATGTAGGAGGCAGCTGATCGATGTTTCTCTCTCATAGATGTTTCTCTCTATCCCTCTCCCTTCCTCTCTGTAAAAAATCAATAAAATATATCTTTAAAAGAAAAAGAATACACAATAGGTAAAGACAGATTCTTCACCAAGTAGTGTTCCAACAATGGAACAGATACATGCAAAAAATAAATAAAACTAGACCCTGCTCATAGGCCATGAACCAAAAGGAACTCTGCATGGATTGACAACTAAAATAAAAGACCTAAAAATACTAGAAGAAAGCAAAGTCAATGAACTTTATTATCACTCTTAAAAAAATACTGGTTTGGATATATTTTCCTAGGCCTAACAAAGAAGCCAAAAAATAAAGAAATGAGACTACGAAACAGTAAGTTTGGCATATAAAAAGAAACCACAAAATAACAAGTCCAGCAATGGTACAGCCTCAAAAGCTAAAGAGCCAGAATACATAAAGAACTCTCACAACTTTACACCAATAGTCAATATGATTGAAAAATGGGCAGAGAACCTGAATAGAGATTTCCCAAATAGGACATAAAGATGTCCAACAGACATATTAAATTATGTTCAACTTCAGAGAAATACAAATGCACACCACCATGAAATACCAACAAATACCTAATAGGGTGGCCATCATCCATAACTCAATAAACAAAAAGTATCACAAACAAAGTGTAGAAATGAGAAAATTCATGCACTGTCAGGAGGATTATAAACACATTGGTGCAGCCACTAACAAAACATGATGGAGGATTTTCCAACATTTACAAACAAGTACCAGGTAACACAATGATTCCATTTCTGGGGACTTATACAGAGAACACACATTCAAAAAGATATACCAAAACATATATCCACTGTAGCACTATTTGCAATAGTGAAGATATCAGACTGGGGAAAAAAAAAAAGACTTTATAATGATCCTGTTCCATCTGTATACATAAAAGCCTAAGTGACGGTTATGACTGGTCAACAGCTTCACCAGTCACTATGATGCACAATGACAACCAGGGAGAAACTGAACGCAGTTAGTGTGTTCCTACAGCCATCCTCCTGCAGCAGGCAAACCTAATTCCATTCTTCCCCAGAGCCAGTTGGCCCTGATCGGGGCTGGGCAATACAGCCATGGCCAGCCAGGCCAAGGGACCACACACCCTTGCATGGATTTATACACCAGGCCCCTAGTTTAAAATAAATTAAAAGACTTCATTTGATTTGACATGTAAGGAGATAAAATTTATATCTTACTTCATCTCCTTCAAGATATGACTCACTATGTGTTTATTCCAGAAATTATACAATAGCTGCAAATATATCTTCCGTGTTATTAAATATAAAACTACATTAATTGCATACATTTCACATTTTTGAAAGGCAAATACATAACCAAGTTTGTATTTCAATTCATTGTATTAAAATGGAAACTCCCAATGTATCAACTGAAACATTAAAGAAAAAAGAGGAGCCCTGGCAGGTTTGGCTCAGTGGCTAGAACGTCGGCCTGCAGACCAAGGGGTCTCGGGTTCGGTTCCGGTCAATGGCATGTATCTTGGATGCAGGCACATCTCCAGTAGGAGGTGTGCAGGAGGCAGCTGATTGATGTCTCTCTCTTATCGATGTTTCTAATTCTCTATCCCTCTCCCTTCCTCTATGTAAAAAATCAATAAAAAATATTTAAAAAAAAAAGAAAAGAAAAAAGAACAATAAATATGGCATTCTCAATAGACAAGAAAAAAAAAAAAAAAGAAACCACAAAAATGAGAAAATATATTTGTAAAAGTCAGCATGACCCAGCTGGCATGGCTCAGCAGTTGATCATCCACCTATGAACCAGGAAGTCACAGTTCGGTTTCTGGTCAGGGCACAATACCTAGTTGTAGGCTCGATCCCAAATAAGGGGTGTACAGGAGGCAGCTGCTCAATGATTTTCTCTGTTCATTGATGTTTCTATCTCCCACTCCCTTAATCTGTGACATCAATAAGTTATATATATATATATATTAATAAAAAAGTCAACATGGCCGACTGGGGATTTGGCTCAGTGGACAGAACGTCGGCCTGCGGACTGAAGGGTCCCAGGTTCAATTCAGGTCAAGAGTATGAATCTTGGTTGCGGGCACATCCCCAGTAGGGGATGTGCAGGAGGCAGCTGATCAATGTTTCTCTCTCATTGATGTTTCTCAATCTCTATCCCTCTCCCTTCCTCCCTCTGTAAAAAATCAATAAAATATATTTTTAATAAAAAAAAATCAACATGTACCGGACAATGATGGAAAACACACAAAGAAGCCTTCAAATTCAACATGGATAAAAGAACCAACATGAAAAGAGCCAAACACCCTAACACACAGCACTACAAAATACATCCACATAGAAAATCAGTGTGATAAGATCCTGCATGTCTTACGTCACTTAGGAAATGCACCTGGCAACAATGAGAAGGAATAAAGAGCACAGGCAAGCAAGACTCAACCACCATCAAACAGGTCAGAATCCAGAACACGGACTCCACCAAATGCCTTTGTGATGGTGGAGCGACAGAATACCAATCAATGCTGCTGAAAATGTCAAATGCTACAGCCTCGTGGGGAGATTTTTAGAAAACTAAATATACACTTGCCATGGAATCCAGTAATTGGGTTCCTTACTCTTAAACTAAAGAGGTAACCTTTTTTATCTACACAAAAAACCTACAAGAAGGCTGTTTATTCATAACTTACAAAATTGGAAGCAATGCAGAGGTTCGTCAACATATGAATGGCTAAATTCACTGAAGTACATACAATGAGGTCTTATTCACTACTATAAAGAAAAAATACATCAAGCCATGAAATGACATGATAGGGCCAAAACCGGTTTGGCTCGGTGGATAGAGCATTGGGCCTGCAGACTGAAGGGTCCCGGGTTTGATTCTGATCAAGGCCATGTACCTAGGTTGTGGGCACATCCCCAGTGGGAGGCATGGAGGAGGTGGATGATCGATGTTTCTCTCTCATTGATGTTTCTGACTTTCTATCCCTCTCCCTTCCTCTCTGTAAAAAAATCAATTAAAAAATATTTTAAAAAAGACATGATAGGAACCGAGATACATAGACCTAAGTGAAAGAATCCAATCTGCTTGCACAGTAGCCCCACTGCTTAGAGAATTGTACTGATATAAAACTGTAGTTTTGATCTCTGGGCAGGGCACGTACAAATAAATCAATTAATGTCCAGCTGAAGTTTCTATCTCTCCCCAATTCTCCCTTCCTCCCTAAATTCAACAAAATCTTTAAAAAAATCAAAAAATAAAAGAAATACAGTGTGAATTTTGACAAGTTTTCCCATTTCGAATCCAATTTGTCCTCTGGCCAGAAGACATGGCAGAATATTAAAATATTTTACAAAATGATTTTCAAAATTTTACTTTCTGATAGTACATTAATTAGAGTAGACAACATGTAAAGTGTACAAACATTGAGTTCCTAATTCACATCACAAAGCCTTTCTTTTCTACAACAAAAAATCCCCAATTCGTTCCTTTTTAAAAAAAATAGACTTTATTGATTTTTTACAGAGAGGAAGAGGGAGAGGGAGAGGGAATTAGAAACATCAATGGGAGAAAAACATTGATCAGCTGCCTCCTGCACACCTCCCACTAAGAATGTGCCTGCAACCAAGGTACATGCCCTGACCAGAATCAAACATGGGACCCTTGAGTCCACAGGCCAACGCTCTATCCACTGAGCCAAACCGGCCAGGGCCTCAATTCGTTCCTTTTTTAAAAAATATTTTTTTTTATTGCTTTCAGAGAGGAAAGGAGAGGAAGAGAGAGATAAAAACATCAATGATGAGAATCATTGATCTGCAGCCACCTGCATGCTCCCTATTGCGGAGCCAGTCGGCACCCTGAGCATTGGCCCTGTACCAGAATCTAATCTGGGACCATTCAGTCTGCAGGCCATCGAGCCAATCCACTGAGCCAAATCAGCTACTGCCCAATTTGTTCCTCGAGAGCAAAAATGTACCATAGAAAGCAGAAGCCCCTTAGAGATGTCATAATAATAAAGGAAATAAAATCGTGGGGGTGGAGTAGGAACTCCAGAAGGAAGTCATCCTCACCCACGGAGGCCAGGTTGCTGTAGTTCTCCAGCATCACATCCAGGTACAAGTTCCGCTGAGCTGGGTCCAGGCATTCCCACTCCTCCTGAGAGAAATCTATGGCCACATCCCTGAAGGTCAGCAGTTCCTGAAAGAAAACACACATTTACCCAGGGGTCACGAGGAGAGTTCATAATGTCTCCCAACATGAAAACAGTGTTAGGATTAGCGGTATGGACCTAGGGGAGCATTCTGAATCATCCAATAAGATCACTTTGTCCCAGTAACATTCTCTGTTAGGTTTTCTGACACTGACAAATGAGGATGATGCATGTACACAGATCCACAGTACAGATTTTCCTTTACCAGAAAATAAACCTTAAAATTAAAGGATAGCCCTAGCTGGTTTGGCTCAGTGGATAGTGTAGGCCTGCAGACTGAAGAGTTGCAGGTTCAATTCCAGTCAAGGGCACATGCCTGGCTTGCGTGCTAGATTTCCAAAAGGGGGAGCTCAGGAGGCAGCCGATCAATGATTCTCTCTCATCACTGATGTTTCTATCTCTCTTTCTCCCATCCTTACTAAAATAAATATGTTTTGTTTTGTTTTTAAATAAATTAAGGCATGGACCCATGCAGATGGATATCTGAGTGCTTGTTTGCATTGTTCAGGGTCAGTGGTGTCTATTTCTCAGCTGTAAATGTGTGGTACATTGGAAGTATATCGACTTCTTCTCAAGTGTGAAGCAGATCATGACCAAATGAACTTCAGTAAAGACACAGATTCTGATCCAGGTTCTAAGATGGGGCCTGTGTTTCCACACACGTCACAAGCTCACTTTTTACTTGTGATGCCAATGTTTTCACATCAGGTGGCATAGTTCTGATCACAGAGAAAAAAGAAAAACAGAGGAAGAAATTCATACGGAACTTTGAACTAAAAGAGTCGTTAATGGAATTTACAGTTGTCAAGGAATAGGATTCATATGAACCATAATCCTAGTGGGAAATTTACCATGAGTAATCTTTGAATAAGATTATTCTGCCTGGTCCAGCTGATGTGTCTCAGTGGTTGAGAGCTGTCCCATGAACCAAGAGGTCAGGTTCGATTCCCGGTCTGGGCACACAACCAGGTTGTGGACTCAATGCCAGTGTGGGGGTGTGCAGGAGACAGCTGATCAATGTTTTACCACTTACATTTCTATCTCTCTCTACCTCTCTCTTCCTGTCTGAAATCCATAAAAATGTACTTGAAAAAAAAAGAAAAAATAGCTGAACTCAAGTTAACCGTTTAGACATAGAGACAGGGAAATAAAGATACTTCTTTCACTGTCTATCATAAGAAAAAATAAATAAGTAAAGGAAAACAACCTGGAA
>JAAGEH010000333.1:455584-527908 GCA_011751065.1 Lasiurus cinereus | reverse complement strand
GGGGTGTCAGAGGCAGACCCAGACATCCATTCATGGTTAGGCTCCTGGTGAGATAAGGTCCCAACCATCACAGTGGGAAAGAGATTTTATTTATTTTTCAAAGCATAACATTTTCTAATTGTAAGTTGTGGTCTTTGTCTTCTGGGAATGCATTTTTAAATTAATATTTTTTTACTTTAGTATTTCCTATAACCTAGTTAGTTAACAAGACATTGATATTAGTGTAGAATGTCTCCTGTTAGTTTTCCTTATAATTGGGAAGCAATATTTAAAACATAGTTATCATCGAAACTCGTTTGGCTCAGTGGATAGAGCATCAGCCTGCAGATTGAAAGGTCCTGGGTTTGATTCTAGTCAAGGGCATGTACCTTGGTTGCAGGCACATCCCCACTCCTTTCCTCTCTGTAAAAAATCAATAAAATATATATTAAAAAAAGAACCAACTACAAAACCGGTTTGGCTCAGTGGATAGAGCGTCAGCCTGGGGACTGAAAGGTCCAGGTTCGATTCCGGTCAAGGGCATGTATCCTGGTTGTGGGCAGGTCCCCAGTGGGGGTGTGCAGGAGGTGCCTGTACGATGTCTATTTCTCATCGATGTTTTTAACTCTCTGTCCCTCTCCCTTCCTCTCTGTGAAAAATCAATAAAATATATTTACAAAATTAGGAACAACATATTTATCAACAAGTGAATCTAAAAATCAAGTGAGAATCCAAGATGGCAGCATAGTAAACACCTACACTGCTGCCTCGCACAACAATTTCAAAACTACAACTAGAAGACAGAACGGGCATCATCCAGAACCACAGGAAAGCTGGCTGAGTGGAAATTCTACAACTAGAGGGAAAGAGAGGGGCTCACGGAGACCCAGAGGAGCTGCAAAAAGCTGAGGTACAGAGACACGCGCGTGGAGAGAGCGGGTGCCAGAGAACCTGGCTGGCTTTCTCTGGCGGGAGGGAGACGGAGACTCTCAAAGGCATTGAATCCCTTATCCTACGACACTAAACCCCAGATCCAGCCGAAACTCATACAGGGGGGAGTTTGGACTGTAAAAAGGGCGAGGTGCACGAAAATTTAGGGGAGTTGCAAAAGATCAGAGGTCTGGTGGCGCGCACGGCACTGCGCAGAGGACTGACTGCTGATTGTGCCGCTGGCTTTCGCTAGTGGGCGGGAGACAGACCCTCCAAACTGTGCCACTTCTGACTCCACTAAGCCCCTGTTTCGGGTGAAACCCTGGGGACCTAGACTCATGTGGTCCTGGAGCGCAGGGGAGCCGGAAAGGCAGCAGTCTAGAGGCACTGTGCGCATGCATAAGGATCCCTCCAGCGATTACCCAGTCACGTGAGACTCAGGGGCCGTGGCAGGCGGGGCCAACTGGAAGGCAAGGCCTGAGACTCCACCCATCCCAAGCTCAATAGCAAGGCTTCTGTGGTTTTGCAAGTCTGGTACCATAAGGCTGAATCCAACACAGAAGTTCTCCCGGCATAGTGAAAATGCTGAGACAAGGGAAGGGATCACAAACAAAAGAAATGGAGGAAAACAAACGACTAGATATAGAGTTCAAAATCACGCTTATAAGGTTTTTCAAGAATATGCTAGAAAAGTTGGATAAAGTTAGTGAGAGCCAAGAGGAGATGAAAAAGGACCAACTGGAGATGCAAAAGATACAACTAGAGATGGAAAAGGTCCAACTAGAGATGAAAAAGGACCAACTAGAAATTAAACATACACGGACTGAAATAAAAAATATTATCAGAATCCTAACAGCAGACTAGAGAAAGGCAAGAATCAAGTCAAAAATTTAAAATATCAGAAAACACTCAACTGGAAAAGCAAGAAGAGAAAAGAATCCAAAAATGTGAAGATAATGTAAGGAGCCTCTGGGACAGCTTCACGCGTACCAACATAGCAAGAGAAAAACAGTTCATTACCTACAAGGGAGCACCCATACGACTGTCAGCTGATTTCTCAGCAGAAATGATGCAGGCCAGATGGCAATGGCTAGAAATATTCAATGTGATGAAGAGCAAGAGCCTACAACCAAGAATACTCTATCCAGCAAAGCTATCATTCAGAATTTAAGGGCAGATAAAGAGCTTCACAGATAAGAAAAAGCTAAAGGAGTTCATCAACTCCAAACCAGTATTATATGAAATGCTGAAAAGTACCCTTTTAGAAGAAGAAGAAGAAGGTAAAAGACAAAAAATTATGAACTAATATGTATCTATCAACAAGTGAATCTAAAAATTAAGTGAATTAAAAATTTGATCAACAGAATAAACTGGTGACTATAATAGAATCAGGAGCACAGAAAGGGAGTGGACTGATAATTCTCTTGGGGAAAGGGGTGAGGACTGTACAAGGAGAGACTGGACAAAAATCATACACCTATGGATGAGGTCAACGGGAGGGAGGTAAAGGCAGAGGGAAGGGTGGGAACCAGGTGGAGGGGAGCTATGGAGGGTAAAAAAGAGATACAAATGTAATAATCTGGATAATAAACATTTAATTAAAAAAAGAGAAACTACATTTTTTAATATATCTATATTTTATTGATTTTTACTGAGAGGGATAGAGTTAGAAACATCGATCAGCTGCCTCCTGCAAGCCCCCCAACTAGGGATGTGCCAGCAACCAAGGTACATGCCCCTGACTGGAATTGAATCTAGGACCCTTCAGTCCACAGACCGATGCTCTCTATGCACTGAGCCAAACCAGTTAGGGCTACATTTGTTTTTGTTTTTTTGAGTATTTTATTGATTTTAGAGAGGCAGGGAGAAACATCAATGATGAGAGAGAATCAATGTTCTACTGACTCCTGCATGCCCCTACTTGGGACTGAAGGGAAAACATGGGTATGTGTCCTAACCAGAAATCTAATCTGACCTCTGGTTCATAGGCCAATGCTCATTCACTAAATAACACAGGCCAGACCAGAAGGTTTAATTCTTATATTATTACTAGAATCCTGGTGCACTGATGGGGTCCCTCTTACAGGCCTGTGGGAATCAGGCCGAAACCGAGTCTCTTACAACCTGCGCCCCTCCGCCCCCCGCCCCCGTAAGGGTCCCAAATCGTGAGAGGGTGCAGGCCAGACCGAGGGACCCCACTGGTGCACAGTCAGGGCCTGGGAGGGACAGTGGCAGGGCTCAAGGACGTGTCCAGCCCATCTTGCCCAGTCCCGATCAGCCAGATCCAAGCACCACAATAACCTACTGGTCAGAGCACCTGCCCCGTTGTGCCTGGTCAGAGTGTCGTTGACCAAACGAATGGTTGGACACTTAGCATATATAGGATTGGAACCTATTTGGCTGGTCCCCTGACTCCGGAATCCATTTCTTGTTTTCTTTTCTATTTCTGAGTGATCTGTCATGTATGGATAACAAACCTGCCAAATCTATATACTGAAGACACTGGGACATATTTTTATCTCAAAAATCATCAATTCTGACCTTAGCCAGAGGATACATGCACCGAGAGTTCCGGCTTTGATTTCGGTAAAGGGGATGTATCTACCTTGCAGGGTGCATCCAATCTATGTATCTCTCCCATGAAGACATCTCTCTCTGTCTGTCCCCCTTCCTTTCACTCTTTCTCAATGGAGCCCTGACAGGTTTGGGTCAGTGGATAAAGCATTGGCATTTGGAATGAAAGCTCCCAGGTTTGATTCCGGTCAAGGACCGAATCCATGTTTCTAACTTTCTATCCCTTTCCTTCTCCCTTTCTCTCCATTAAAAAAAATCAATAAAATATATTGTTTTAAAAAATCAACAGAAAAATTGCCTCAGATAAGGATTCACAGCAGCACAAAGATTCATTAATTTTGTCCTGGCCAAGGCATAACTTTGCTGGTTGGAACATCATCCCAATGAGCCAGGGTTGCGGGTTCGAGCCCAGTTTGGGGCACATCCAGGGATGAAAAATAAACAAGGAATCATTAATTTTGCAACATTTTGTATAGTGGTACATTCTCTGTAATGTAAACCTAAAAAGAAGTTAAAACCATTACCAATATCCAATAATTACATCTCCCTTTATACCCACAATAATTTTTACCACAATAAGTGTTAGTGAACATCTAATACAAAGTATTTTTCATTGAAAAAACATTCGATAGACAAACAGCAGGCCATTCTCTGCATAGTGAGTAGACATGAGTGGAAGGGAGCTGAGTCCTGGGAATTTGTTACTATTTTATTTTATTTTTTTGTTCAAAAGCAATGTATCTTCCAAACTTTCAATCTATCTCAGTATAAGCATTTACTTATTGAAAATAATAAAACACTGCCCAAATGGTGTGGCTCAGTGGTTGAGCATAGGACTTAACTTCTGGTTGAACCAGAAGTCGGGGTTCCATTTCTGGTCAGGGCACGTGCCCCGGTAGAGGCCTTCATCTCCGTGTGAGGTATGCAAAAGGCAGGGGATCCATCATTCTCTCTCACCATTGCTGTTTCTATGTCATTCTCCCTCTCTCTTCCAACTGCAATGAATAAAATATTAAAAAAAGAAAATAATAAAATCTTATTAAAATATTATGAATAAAAATACTTTCAAATTTTCAAAACTCATATTATTTCTGAGAAAACCAGGAGGCCCTGTATTGGAAATACGCTTTTAGAAATGTCCGTGGACCATACAGATGTGATCAGGTTGAGGCAAACTCCACCAGTACAACCGCCAGAACTTCTACAGGAAACAGAATAATGAATATTAGGTTGTTTATTTTAAGTTGACAATTATTTTGGGTTTAAATGATACCACTAAAAACTTGAAAACTAGGTTTCCTGTTTCCTTTTATATTTACATAAGGAAATGAACATCCTTATCACACATCTCTACTTGGAACAGTAACATGGAACCCAGCCTCAGGCTTTGGTGAGGTGATCACTTTGAGAAGGGGTGTCTAGTCACACATGGACTAGAGCCTGCACGTAGGCTCTGGACTATCAGCCAGGTTGGTCACTAAGGATTGCTTAGAGGCCCCCTGGAAGCTCTACACAAACCTGAATGTAAGAGACTACAAGTGCAGTGATGTGTTAATATGCACAAATGCGCAGGAAGCTATGGAAAAAACACACAAGACTGACAGAAGAAACACCTTTGCCAGATTTTATGAATGCATCTGAGGTCACAGAATAGAATTATGGTGTTTCTGACTCAAAAGTATAACTGGTAACAAAATGGAAAGTTCAGAGGAGGTAGAACTAAGGCTAAAAGAGGGGTTTTAAATGACCTAATTAGTGTTAAAATGTATCATGAATGTGATTTTTAAACAGTAACTATTTGTTATTCTCTGCATGTCCTTCTCACAAAAAACCCTGATGTTCAGCTAGGCCAGTGGTTAGCGAACTGCGACTCGCAAGCCACATGTGGCTCTTTGGCCCCTTGAGTTTTTAGCAAACGTCAGCATAGGCGTACCCTAATTAAGTTAATAACAATGTACCTACCTAAAAAGTGTAAGTTTAAAAAATTTGGCCCTCAAAAGAAATTTCAATCACTATACTGTTGATATTTGGCTCTGCTGACTAATGAGTTTGCTGTCCACTGAGCTAGGGATTCTCATTGAGCAGATGACTGCAATAAAAATGGTTATAATTTATCCAAGATATAGAAGCCATGTGTGAGCTGAATGTAAGAACTGACATAAAAACATAGTTAAATCTTCATGACTTGGGATTTTAAATAGTTTGAGATATGACACCAGCACAAAAATTACTCATCATCAAAATGTATGCTCTATGCATTCAGACAGTAGCACATCAGGGAACATACTCTATCAGAAAGGAAACAGTGATTTTAACTCCATTATCTTGAAGCATTTAGTATCCTTATTTCCCAAGTCTTTTTTAAAAAATATTATTTTATTGATTTTTTTACAGAGAGGGAGAGGGATCAGAATTAGAAACATTGATGAGAGAGAAACATCAATCAGCTGCCCCTTGCACACCTCCTACTGGGGATGTGCCCGGCAACCAAGGTACATGCCTTGACCAGAATCAAACCTGGGACCTTTCAGTCCGCAGGCCGACGCTCTAGCCACTGAGCCAAACTGGTTTTCGGCAATTACCCCAAGTCTTAAAGATCAACAACCAAAATACAAAGATCCAAGGGGGAAAAGATCAATCTCTATCTTCATGTCCACCAATATTTGCTTTATATACTCAGGTTCCCCTACTTTGCATCCATAAGTGTTTATAAGGGTTTTATCCTCTTGGTAAGTTAATCCCTTTATCACTAGGAAGTATCTCTCCATTATTACCCTGTTTCCCCAAAAATAAGACAGTCTCTTATATTAATTTTTGCTCCCAAAGATGCGCTAGGTCTTATTTTCAGGGGATGTCTTATTTCTCCATGAAGAAGAATATGGTACACATTTATTGTTGAGGGGAAAAAAAAAAGGAAATTTATTACCTGTATACAGTACGGTACCTGTAGTAGTTGTCATCACAAACCAGCTCACTGATTGGCTCTGTTCAGGCACTGCGATGTCTCTTTAAATCAGGAGTCAAGACGCCTTCCAGTAGTTTCAGGGACCTTATATTCCGGGGAGGTCTTATTTTTGGGGGGATGCCTTATATTACAGAGGCAAAACTGGAAGTAGGTCTTATTTTCAGGGGATGTCTTAACTTTTGGGGAAACAGGGTATGGCCTCTTTCAAAATCTCTGTGTTTTTCTGACACTATTGCCTCCCCAGCATTTTAAAATGTTCATTTCCATGAAATCACTTATTTTACCCCAAGGGCAGAGTTTTGTCCTTTCTTTGATTTCCAAATTTTAGAAAGAGAGTGTAAAGCCACCAATTAAGTGGTTCACAGAAAAGAGAGGCATCTTTACCCAAGGTTCCCAGCAGGCCTGCTCTGACCTGCTCCAGCCCCTGCCACAACCCTCTGGGCATTGAAACACCGTGTATATGCTGCCTTCACTCAAAGTTAGCACTCCCACATGGGTCAGCTAACTCTGAGCACGGTTATCTTCATATCTATGAAATGTACACCAGTCAATAGGTCTCACCTCAACACCATAGAGTTCACATTAAATGTACACTGTTTCAGGATTAGAGCTCTCACTAGGGCAACATTCTCTGCAGAGTAATTTCTTTGGGGCCCAAAGGTAAAGATGAAATAACTTTTTTCCAACCCTTTACTTTCATTCTGTGTTTTTCATCTGACGTGGGTGTCATGTAGACAGTAAATGCAAAAAGGTCTTCTTTCCCTTTACATTGAGCTAGCCTGTATCTTCTGGTTGAAGCAGGTAACCCATTTATATTGTGAATGAATATTGATAGGTATATAGTTATTGGCATTTTAAAAATTAACTAGGCCGAGACCGGTTTGGCTCAGTGGATAGAGCGTCGGCCTGCGGACTGAGAGGTCCCAGGTTCGATTCCGGTTGGGGGCATGTACCTTGCTTGCGGGCACATCTCCAGTGTGGGGTGTGCAGGCGGCGGCTGATCGATGTCTCTCTCTCATCGATGTTTCTGAGTTTCTATCCCTCTCCCTTCCTCTCTTTGAAAAGTCAATAAAATATATTTTAAAAATTAACTAGTACAGTCATTGTAAGGGACTTTTTCCATTCATATCAATGGATAGATATCCCAGACAAATCAATAAGGAAAAAGTGGTCTTAAATGACACAATAGAAAGGATGAATTTTATGTTTACAGCTGTGACTATCAAGCACACAGGCAAACTGGTGTGCTGCAAGACTTTTTAGAACAAATAACCCCTGGCAGTTTAGTCAATAGTACAAACTACATAACCAGTAGATTGTCGAATAAAATAAGCGACAAGAGCCAACATAGTAATAGTTGTGTGGTACGCATGAATCAAAACCAGATTTTTTTATAAGATTGTCTTCTAGGTGGATCACTGAATTTCAGTAATTAGTTCATTTTTTTCTGCCAGGAGAAAATAAATTGAAATCTCCGAGTTAAAACTTTTTACTGCAAATCAGAATATGCATTCTGGAAAAACTGAAGACAAAATGCCCTCTAACCCAAGGGATGGTGTCTTTTTTCATCTATTTTCCTAATGGCCACGTGACCAAAAAAAACCCCCTGAAAAAGTGTGTATTTTTTAAATTAAATCTTTATTATTCAGATTATTACATTTGTTTCTCTTTTTTCCCCGCCACAGCACCCCTGCACCCAGTTTCTACCCTTCCCTCCCTCCCGTTGACCTCATCCACAGGTGTATGACTTTTGTCCAGTCTCTCCCTGCACACCTCTCACCCCTTTTCCCCTGAGAATTATCAGTCCACTCACTTTCTGTGCTCCTGATTTTATTATATTCACCAGTTTATTCTGTTGACCAAATTTTTAATTCACTTAATTTTTAGATTCACTTGTTGATAGATATGTATTTGTTCTTCATAATTTTTTGTCTTTTACCTTTTTCTTCTTTCTCTTCTAAAGGAGTACCTTTCAGCAATTCATATAATACTGGTTTGGAGTTGATGAACTCATTTAGCTTTTTCTTATCTGTGAAGCTCTTTATCTGCCCTTGAATTCTGAATGATAGCTTTGCTGGATAGATTATTCTTGGTTGTAGGTTCTTGGTATTCATCACGTTGAATATTTCTTGCCACACCCGTCTGGCCTGCATCGTTTCTGTTGAGAAATCAGCTGACAGTCGTATGGGTGCTCCCTTGTAGGTAATGAATTGTTTTTCTCTTGCTTTTAATATTCTGTCTTTTGCTCTTGGTATTTTAATTATGATGTGTCTTGGTGTGGTCCTCTTTGGATTCCTTTTATATGGGGTTCTATGTGCTTCATGGACTTGTATGTCTATTTCTTTTACCACATGTGGGAAGTTTTCAGTCATTATTTCTTTAAATAGGTTTTCAGTATCTTGCTCTCTCTCTTCTTCTGGCACCCCCACAATTCTGATGTTGGTAGGTTTGAAGCTGTCCCAGAGGCTTTTTACATTATCTTCACATTTTTGGATTCTTTTCTCTTTTTCCTTTTCCAGTTGAATGTTTTCTGCTTCTTTGTATTTCAAATTTTTGACTTGATTCTTGCCTTTCTCTAGTCTGCTGTTAAGACTGTGTATATTTTTTATTTTAGTCAGTGTCTCTAGTTGGTCCTTTTTCATCTCCTCTTGGCTCTCATTAACTTTATCCAACTTTTCTAGCATATTCTTGAAAAACCTTATAAGCGTGGTTTTGAACTCTATATCCAGTCATTTTTTTTCCCTCCATTTCTTTTGTTTGTGATCCATTCCCTTGTCTCGGCATTTTCACTATGCCAGGGGCACTTCTTTGTTGAATTCAGCCTTGTGATACCAGAACTGCAAAACTGAAGAAGCCTCTGTTGAGCTTGGGATGGGTGGAGTCTCAGTGCTTAAGGGACCGCCCTGCCCTCCATGGCCCTTGAATCTCATGTGACTGGGTAATCGCCGGAGCGGTCCTTGTGCGCGCGCGCCCTCAGTGCCTCTAGACCGCTGCCTTTCTGGCTCCCCTGCACTCCAGGACCACATGAGTCTGGGTCCCCAGGGTTTCACCTGAAACAGGGGATTAGTGGAGTCAGAACTGGCACAGTTGGGAGGGTCTGTCTCCCGCCCACTCGCGAAAGCCAGCAGCACAATCAGCAATCTGTCCTCTGTGCAGTGCCGTGTGCGCCATCAGAAGACATCTGATCTTTTGCGACTCCCCTAAATTTCCATGTACCTCTCCCTTTTCACAGTCCAAACTCCCCCCGTATAAGTTTCGGCTGGATCTGGGGTTTAGTGTCATAAGATAAGGGGTTCAGTGGCTTTGAGAGTCTCCGTTTCCCTCCTGCCAGAGAAAACCAGCCAGGTATTCCGGCACCCACTCTCTCCATGCATGCGTCTCCGTACCTCAGCTTTTCGCAGCTCCTCTGGGTCTCCATGAGCCCCCTCCTTCCCTCTAGCTGTAGAACTTCCACTCAGCCAGCTTTCCTGTGGTTCTGGAAGATGTACGTCCTGTCTTTTAGTTGTAGTTTTGAAATTGTTGTGCGAGGGAGCAGTGTAGGTGTTTACCTATGCCGCCATCTTGGATTCTCCAACATGTGTATTTTTTATCAATATATCTCAACATTCCTCACTACAGTACAAGAAAATGCAACTATTGTCTAAGTGGCATTTATTTGAATGATCTGAATCCTATACTATGTCCTTTAACAGAACAAATTTGTAAAGCCCCTGGTCCACATGAGTCCTAGTCACAAAATAACAGGATATACATAAGAGTGGTCCATGGGTATGTCAGAAAGTAGAGAATATTGAACATCTTGTTTCTGTAATTATTTTGTCAGTACTTTGGGTAGGCACATGCATACGTACTATTGTTTACCACCTTGTACAAATTCAGCACTGGACATTGGAGAAGAAATAAATGTGGGGCTTTCATTGCAATATGTGCTATCATGTTGTCCCAGGAACTTACAGTCATGCCTTGGTGAACACTCCAGGGACAGTTAATGCCAAAGTACATACCTCTAGTCAGGTATACAAGATATACAAAATAACTTTGCATCCAAAATAATAAAAGGATTCAACTGCTAAGCTACCAAGATCTCTGGGGTTCTTCTAGAAAGAATGACCAGTATTATCCTACATTCAGGAAAGTGAGAATAAAACTTGTTTAACATTGGCTAATCCCACCCCAATAAACAAGATATTGATATAACACTGAGAAATCCTTAAGGTTTCTAATGAAAATGAAGAAAAATCATTCTATTTTCTTTTCTTTTTATTATTTTTGAAAAAATATAGTTCATTGATTTTTTAATAGAGAGGGAGAGCAATAGAGAGTTAGAAACATTGATCAGAGAGAAACATCAATCAGCTGCCTCCTGCACAACCCCACTGGGGATGTGCCCCCAACCGAGGTACATGCCCTTGACCGGAATCGAACCTTAGATCCTTCAGTCCACAGGCTGATGCTCCATTCACTGAGCTAAACCGGTTAGGGCAAGAAAAATCATTCTAATTAAAAGTACACAGATGCCAATTTGTGGAATTCCAAAAATTCATATTCATATTAAAAACTATAAAAAAGACAACTATGGGTGTCCACATGACAACACGAGTGGTGGACTACCTACTTCATGAAATAAAGCAAAATATTCCCCAAATTTTACTGTCAGTTGTTGCTTTCCTAAACTACAGAAAACTGAGCAGAAGCTGCATGGGCTTGAGAGGGTAATGAGGGACAGGAAGAGCTTTACATGTTGTGGTCATAGCAGTGCAAAAAGAATGGCAGCCTAGAAGACAAAGTGAAAAAACAGAGAGGAATAGGAAATAGGAAATTAAAAAAAAACAGAATTAATTTTACTAAGTTCAGCCAGCAATGCAGCCTGGCAAAGGTGTCCTCTCTCCACATGCAGACTTTATGTTGATTCTGCGTCTTGGGTACAACAATGTCACAGGTATTGCAAAACTCCTCTTAATTATGGAAAACCTATTACACAGATAGCACTGTCCTGAGTGTTTCCATTCACCTAAAGATCGAAACCACAAATGGACATGCACTCCTAAAGTTTTCATCGGAACAAATTGGCACATAATAGGAAGTAACTTTGATGATATCCTTTATAAAACTCATGAACTATTTAAAGTTCCATTCAATAGTGTAATTCTCTAATAGAAAAAATGTGCACCTTACAATGTATCCAACATTCTTTGGAAAAATGTGCATAAGTGAAGTCCAGATAATATACAAGAACTCACAGATCTTTAAGGTAGAAACAAACACCATGGTTTCACTCATAAGGAATAACACATAACAGCATAAGTGATACAGGAACAAAATCACATATTTCCTTCTCAAAATACCTCAAATAATTTAAACATAAAATAGGTAACACTGTAAGAAATTGTACATATGGAACATCAATTATATTTAAGTATACAAATATTACCTAACTACATTTAAAGTTTGGAAGTAAATTGTGTAAATATTCCGATTTAGAATACCTAAAAGGCATTTTGGCTACCTATCTACTGTGAATTCATTGACATTTTAAAGTACATAATCAATTACATACTTGCATCAAGTTTTTACTTTAAAGTCACTCTAGGCATAAATTCCTTGGACTCTTGTAAACTATATATTTTTAACAAAAATCCTCTCTCCTATATATTATCAATGTAGAATTTCTACCCAATTACAATCCCTAGTATTGACTGAGGTTGTAGGACCAACAATACAATTTCCCACATTCTTCCATTTTAAGGTTCCCCAATACAATCAATTCCAATGTGAGGAATAAGCTGCGAATGATTAAAGACTTTAGGACATTATTTACATTTGTATTGTTTCTCTCCAATATGAATTCTGATACCGGGTAAGGTTGCATACTGAGTAAGCTTTGTCACATTCTTTATATCTGCTGGGCTTCAATCCAGTAATAAATTATGAGATGTTGTATGAGATATAAACAAAGATATACACTTTAAAAATATATACATTTTATTGATTTTTTACAGAGAGGAAGGGAGGACAGAAAGTCAGAAACATCGATAAGAGAGAGACATCAATCAGCCGCCTCCTGCACGCCCCATACAGGAGATGTGCCCACAAGCAAGGTACATGACCCGGACCGGAATCGAACCTGGGACCCTTCAGTCCGCAGGCCGACGTTCTATCCACTGAGCCAAATCAGTCTCGGCAAGATACACTTTTGACATATGCTTCATGATTTCACACCTTATTTGATAATTCTCAATGATAAACCATGGATAAATCTTTGTGTTGTTTTCTTTTATAGCTTAATAAATCTTTATTGTTCATATTACAATTGATCCTCATTCCACCCCGCCCCTCATAGCTCCTCTCCACCAGGTTCCAACCCAACCCCCTCTCTTTTCCTCCCCAAAACTGTCCTGATCCAAAGGTTTTTGTCCAGTTTCTTCCCCCACCCTCATGCCCCTATTCCCCAAGAATTGTCAGCCCGCTCCCTTTCTATGCCCGATTCCATTATATTCACCCGTTTATTCTGTTCATCAGATTTTTTATTCACTTGATTTTTAGATTCACTTTTTGATATGTATTTGTTGTTTATAATTTTTATCATTACTTTTTTCTTCTTTTTCCTCTTCCTAAAGAATACCTTTCTGCTCTAACCAGTTTTTCTCAGTGGATAGAGTGAAGGGTCCCAGGTTCAATTCCAGTCAAGGACATGTACCTTGGTTGTGGGCATATCCCCAGTAGGGGGAGTACAGGAGTCAGCTTATCAATGTTTCTTCCTTATAGATGTTTCTCACTCACTATCCATCTCCCTTCCTCTCTATATAAAATAAATAAAAAGAATACCTTTCAGCATTTCATATAATACTGCTTTGGTGTTGATGAACTCCTTTAGCTTATCTGTGAACCTCTTTATCTGACCTTCAATTCTGAATGATAGCTTTACTGGGTAATCTCAGTTGTAGGTTCTTGCTATTCTACACTTTGAATATTCCTTACCACTCCCACCTGGCCTGTATAGTTTCTGTTGAGAAATCAGTTGACAATCGCATGTGTGCTCTCTTGTAGATAATTAACTGTTTTTCGCTTGCTGCTCTTAATATTTTGTCTTTTGCTCTTGGTATTTTAATTATGATGTGTATTGGTGTGGGCCTCTTTGGGTTTCTTTTGTTTGGGGTTCTGTGCCCTTCCTGGACTTGTAAGTATATTTCTTTCACAAAGTGGAGGAAGTTTTCAGTCATTATTTCTTCAAATAGGTTTTCAATATCTTGCTCTCTCTCTTCTGGCACCCTCATAATTCAGATGTTGGTACACTTGAGGTTGTCCCAGAGGCTCCTTATACTATCTCCAAATTTTTGGATTCTTTTTTCTTTTCCAGTTGAGTGTTTTTTGCTTCTTTGTATTTTAAATCTTTGATTTCATTCTTGCAGTCCTCTAGTCTGCAATTAGGTCTCTGTATAACTTTTATTTCTCAGGTGTATGTTTAATTTCATTAGTCCTTTTTTCATATTCTCATTGGTCTTGCTAAATTTATTGGCCTTTTCTAGGCAATTCTTTTCATTTTAATATATATTTTATTGCTTTTTTTTTTAGAGAGAGAGAGAGGGATAGAGAGTTAGAAACATCAACTGTCTCCTGCACATCTCCTATTGGGCAACTGAGGTACATGCCCTTGACCGGAATCAAACCTGGGACCTTCCAGTCCATAGGCTGACATTCTAGCCACTGAGCCAAACCAGTTAGTGCTCTAGGAAATTCTTGAAAAACCTTCTATCTGTGGTTTTGAACTCTGTATCCAGCCCTTTGCTTTTCTCCATTTCTTTCATTTGTGATGTTTCTTTATCTCTGCATTTTCATTGCTCCCCTGAGTTGGTAGAGTAGCTTTGTGTGCTAGGTGTCCTATAGGACCAAGTGGCTCAGCCTCCCCCAGTGACCTGAGGTGGACACTTTTGGTGCACCCCTTTGTGAACTGTGTGCACAGCCTGATTGTAGTTAAGTCTTGATTGTTGTTGGTATCACTGGGAGGAAATGGCCTCCAGGCCAATTGGCTGTGAGGATCAGCTATGTCTATGCTGGGAGAATTTCTGTGCTGGAGACACCCTTATAAGACTTGCAAAATTGCAAAAGCCTTGCTCAGCTTGGATAGGGGCAGAGTCTCAGGGCAGAGCAGACAGCTTTGGCTTCCCATCAGCCCTGCCCTATGAGGCCCTTGGGTCTTAGTGTCTCTCGGTAATTGCTGCAAGCATCTTTGAAAGCTGTCCTTGAGTTTCCTCCACTGCCAACAGTTCAGTTTCTCCCTGAATGAGTCTGGGTTCCCAGAGACTCGCCTGGAACTGCAGTTCAGTGCAGCTGGGAGCTTCCGTCTCCTTCCCACTTGAGAAAGCCAGCCACTGCATTCAGCCACCAGTCCTCTCCACGTGCACACATCTCTGTACCTCAACCTTTTGCAGTTCTCTGAATCTGAATATGCTTTTCTCTTTCCTTCTAGTTGTAGAATTTCCACTCAGCCAGCTTTCCTGTGGTTCTGAATGGTATGTTTTGTCTTTTAGTTGTAGTTTTGAAATTGTTGTGCAAGGCAGCAGTTTAGGTGTTTACCTATGCTGCCATTTTGGTCTCTCCCCCCATTGCTAAATCTTTAGATGAAAACTTTGTATTATTGCTCTTTCTCTTTAGAATGATTCCTAAAATATTGAGTACATTATACCTCAGGTTAAAAGCTTTTTCACATTTTTTACAGTCTAGGCCTATCACTATAAGTTTGTTATTCAGTAAATTTTGAGCCGTGTATACAGCTCTTGCGCATGCTCTGTATTTGTAAGGACTCTTAGTATGAAGTTTCTCAGGTACAGTTAAAGGATTTTCTACATTTTGTCACATTCATAAGGGCTCCTGCCAATATGAAAATCTTGATGTTCAGTAAGTTCTCACAGTTGGCAAAGGACTTACGACACTCCTCACATCTGTAAGTCTTCTCTGGAGTATGAACTCTGTTGTGCAGAAAGGCAGGAACACTGATGAAAGGCTGTGTTATATTTTCTACATTTACAAGACTTCTCTCCAGAATGAACTCTCTGATGCTTAGTAAGGCCTGAGGAGCTACCAAAGAATTTGCCACATTCTCTACACTTACCTGGTATATGGTTTCTCTCCAGTGTGAACTCTCTCATGATTAATAAGGGATGAGGACTGGCTAAAGGCTCTGCCACATTTTCTACATTCATATGGCTTCTCTCCGGTATGAACTTTCTGATGACATGTAAGGGATGAGGACTGGTTAAAGGCTTTGCCACATTCTGCACATTTATAAGGTTTCTCTCCAGTGTGAACTCTCTGGTGATAAGTAAGGAATGATAGAACACGGAAGGCTTTGCCACATTCTGTACATTTATAAGGCTTCTCTCCAGTGTGAATTCTCTGATGACAAGTAAGGGATGAAGACTGGCTAAAGGCTTTGCCACATTCTCTGCATTGATAAGGCTTTTCTCCAGTATGAACTCTTTGATGACAAGTAAGGGATGAGGACTGCCTAAAGTCTTTGCCACATTCTCTACATTTAAAAGGCTTCTCACCAGTATGAACTCTCTGATGATTACTAAGGTGTGAGGACTGGCTGAAGGCTTTGCCACAGTCTCCACATTTGTATGGCTTCTCTCCAGTATGAATACGGTTATGTGTAGTAAGATATCTATGGCTGATAAATGCTTTTCCACATTCTCTACATTTATGAGGCTTCTCTGCAGGGTAAATTTTCTGATGTGCAGTAATGTTTGGAGACCTGCCAAAGGTGTTGCTACTTTCTCTACATTTATAAGGTTCCTCTCCAGTGTGAATTCTCTGATGAAGAATAAGTGTTGAGGGGCGGCT
The DNA here is from genome assembly GCA_011751065.1 of Lasiurus cinereus. Classification (NCBI taxonomy): domain Eukaryota; kingdom Metazoa; phylum Chordata; class Mammalia; order Chiroptera; family Vespertilionidae; genus Lasiurus; species Lasiurus cinereus. The sequence continues at coordinate 511,617 of JAAGEH010000333.1, read as the reverse complement.
AAAGGCTTTCTCACATTCTCTACATTTATATGGCTTCTCTCCAGTATGAACTCTCTGATGTCGATTAAGGGTTGCAGACTCACTGAATGCTTTACCACATTCAGTACATTTATAAGGCTTCTCTCCAGTATGAATACTCTTATGACGATTAAGGGAGGAGTAATGACTAAAGGCTTTGTCACATTCTCTACATTTGAAAGGTTTCTCTCCAGTGTGAATTATCTGATGAAGAATAAGGGTTGAGGGCCGGCTAAAGTCTTTGCCACATTCTAAACATTTATAAGGCTTCTCTCCGGAATGAATTCTCTGATGAAAAGTAAGGGATGAGGAATCACTGAAAGCTTTGCCACATTCTCTACATTTATAAGGTTTCTCTCCAGTGTGAATTCTCTGATGAATAATAAGACTTGAAGGCTGTCTAAAAGCTTTACCACATTCTTTACAATTGTAAGGTTTCTCTCCAGTATGAATTCTCTGATGATGAGTAAGTGTTGAGTGTCGGCTAAAGGCTTTGTCACATTCTCTACATTGATAAGGCTTCTCTCCAGTATGAATTCTCTGATGATTAGTAAGGGATGAGCAATCACTGAATGCTTTGCCACATTCTGTACATTTATAAGGTTTCTCTCCAGTATGAATAATATGATGACGATTAAGGGAGGAGGACTGGCTAAAGGCTTTGCCACATTCTCTACATTTATAAGGTTTCTCTCCAGTGTGAAATCTCTGATGAACAGTAAGTTTTGAGGGTCGGCTAAAGGCTTTGCCACATTCTGAACATAGGAAAGACTTTTCTTTCCTATGATTTCTATGATGTTCAGTATGTTTTGAGGACTGACTAAAGCCTCTTACATTTTCTATGAATTTATAAAGTTTTGCCCTACTATGAATTCTTTCCTCATGCACAATAAGAGTTAAATGACATTTAAATGCTTTGCCACATGCTTTACATTTGTAAGGCTTCTCTACAGTCTGAATTCTTTCATGTAGAGTACAACATGACAGCCAATGGGATGTGTTATTCGAATTTTTATATTTATAATGTTTTTCTTCACTATGGATTTTTTCCAATCTATTTGGATTGAATATTTGACTGAAGATTCTACCACATGGATTACCTGTGTGAGCCTGCTTCCCAGCATGAATAGTCTCCTTAGTGTAATTTGAAGATTCCTGAGAAGATTTTACATATCTATCTCCCTTGTGTGTCTTCTCCACAATATGCAAGATCTGACTTACATGGTGATTGGGCATTTGGTCAAAGACTTTTCCACTTTTAAAATGGTCCTCTGCAAGCTCAATTGTCTGTTGATTATTAAGATAAGAGCCTTGTTTAAAGTTTTTCCAATGTTCGTTCCATTGCCAACTTGTATCTCCGTTATATTTATTTCCCTGGTGATGGGAGATAGAAAGGCCTTTAGTTACAGCTATAAGTTCAATAAACATGTACACTTGTTAAATAAGAACCATTTTGTGATTCTCATTAAACCATGAAAGTTGTGAAAAATGCGTTCACAATTTATTGAAATTATAGACAAAATATAAAATTATTTGAGGAATAATAATGAATCCTTGTTTAAAAGATTGTCAAATTGCCCAGTCGGAGGGTTGCAGTGATGAGCATTGACAAAGAATCAGAAGGTCATGGTTCAATTCCTAGTTAGGGCACATGCCAGGATTCAGACTAGGCCCCAATAGTGGGTATGCAGGAGGCAGCCAATCAATAATTGTCTATCATTATTGATGTTTTCTCTCTCCCTCTCCCTTCCTCCTGAAGTAGGTAAAAATACATATTTTTAAAAATCAGATTGCCAAATTGAAATTTTAATTTATAGGAAAATTATAATATCTAAATTTTAGATGAATGCCTGAAAGTTTAATCCCAACCTACATTTTATTTTTATTTTAAAAAATATATATTATTGATTCCAGAGAGGAAGGGAGAGGAAAAGAGATAGAAACATCATTGATGAGAATCACTGATTGGCCGCTTCCTGTATGCCCCTCACTGGGGATCGAGACCGCAAAAGGCATGTGCCTTTGACTGAAATTGAATGGTAGGACACTTCAGTTCGCAGGCTGACACTCCATCCACTGAGCCAAACCAGCTAAGGCTACATTTTATTTTTAAAATATATTTTATTGATTTTTTTTACAGAGAGGAAAGGAGAGGGACAGAGAGTTCAAATCAATGAGAGAGAAACATCAATCAGCTGCCTCCTGCACACTCCCCACTGGCTATATGCCTGCAACCAACTTACATGCCCTTGATCACAATAGAACCTGGCACACTTGAGTCCGCAGGCTGACACTCTATCCACTGAACAAAAATGGTGTGGGCCCACCCTTCAACGACTTTTGGAAATGTTTGAAACAGAATTTGAAACAGAACATTTAAACAATTCTAATCATTATTTTCACCACAGACTGTTAGCTCCTAGTTTTTCAGATTTCCTTTCTATGAATACATAACAGTAAAAGGTTGTTTTCAACAATCATGTGCAGAAACACACTGATCTGCCAATGTAACTGACTTTAAAGTTGGAGGTTTCCCAAATGCAGAGTACACTTGACCTCTTTAGTTAACAAGAATTGTATTATAAATAACCATTCCAGGTTAGTTCGGTTTGTATTAATTTTCCCTCTTCTCATCACATTCTTCCTCAAATTCCAAGGCTTTCATTCAGTGTACATTATCAAAACCACACCTTCTATATCTTACCAGTAAAATTTCAGAGAATAAATCTTGAATTCCGGGCTTTAGCAAAAATGCTTGGTTATCTTCAGATGACATAGCTGAAAGAACAAATTTTTTGTATTGACAATCAGATGAGTGCACTTTGAAATTAGAAGCAAGTATAGGCCAAATGACATTTTTGAGTACTTCAAATGCAAGTGAAGAATTCAAAGAAAACTCAAGATAGGTACCCTGAGGCAAAGTCCCATAAAAGTGGGACAAAGAGTTGCTTACATTTGCCAATGATACCGGCTCAAACCCCCTGGCACACAATGGTAATATTATCAGAACATTTCCAATTCGCAGTATTTTCACTGGAGACAGAGAGAGATGAGGGACTTGCCTGTTGAGTACCTGTTTTGAAGCATCTTGAACAAGTGTGTGTTGTACATGACATAGTGCCAACAGAATGGCAGTACACAGTGAGTGCCCTGTAACGGCTGCTATTAAGAAACAATGAGAAATTGTTCAAGCACCACAAAGACTGTAATACTGAAAATGTATATGAAGCCTGAAAGATACTGTGGGCCTGAGAAAGAAACAGAACATTTCCAACTGGGAAATTAAACAGAGAACTGAACCAAGAATACAGATCCTGAAAACAATATTGATCGAAAGTATACTTCATTTCACAAATGGTTTTTATTTGTTTCCTCCTATAGAAAGCATGCTCAAAAAGCCTGTTTCTGAATCTCAACAAAAGATAATGTTAGATTTGATTGAGCAATTGAATTGATACCCCTCTGCCAGGAACTGGCTTTCCAGGCCACTTCACTATGGATATTCCCTTTGACCATTCACTTGTGGTGACCACATTCCATGCTCTCCCCTTTCAGGTATGTATAAAGAAGTATCCGGTCAGGAAAAAGTTGGCCAAAAGTCATTTAAAAGCCTGTGACTCCCATCACTGGGTGCTGAAGCCATTCAGGTTTAGATGTCTGGTGTGTGGATGATCGAAAAAATTCGTAATTCCTTACTACTCTGGCCTTGTGCATTCCTCCTTCAGCGACCTGAGAGATATCAAGTCATGCAAAGAAATAGAAAATACGTCCCACCAGAAACACGAAATAAATGTAATCAAACAGGCAATACATTAATGGAAATATATTAAATATCTGAAGAAAAATGAAAAAATAAAGACAAAAAATAGAAAAAAAAAAGAGACAACTACATAACATCACCAAAATATTATATAACCAAAATAAAAATACAAGAAAGTGTTTTGCAAATGCCACATGGAAAGGGGAAATTGAAAAACATAACACCAAAATTAAAAAGTGCAGTAGAATCATCAATAAAAAAATTTTATCAATTTGAAAAATCAAAGAATTGGCCTGGCAGCGATAATTTGTGATTGAGCTTTGACCTATGAACCAAGATGTCACCGTTTGGTTCCAGGTTGGGGCACAGGCCTGGTTGAAGGTTCAATCCCCAATCATGCAGGAGGCAGCGAACTGAGGATTCTCTCTCTTCATTGATGTTTCTATCTCTCCCTGTCTTTCCTCTCTGAAATCAGTAAAGATTATTTAAAAGTAAAAATTTAAAAATCCTAGAATTTGTACATAATTTATTAAAAATTTTGATTCAGGGAACGCATCACACATGTGGAAATATGAAAGGAACCTAAGGGACTCCTAACACACTAACAAATCAACCTCCAAGGGAACTTCATAAAGACAGAATAGTGAAAAGGATTAGGCAGCTTATATAAAAAATTAACAGTTGAAGATCATGACAATTGGAGAAAGAGACATTCAAATACAAGCAGCTCACTGAATTCTAAGTAGAATAGAATATAAACATGAGAACAGGTAAAAAAGCAAACAAACAATGAAAATACCATGAATTCCAGAATACAATCCTAAAAGCAAATGAAAAAATAACTTCTTAAAAAATATTTTTCTTAAAAAATAAATAAAAGGAATAAAATCTTAAATATCTGCTAGAAGAGACACAATGTAAAAGATAATGTGATAGTAATAACTTCAGTGGGGCCCTGACTGATTTGGGTCAATGGATAGAGCGTTGGCCTACGTATTAAAGGGTCTCAGGTTCGATTCCGGTCAAGAGCACGTATCTTGGTTGTGGGCACATCCCCAGTAGGAGGTGTGCAGGAGGCAGCTGATCGATGTTTCTCTCTCATCGATGTTTCTAACCCTCTATCCCTCTCCCTTCCTCTCTGTAAAAAATCAATAAAACATATTTTTAAAAAATAACTTCAGTGGATACAGAGGAAGAGCGGGCAAGTAGCACACTGTTGTATGAAATTGACATAAGGAGTTTAACACATTAAGCGCCATGTCAGTCACCAGTGACTGACACTATACTTTCCATCCAGAAGACAAAACAGGCTGAGTGCTTAACATGTTAACATATATTGTTATAACCTGGCTGGTGTTGCTCAATGGTTGAGCATCAACCCAAGAACTAAGAGGTCAAGGTACATGCCTGGGTTGCAGGCTTGAGGCAGCTGATTGATGATGTTTATCTCTCATCAATGTTTCTATTTCTCTATCCCTCTCCCTCTAAAAATCAATAAAAATGTATTTTTTTTAAAGTATATTGTTATAGCCTTAAAATATTTTAAGTAGCTCCCATTGTCACACACAAAAAAATAGAAAATAATAAAAGGATCTCTGTTAATAGTTGACAGAATTATGTATTGCAAATTACAGACTACACATTTCTAAAAAAAATATATAAATCCAATGTATTTCTCAAAACATAGGTATATAAAGCCAACCCTCAAAGCAGCTGTATTCCTGTATAACAGAAATTAATACAAAATAGCAAATTAAGTGTGTAATTACATGAATAACAGCATAAAGAGAAATAAACTAATTATTAGTTTACTTCATGTAGAAGATGCATAATTTCTATGCCATAAAGTATAAAATACTGCTGGCAGCCGAGACCGGTTTGGCTCAGTGGATAGAGCGTTGGCTTGCAGACTGAAAGGTCCCGGGTTCGATTCCAGTCAGAGGCATGTACCTTGCTTGCGGGCACATCTCCACCGTGGGGCGTGCAGGAGGCGGCTGATGGATGTCTCTCTCTCATCGATGTTTCTGACTTTCTATCTCTCTCCCTTCCTCTCTGTAAAAAATCAATAAAAAAATGCAATACTATCATGCCAACAAATAAAAACAGATCTTATCACCTGATACCACAAAGAGAAACATTGATGACACTTTCTCACTGAAGTATACAAGTCATAAAGAGACAGATACTACAGGCTTTCCCTCAGGTGAATAATCTAATGTAGTCCACTATATATATATATATATATATATATATATATATTAAAATAAATAAATAAAATAAAATAAAAAGTTACAAGCGAGTCTCCCTTTTTTCTTCTTTTTTGTTTTTAAGATATTTATTTTTCATTTTTCTTCAGTAGTGGTTGAATACATAATGAGATTTTTGTAAGATGAAAGTTTTCTTAAAAATATATTTTTATTGATTTCAGAGAGGAAGGAGGAGGGAGAGAGAAACATCAATGATGAGAGAGAATCATTGATCAGTTGTCTCCTGCACACTCCTTACTGGGGATGAAGCTCACAAACCTGGCATATGCCCTTGACTGGAATCAAACCTGTGACCTTTCAGTCTGCAGGCCAATGCTCTATTCACTGAACCAAACTGTAAGATGTAAGTTTTGAAAGATCAGATGCACAACAGAGAGAGTAAGAATCTACCCTAGAAAGTAGAAGCCCCCTAAAGATATCCAATATAATAATTGAGCCTAATATGCTAAGTGTCTGGTTGACCAGGCAGCTGTTCAACCAATCAAAGCATACTATGATAATGATACACTAAAGCAGCTCAAATGCTCGCTATGACATGCACTGATCACCAAGGGAGAGCCACTCCGACTGGTAGGTTACCTTGTTGCTGGAGTCCAGCCAATGGGTACACAAACCCTGGAGCACTTCCACAATCTCTCCCTGACTATTCAACCTCCCACATCTTTCTCTGGTACGGCTGGATTCCCTCAGTGGACCTGTGTCCTCTTACAATCTGGGGCCTCTCTGGGGATTTCGGAGAGTCAGTATGAGCCCAATCACGTAGGCCAGGCTGTGGAACCCCACTGGTACACGAATTTGTGCAATGGACCCTAACTGGTTTGGCTAAGTGGATAGAGTGTCGTCTGCCGACTGAAGGGTCCCAGGTTTGATTCTGGTCAAGGGCATGTACCTTGGTTGTGGGCACATCCCTAGTAGGGGGTTTGCAGGAGGCAGCTATTTCTCTCTCATCGATGTTTCTAAACTCTCTATCCCTTTCCCTTCCTCTCTGTAAATAAGTCAATAAAATATTTTTTAAAAAGAACATAATAAAAGGAACAAAACCCCTGCATAGGAATTTAGGAAAGAAGTCATCCTCACCCAGGGAGGCCAGGTTGCTGTAGTTCTCCACCATCACATCCAGGTACAAGTTCCGCTGAGCTGGGTCCAGACATTCCCACTCCTCCTGAGTAAAATCTATGGCCACATCCCTGAAGGTCAGAGGTCCCTGAAAGAAAAGACATATTAACTAGAGATCTCCAGAAGAGCTCATAATGTCACCCAATATGAAAACAGTGTTAGAAGATGTCTGAACCTACAGATGTATCTTGAATCAGCCAATAAGATCACTTTGCCACAGTAACATTCTCTGATGTCTTTTTGAACACTGACAAATGAGGATGACACATGTCCAACAATCCATGGTACAGATTTGCTTTTCAGGACAATAAACTTTAAAATTAGGGAATGGACACAGGCATGTGGATTTCTGAGTGCTGTTTTTGCATCATTAAGGGTGAGTGGTGTACTATATTTCTCAGCAGGAGATGTCAAGATGAGTCTGAAATATAAGCACTTCTTCAAGTGTAAAATAGAAAACTGCATTTTTTCTGAAAATACTGATGCTGATCCGCGTTCTGAGATGGGACTTCTGTTTCCACTTGTGTTACAATTCCCTTTTTAAATGTAACACCAATGTTATCAGATCACATGCCATAGGTCTAAATACACAGAAAAAAATTCAAATATAACTTTGATCTCAAGGGGTTTGTTAATGGAATTTACAGTTCTCATGGAAAAGGACATACTATTATAGGAGCCACAATCCTGTTTGAAAATTTACTATGGGTAACCTTAGAACAAGATCCTCTTTCTGATCCAGCAGGTTTGCCTCAGTTGTTGAGCACTGAGCCATTAATAATCAAGAGGTCACACTGACCAGTTTGGCGCGGTGGATAGAGCATTGACCTGTGGACTGAAGGGTCCTGGGTTTGATTCTGGTCAAGGGCATGTGCCTTGGTTGCTAGCACATCCCCAGTAGGGGGTGTGCAGGAGGCAGCTGATGGATGTTTCTCTCTCATCGATGTTTCTAACTCTCTATCTCTTTCCCTTCCTCTCTGTGTGGAATCAATAAAATATATTTTAGAAAATAATAATCAAGAGGTCATTGGTCAGCCGAGACCGGTTTGGCTCAGTGGATAGAGCGTTGGCCTGCGGACTGAAAGGTCCCGGGTTCGATTCCGGTCGAGGGCATGTACCTTGCTTGCGGGCACGACTCCAGTGGGGAGCGTGCAGGAGGCGGCTGATCAATGTCTCTCTCTCATTGATGTTTCTGACTTTCTATCCCTCTCCCTTCCTCCCTGTAAAAAAATCAATAAAAATATATTTTAAAAAAAGAAAAAGAGGTCATTGGTCAGGACACATGCCCAGGTTGCCAGACGGATCCCAGTGTGGGGCGTGCAGAATTCAGACAATCACTGATTCTCTCTCATCATACATGTTTCTCTCTCTCTCCAATCGATAAAAATATACTTCAAGAATGAGAAAGGGAAATATAGCCACTGCTGATATTGACTATCACAAGAAAATAGGGAAGAAATAAAGGAAAACACCTAGCAAGTCAAAACATCAAAATAGAGAACTAAATCCATAGATATTAGTGGAAAAGCGAATACAGCCTCTGACCAGGAAATGTCTTTTACCTGAGAAGCAGCCATCTGGTCCCGACTACTGATTCTGGTCCTGGGCTGTTTTCTCAGGCGACAATAGGTTGAGGAGTGACAGAATGTGCCTTCAAAGGTGACCACACAGCCTGTTAATCAGCTCCTCTCACACTCACAGTCAGAAGATCCTGGAAATGAGGAAAAGGCCACCCCATCCCATCGTTTATCACAGGAGCCAGGAAGAATGAGCTCCTACATGTGAGGGGTTTTATTCTGTCTTCATGTGTTAGTGCTTCCAAAGACTTCCACACACTCCTACAGCAATGAGAGCATATGCTGAAACACCAAACTCAACAGAGCACCCCGTATCTGCCCCCAGAAAAAGCCTGCACTGAACCCCATGCTATGCCATCTTTAATCAGTTCACTCTTGAGGCTGCATTGCCCACCCAGAGCTGATTTCAATAGCGCTGGTTAACAGACATCAGTCCCAGCACACCTGAGACCTCTGGGTAGTGTGATGGTGTCACAGCACAGCTGCTTGAGTCCCTATACAGTGGTACCTCGAGATACGAGTTTAATTCGTTCCGTAACCTTGAGGTGTGGGAAACTATGAAATGCTCAAGTCGCAGTAAACTGGTGGGTTGTGTGCAGCTGGACAATCTGCGCGATTACTCCTATCTCAAATGTTGCTCGTATTTCAAAGCAAAAATCGCTCGCTCAACGGCTCGTACCTCAAAAATCTCGTATGTTAGGGCACTCATATCTCGAGGTACCACTGTATTCTTCTGAATACTGCTCGCTACGCCACATGTCAGAGTAGGATCCATTTCTCTGTGAGTGCTTACTCCTAAATCCTGTCCAGAGTGCTAATTGTGAGAGCAAGGTCCACCTTCAACCCTGCTCACTGCACCAACTGTTGGGAACTTAGTCTAAGTTCCTCCTTTACCCTCAGATCAACTACATCAAATGTGGGGTCCTTGCTTCGCTGCCAGGGGCTGGACCTTCTAGAACACCAAACAGTAGAATGAGAAGCCATGATTTAAGTGGTGGGTATATAAGAGAGCCTTTATTATAGAAGCTAGTGGCCCTATAGGCACCGCTAACGATTAGCCATCAGACAAAACCTTTCTTCAGAACAGTCCTATACAGGCAGCCGCACACTGGCTGATAAACAAGTACATCTTTCCCGCAAACTAGCAGCAGCCTCTGTACCCACAGCCTCAAGAAGCAGCAGTGTCCTCTGTGCCTACATCTATCATCTGAGCGGCCTCACGCTGCCTCCGCACTCACGGCCTCACAGAGTAGTGATACCTGAGCTCCCTGCATCTCCTCAGTCTCTTTAACATGTTGGCTTCACAAGGGAGCTCTATCTGAGCTCTCCAGAAGCTCTTAGGCTCACATCATAGCAGCGCCAGCTCTCAGCTTCATCTGAGGTCTCTTGCCTTCCTAATATACTGTAATACTACTTGGACAAAAGCGGCTTCCTGCCAACAGTGACATCAATCCTTTTGGGTTACAGAAGGACACGGTGCAGATTGCAGTGGCCTTGTATCTGTTATAGTCCTTAATCACCCTGATTAAGATTCCCATGCTCAGAGTGTCCTCGGCTGACTGGCGTATTATAGATGAATCTTTCACACTCAAATTACCCTTGACTATCTGGTATCACTGGCATGGTTCCCACAGATAGCTTGAAGCAAGAAGTTTTACCAGTGCAGGTGTCCTAGGTAGATTTCCTTCCTATTTTCCTAGGAAATTACACAGAATAGATCTTCATGAAAAAATCTTTGGGAAACGTTAGATATTCTAATATGCCGATCAAGTGAATTCAGCATGAATAGTTGGGCTCTGTAGGAACCCAGTTGCAGGTCAATCCAGTCCATCCTTTAGCATTTACTGAGAACGGAAAAGAGACAGTTGAGGGGTGCAGCTCCTTTGAGGCTCACAGTCAGTAAATGAACAAATCACATAAGGGAAGGAAGCAGCTGCTCACAGAACTAGACTGTTAAGATCACTGACATCCCTACCAGGTGCTCACTGAGATCCCCTCTATTACCAAATGCCAAGGAATGTTTCCAGATATGACAAACAGTAGAAAGGACACAGAAGTCAGAATGTGAACTATACACAATATATTTAAAACCAAAAACAGTGCTGCTCAGCCTTTTGGCTAAGATCAAGTGTAGTATCTGTTTTTATCAGTTTAATAGGTGTTACATCCTCTATCAGAGGACATTATATGAAATGTATTTTTTGATCAGGGATATGGAATAGGAGCTTACTCCGTCCACTCCATGCATCAAGGCAGTATTGCAGTACCTCTGGATGGTGCAAGAAGAAAAACAAAGAAAAAAACAAAACCCACAGAACAATTAGGGTGGTGTTTTTTGTTTTTTAATGTAATGAAAAAAAGAAACCCGAGAAATTCAGTCATTTCTTGTCCCAGGTCACGTCCTTCTTGCCATCCCAGCAAATGCCAAGAGGCCCATCAGGAAAATACCAGTCTCTCCCTCTGAGTGAACAAGGTTTGCAAATGGAAACAAATAAGTATACACTTGGCAAACCTTAAACTGGAGATTTATAATTCTCAGACAAATCTGTTTAAATAATTCAGTTGTTAACACAAGTCCATATATCACAACGTACTCATCCACATGCCATCAGCTCACCTCTCATTCAAATTAGGGTTCCCCTCCTTCCCAAACAATGTATTTATGTTTATGGATCTGCTTCTATCTCACTGTTCCCTTTCTCTCCACTGTGGTTCTTTCTTATATTTCACTTTCCTGTCCCTGGATCTTTCTCCCCTTTCCTCTCTGTCTGTCCCTACACCTGGACCAGGACACTCCTGAAGCCCATGTCCCTTCAGGTGCTCTCTCTCCTGGTCTCTGATGGCTCCCATCTGCACACACGTCCGCGTCTTTCCCTCCCCACGCCCGTGTCCCCTCTGCTGCCTGTTACAGTCTGTCCTGCTCCCCACGGCTGGCTGACTGCGTGCTGCTCCCCTCTGCTCCCTCCTCCCGAAGCCCCCCTTTCTGCCCTGCACTCGCTCCCCCAACTCTTCTCTGAACCAGTGTCTCTGACTGACCTGCCTCCTCCTGTGTGGCCCCCACTTCTGCTCACCAGGACCCGCTCCCTCTCAGCTCCCCTTCCTCTCCCTGGGGCTCCCCCTCCTCCCTATTTCCCCACTTCCTTCCTCCTCACTCCTTTCCCCAGTTACCCCCTCACTCCCACCATCACCGTCCAGTCCCTCCCACACCCCCTATGGGCCCCCTCTCTGTGGACCCCTCACGGCCCTGCTCCCTCCACGTGTCTGTCTCTCTCACTCCCTCCCTCCCCTCCCCCTCCCAGCCCGGTGCCCCGCCCCCCGCAGTCACCGCTCCCACAAAGCCCCCTGCGGGCAGGTCACCTCTTCTGGGGACACCGCGCTCTTCCCCCTGAGCCCCACCCCATGGAACCTGTGCTCCCCTGGCATTCAGACCCCTTAGTAAATGGGGGGGCAGGAAGGCGGGGTGCAGACCCCCAGGCCGGGGAGCCATCCGGGCTCTTTGGGCGGAAAGCGCCGGCGGGGGAGGGGCGCGAATGGCGGGAACCCCTGACCCAGACTTCCAGCCCCGCGGGGGGGACCGGCGGCGCCGGGAATGGTTTTCGGCAGGAAACCCACGCGGCAGGCGGTGGCCACAGCCACAGGCGGACAGACCGCGGGCCAGGCCTCCGTTTCCTCCCAAAGGAACGCGGCGGCCACTGCGCAGCCTCCCGGGACGCGGACTCACCGCTGTGAGGGGCTCCGGGGCGGGACCCCCACACGGACTTCGGCGCCTGCAGCGCCCTCAGCCTCCCCTGCTGGGAGGCGGACGGAGAGCAGCCGCTTTAAAGCTCAAACTCCCGCCTCAGGGGAACCGCCACCTTCCTCTCCACAGCCGCTTCCGCGTCTGCAAGGAACTGCGCATGCGCCTCCCCTCGGGGTGGGCGGGGCCAGAGCCTGAGCTGAGCGACTCCGCGATGGGGGCGGGGCCAGGCCTGTGCAGGGACAGAGGGCGGGAGGGCGCGGCAGGAGCAAGGGGGCCGCCCTGGGTCCCTCACCGCCTCCCACAGGGACAGCCCTTCCCGGTGGAGTTTCCACGTCGTTGCTGGGGGTTTGGCCGGTGACGCGGCTGCGAAAGGGTCACAAGGGAGAGAGGAGACAGGAGCAGAGAGAGGGCGGTTATTTTACTTCTTTAAAGGGAGGGAGGGCCAGGTGCCCTCCGATGGCACAAGGCTCCCCAGATAGAGGGGCTGCTCTTCTATTGGGGTGCTAGCGAGTAAATGGCAGCGGTGGCAGAGCATGAAGAGGGGAGGAGGAATCTGGAATTCACCCAGGAGTTTCCGGATCCCAGAGGCTGTGCTTAGGCTCCTGGCTGGTCCGCCTTCAGCTGCAGATGTCCCAGGGAGGGGCCTTTCCCAGGAGCCTCACAGGCCGGTCACAGTCTCACAGGGAAGTTACAGAGGGTTCCAAAGGTGGGCAGACTGGGTTTGAAACCAGAAACTTTCTGCCTCCGATTTCCCCTGAGTCATTGAAACCTCAGTAAAAACAAACAAACAAACAAACAAACCCTCAGTGAGGTGGCAGGATGGGTAAGGGCAACCTGTTCTCAGCCCCACTTACCATTAAAAGAGAGAGGCAGCTTGAATTACGGAAGTAAGGAAATAATTTTTTAAAAATATATTTTATTGATTTTTTTACAGAGATGAAGGGAGAGGGATAGAGAGTTAGAAACATCGGTAAGAAAGAGACATCGATCAGCTGCCTCCTGCAGGCCCCCTACTGGGGATGTGCCCGCAACCAAGGTACATGCCCTTGACCAGAATCGAACCTGGGACCTTTCAGTCCGCAGGCCAATGCTCTATCCACTGAGCCAAACCGGTTTTGGCAGGAAATAATTTTTGTGGGTAATTATCAGGTGCTTTTTCATAGCAAATGGAAGGTTACAGGGAAAAAAAAAAAAAAGGACGTCCCATTTTCTTCCTGAAAATCATCACTAATGTCATTTGTAACATTGCTTTTCAAAATCATCTAGGGGCCCTTCAAAAATGCAATTTTGGATAAGATCTTTCCCACACACATTATAATTTTAAGGATTCTCTTAGATGTATATTGACTATTGTTTGAGTCATGTTTAATTCTCAGTTAAATACATTGCTCCATTCCTTATGTCTTAAACATCTTCCTGTCAACATAAGAAACATTCAAACTATAAAGAATTTTTGGTGGGGCCGAAACCGGTTTGGCTCAGTGGATAGAGCATCGGCCTGAGGACTGAAAGGTCCCAAGTTCGATTCCGGTCAAGGGCATGTACCTTGGTTGCGGTACATCCCCAGTAGGGGGCGTGCAGAAGGGAGCTGATCTATGTCTCTCCCTCATTGATGTTTCTAGCTCTCTATCCCTCTCCCTTCCTCTCTGTAAAAAGTCAGTAAAATATATTTAAAGAAAAGAATTTTCGGTGGTTAATTTGAGCCAAACTATCCACAAGTGCCGGGAAGCAAAATTTCAACAAACGGAGATAATGTTCCAGAGCAGAGCAGTAGTGCATTTGATTTTATACATCGCTAGAGGCCCAGTGCATGAACATCTGCACTAGGGAAGCGGGGAGATCCCTTAGCTCCACTTTTGCCCTATCACAGTCCAGGAGCCCTATGATCAATGGCCCCAAAGAGGTAGGCCCCGCCCACCCACCACAGTGATAGCCCCGTCCTCCCTCTTTGGGGATATCACAGAGCTCCACCATTAATGACCCCAAAAGGTGGGCCATGTCTACCCAGCTGGAACACATTCTAGCTGGGAAGTTACAGAGAACTCAAAAGTGTGGCAGATTGGGTTCGAAACCAGAAACTTTCTGCCTCCAAATTCCCCTGAGTCATTGAAACCTCAGTGAGAAAAAAAAAAAAACCCTCAGTGAAGAGGCAGGAGGGGTAAGGGAAGGGCAACCTGTTCTAAGCCCCTCTGACTTACCATTAAAGAGAGAGGCAGCTGTGATAAATTGTCCCCCTTCCCCTCTTTGGTGGCCTGGGTCTCCCTCTTTAGGGTGATCTTGGAGCTCCCCAATTGATCTGGCGGCCAGCTGGTGGTCTGGGGCTCCATCTGCAGGACGATTGTGCAGCCATGCCCAACCCCGATGAATCTCAGCTCATCCCCTTGAATGGCCTGGCGCCAGTTGGTGTCATACCATGGTCAGCCAGAAGGTTGGCCAGGCGGTCATTCTGTTGTCCTGTCATTCAGTCGACTTGCATTTTATTCTTTTATTATTACAGATAATTAAAGAGAAGATGTCAGGGAATTATATGATTTCCATTGGTGATAGATACATGTCTTTTGTGTAAGTGCACACATCTTGCTAACAGTGAACAATTTAACATAACAACATTGAGTGGGTTTATGGTTTCCCCCTGGTGCACTGGTTGTGTCCCGCGGGCTCTGGGAAAAGGGGGCATTATCCTGATATTCCAAAGGAATGTTATCCTGGCTGCAAATGACAATAGACAGGCTTAGGTAAGGAGTCCCTCTTGTTAGAGAAGATTCTTGCCTAGGACCTGACTACCTGCTACAACTGTTCTTAAAAAGATTTTCATTTCAGACCACCCTTTCTGGTTACTTTAGGTCTCTGACTTTGAAAGGCTAACATGCAGACCTTCCGTGAGCTTGTTAAGTTAGCATGTGTTTCCCCCACCCCTTTTTTTAAGTATAGTTTATTGATTTGTTACAGAGAGGAAAGGAGAGAGATAGTTAGAAACATCAATGAGAGAGAAACATCGATCAGCTGGCTCCTGCACACCTCGTACTGGGGAGGTGCTTGCAACCAAGGTACATGACCTTGACCAGAATCAAACCCGGGATCCTTCAGTCTGCAAGCTGATGCTCTATCCACTGAGCCAAACCAGTCAGGGCAGTGTCCAGTACACATTCCCTTTGGGACATAAATCAACCCAAAGGAAGTATCGAGGAGCAAGCATTTTGCAGGGTAATGAGGTGCCCTGGGACTGGGAAGGCTCATTTCTAGGAAAGCTCAGAATTAGTTTTTTTCTTCATAAATAATGGACCGCTGGGGTTGGAGATACACTGCAACCTTGCATGGCAATCAAGGCCAGTTTATTTTTCTAACGTGAAAATAATGTAAATGGAAGGAAGTCAAGTCTTATATGGGCCTCTATTAAGTATACCAAGCAATTTTTTAAAAATAATTATTTTTATTGATTTCAGATAGGAAAGAGGTGGAAGAGCAAGCAACATGAATGATGACATAGAATCCTGGGTCAGCTGTCTCCTGCATGTCCCTCCCTGGGGATGGAGCCTGCAACACTAACATGTGCACCCATGTGGAACAGAACCTTGACCTTCCAGTCCCTAGGTATAACATGCTCAGTAACTGAGCCACACTGGTAAAGCACAAGAGATTAAATTTATATTATGATTCAGGTTTTACTTCTTACATATTGTTAATATATTTTTTTATTGATTTTTCACAGAAAGGAAAGGGATAGTTAGAAACATCAATTGAGAGACATCAATCAGCTCTCTCCTGGGCGCCCCCTACAGGAAATGTGCGGGCAATCAGGATACATGCCCTTGACTGGAATCGAACCTGGGACCTTTCAGTCCGCAGGCCGCTGCTCTATCCACTGAGCCAAACCGGCTTCGGCAACTTCTTACATATTTTTAAATATATTTTCTTTTTTAAAAAAATATATTTTATTGATTTCTTACAGAGAGGAAGGGAGAGGGATAGAAAGTCAGAAACATCGATGAGAGACATCGATCAGCCGCCTCCTGCACGCTCCACACTGGAGATGTGCCCGCATGCAAGGTACATGCCCTTGACCGGAATCAAACCTGGGACCCTTCAGTCCACAGGCCGACGCTCTATTCACTGAGCCAAACCGGTCTCGGCTTAAATATATTTTCTTATACTTTAAGGGCATATAATACACCATTGGTAATATTAATAGCTGTGATACATATATGTAGGCATGACAAAAGCCTATTGTTAATTACTACTACTATTAGCAGTAACATTCATTTGACAGGCTGCATCAGTGTCTTCAGGTGGCTATTTATGATGTTCATTTTTGAAAAGTCTGATTTCTATTGTAGATGAGGGAAGTGTCAGACAGATGTCCATTCATGTTAGGCACCTGATAACATAAGGTAACTTCTAACACTGTGGGAGAGAAATTTTAATGTATTTTTTAAGATATATTGATAGTAAGTTGTGATCTTTGAAATCTGTGTGTTCTGGGTGAACATTGTCAAATGAGTGTTATTTAGTAGTCCCTATAATCTCATTAATGGGCCATTGATAATAATGTAGAATGTCTCCTACTTTTTCTTCCAAAACAAATTTCTGAGCAATGGGTCCGCTAACTCTGAGCAGTTAGCCTCATGCCTATTATATGCACACCGTCCAGGAGAGCTCCCACTAGAGCAAAATTCTCTGCAGAGTAGATTCTTTGGGGCCCAAAGGTAGACATGAAATAACTCTTTTTCTAACCCTTTACTTTCATGTGGTTCTTTTATCTGAAATGGGTCTCATGTACACAACATAAGTGTGGGTATCATTCTCATATCCATTCAGCTACCTGTGTTTTCTGGTTGAAGCAGTTAACCCATTTATATTGTAAGTGATTATTGATAGGTGTGTAGTTATTGGCATTGTGTAAGTTAATTAATACAGTCCTAGCAGGGAACTTTAGCTTCCCATTGACATCAATGGATAGATCTGCCAGAAGAAAATAAAAAGTCAATACGGGAAAATTGGGCTTAACTTACTCATTAGACAAGATGGATTGGATAATTGTCCAGCAGAGATTATAATTTAGTGTGTCACACAGGCAAACTGGTGTGCTGCAAGAATTTTTAGAACAAGCAACACCTGGCTATTTAGTCAATAGCACAGAATACATTGCCCATAGATTGTTGACTAAAATGTGACAAAGGCCAGCACAGTAATAGCTGTGTGGTGTGCATGAGTCAAAGTCAGGCATTTTCTTGACAGGTTGACAAAATACACACTTTGGTAGATCTCTGAATTTCAATAATTGCTCCATTTGTGCCATGAGATAAAAAATGTTAAAATCTCTGACTTAGCCAAAACTGGTTTGGCTCAGTGGATAGAGCATCTGCCTGCAGACTGAAAGATCCCAGGTTCGATTCCGGTCAAGGGCATGTATTGCGGGCACATCCCCAGAAGGGGGTGTGCAGGAGGTAGAAACATCTCTCTCTTCGATGTTTCTCTCTATCCCTTTCCCTTCCTCTCTATAAAAAATCAATAAAATATATTTTTAAAAAAATCTCTTAAAGCTTTTCATCCCAAAGCAGAAAATACATTCTAGATAAAAAGACAGAAGGCTTTCTAAACCTAGAAACAGTGTCTGCTTCATTATTTTCCTAATGACCATGTGAAAAACAAATCTTTTTTATCTTTTACATCAACACACCTCCTCAATATTCCTCACTACAGGACCAGAAAATGAAACTTGTCTAGGTGACATCAAATTCCTATGAATGATCCGGATCTAATAGTCCCAAACAGAACAAAACCATAAAGCCCCTGGTCCAGATAGAGACCTGGTCACAAAATATCAGATTCTTACACGTATGAATGCTCCATGGGAATGTCAGAAAATAGAGCATAAGAGTATCCAATATCTAGTTCCTTTAATATTTGTGTGATCCTTTGGATTGGCCCATGCAAGTAACTGGTATTTACCAGGTTGTACACTTTTACAACAGAACACTGAAAAAAGAATGAATGTGAGGCTTCCATTTCAATCTCTGCTTACCTGCTGTCCCTGGACTTACACTAATGGCTTGGAAAACACTGGGGACAACTAATATCTATGAACATAACTGTGGTCATGCTGTCAATACACAAAATAACTTCTGATGAAAAATAAAAATTTTCAACCACAAACCTGCCATGGTCTCTGGGATTCCTCTTGGAAGAACGACCAATATCCAATGACATTTAAGTATTTGACAATAAAATCTGTTTAACAGGAACTGAGTCCATCCCAAGAAAGAAAGTAATGAGGTAACAGACAAATTCTTATGGAAAACAATGAAAATTAGGACAAGAAAAACCATTAGTTAAAAAGCACACAGAAGCCAATTTATTATAATCCAAAAATTAACATTCATATTCAAAATCTACAATCTATCATGAAAACATGAATGGTCATCTACCTACTTCATGAATATAAAGCAAGATATTGCCAAGTTCTGAAGTCAGTTATTGCATTAGTAAATTCTAAATTGGGGAACAGAAGGAACAGTGGCCAGAGGGCTCATGTGGGAGAGGAAGAGGTTTTAATGCCATTGTTAAAACGTTGCAGAAAAGAGTATCACCGAGTAGAAAAATGAGAAAAAAAGAAGCATAATACAGAGGATATGAAATAGGAAGTAAGAAATAAATTTAATTTTCTGAGTTCAGCTAGGAGAGGTCTCCTCTCTCCAATGCAGAGTGCATGGCAATTCTGCATCCTGGGTTTGAAACATCTATGTTGAACTACCTCATCACTGGTATAGGATTTGAGAGAGGAGTGAGTGGGACAGAGAGAGAAACAGCAATGATAACAGAGAATCATCAGTCAGCTGCCTCTTGAGTGAACACCACTGGATATCTTAGCCCATAAAAAAGGCATGAGCCTTGATCGGGAAATGAACGCCGACTTCCCGATTCATGGGTCCACACTCTACCATGGAGCTTCACAGTGCAGGCAACCCCACTGCTTATCAGTCACACACAGCACATTTACACGTGTTCCCTCCAGTACAAGTTATCATGTGTTGAGCAAGACAACAAGAATTAAAAGTTGTGCCTCATTCTTCACATCTGCAAGGCTTTTCTTCACAGTGAATCAACTGATGTGAAATAAGACTCCATTGGCTAGAAAAGGATTAACCTCACTAGTTACATTTGCAAGGTTTCTCTCCAGTATAAACTCTCTAATATACCAGAAGGAACACACTGATGAAAGGTTTCCTCACTATTTTTTCTTCTTTCAAATTATTTTTTATTGATGTCAGACAGGAAAGGTGTGTGTATGATGTAAAATCAATGATAAGAGGGAATTATGGATCAGTTAGCCCCTGCTTGCCCCACACTGGAGACTGAGTCCACAATCAGGGCCTGTGCCCTGACCAGGAATTGCACTCTGAAGTTATGGTTGGTGGTCAAAGGAAAACCAGCCAGTGCCTTCTCACATTTTCTACAGTGTAAGTTTTCCTTCAGTATAAAATCTCTGATGTTCAGTAAATTTTGAGCCATGGGTAAAGGCTCCAGCCTATTCTCTACATTTGTAAAGTCTCTCTCTGTTAAGAAGTCTCTCAAGTACAATAATACTTAATGACTTTTCAATGTTTTCTGTTTTTTTGTTTTTTTTTTTTACATTTTCCACATTCATTAGGCTTTTTTTCCCAGAAAGAATTCTGTGATGTTCAGTAAATTCTCACTGCTGGTCAAGAACTTATGAAACTCCACACATCTCTAAGACTTCTCTCAACTATGAAATCTATGCTATTATGACAAGAACAGTAAATAAAAGCTTTGTCACACTTTCTACATTTAAAAGGCTACTCTGCAGTATCTCTCTGCTGTGCAGTGAATTTTGAAACTTGCCAATGGATTTGCCACATTCTCAACATTTATAAGGCTTCTCACCAGTGTGAACTCTCTGATAAGTGTGAGAAATGTGTAAAGGCTTTGCCACATTCTCTACACATACAAGGCTTCTCTCCAGAGTGAAAGATGCTACACTGAAGATTTTGCCACATTCTTTACATATGTGGTATGAGACTTCTCTCCAGTGTGAACTTTGATGTGCAGTAAGTGCTGAGGATCTTCTAAAGGCTTTGTAATATACTCTACATTTACAAGGCTTCTCTCCAATATGAACTCTTATGTGGAGTAAGTACTGAGGACCAACTTGACTTTGTCATATTCTCCACATTTATAAGGCTTCTCTCCAGTATGAACTCTTTGATGTGTAGTAAGGTGTGAGGACCATCTATAGGCTTTGCCACATTCTCCACATTTATAAGGCTTCTCTCCAGTATGAACTCTCTGATGCTTAGTAAGTTCTGAGGATCTTCTAAAGGCTTTGCCACATACTCTACATTTATAAGGCTTCTCTCCAGTATGAACTCTCTTATGCAGAGTAAGTTCTGAGGACCATATAAAAGCTTTTCCACATTCTCTACATATATTAGGCTTCTCTCCAGTATGAACTCTCTGATGTGTAGTAAGGTGTGAGTACCATCTATAGGCTTTGCCACATTCTCCACATTTATAAGGCTTCTCTCCAGTATGAACTCTCTGATGCGTAGTAAGGTGTGAGGACCTTGTAAAGGCTTTGCCACATTCTCCACATTTATAAGGTTTCTCTCCAGTATGAACTCTTTTATGTGGGGTAAGTTCTGAGGACCATCTAAACTCTTTGCCACATTCTCTACATTTATAAGGCTTCTCTCCAGTATGAACTCTCTGATGCCTAGTAAGGTGTGAGGACCATCTGAAGGCTTTGCCACATTCTCTACATTTAAAAGGCTTCTCTCCACTATGAATTCTCTGATGTGTATTAAGGTGTGAGGACCATCTAAAGGCTTTGCCACATTCTCTACACTTGAAAGGCTTTTCTCCAGTGTGAACTCTCTGATGCTTAGTAAGGTCTGAGGAGCTTCCATAGGATTTGCCACAATCTCTACAGTCATAAGGTTTCTCTCCAGTGTGAATTCTCAGATGAATACTAAGGGTTGAACACCGGCTAAAGGCTTTGTCACATTCTGAACATTTGTAAGACTTTTCTCCCATATGATTTCTATGATGTTGAGTGTGTCCTGAGGACTGACTAAAGCCTGTTTCATTTTCTCCGAGTTTGTAAAATTTTGCAATAGTATGAATTTTCCCCTCATGTACAATAAGAGATGAATGACATTTAAAGGTTTTGCCACATGTTTTACATCTGTAAGGCTTCTCTCCGGTATGAATTTTCTGATTTAGATTACAACCTGAAGACCAATTAGATGTTTTACCAGAATCTTTACATTGATAAGGATTTTCTCCATTATGGATTGTCATTTTATCTAGATTGAATATTTGACTAGAGAATCTACTACAAGGAATCCATTTGTCAGCCTCCTCCCCAGAAAGAATATTCTCTTGTTTTATGTAATTTGAAGACTGCTGAAAAGACTGGACATATTTATTTCCTTTGTGTGTCTTCTCCACAATAAGAATGACCTGACATGTATTGTGATTGACTATTTGGTCAATGAATTCTCCACTTTTATAATGATCCTCTGCAAGCTCCCTTCTCCACTGATGATTAAGAAATGACTCTTGCTTAAAGTTTTTCCAATGTTCAATCCATTGATAACTGCTCTCTCCATTATACGTACTCTGGAGATAATGGAAGATAGAAAGGCCTTTAGTGACAGTTATAATTTCATTAAACATGTACACGTGTTCCATAAGAATCACCATTTTGTGATACTCATTAAACCAAGAGGGTTGTATAGTAAAAGATTTCCTAATTTATTAAAATTATAGACAGAAAATAAATACAAAACATTAACTGTCAGAGGAAGAAGAATAAATCCCTGTTTAAAAGATTGTCAAGCTCTCCCTCCTCCACCGCTGCCACCTCCTCCTTCTTCTGCCGCTGTGGTGTGGACCTGGTACCTCTTTTGTGAAACGGCAGCTAAGGAGACTCCGGTGATCGCCATGGCTGACAAAAAGCCCCAGGAAGGAGTCAAGACTGAGAACAGCGATCATATTAATTTGAAGGTGGCCGGGCAGGATGGTTCTGTGGTGCAGTTTAAGATTGAGAGGCATACACCACTTAGTAAACTAATGAAAGCCTATTGTGAACGACAGGGTTTGTCAATGAGGGAGATCAGATTCCAATTTGATGGGCAGCCAATCAATGAAACAGACACACCTGCACAGTTGGAAATGGAGGATGAAGATACAATTGATGTGTTCCAGTAGCAGACGGGAGGTGTCTGCTAAAAAGGGAACCTGATACTTTACTCCAGAACTCTGTTCCTCTAGACCAAGAAAACATTCTCAATTAGAAAACTGCAATTTGGTTTCAACACATCTGACTCCTACAGTATAGTTTTCTCTATTCTTTCATTTTCCCCTTCCCCATTCCTTTATTGTATATAAAGTAACTGATGTATGTGCACAAACATTTGCAATTTTTAACTAAATGGCCAATGGTATGTTTTAATCTACATCAAATGGAGATGGGATGGGGAAAAATACTGGTTCTGTGAAAAAACCCCTTTCTCCATTAGTGGCATGCACATCAGCTCTTATCTTTATATTCCATTCCAGTAAGTTATTTTGCTCTCACTGTTTAACAAAAATAAGAACAACATAAAAATTCTTGCATACCGCCAAGACCGGTTTGGCTCAGTGGATAGAGCATTGGTCTGCGGACTGAAGGGTCCCAGGTTAGATTCTGGTCAAGGGCAAGTACCTTGGTTGCGGGCATATCCCCAGTAGGGGGTGTGCAAGAGGCAGCTGATCGATGTCTCTCTCTCATCGATGTTTCTAACTTTCTATCCCTCTCCTTTCCTCTTTGTAAAAAATCAATAAAAATATATTTTTTAAAAAAATTCTTGCATACCTTGTTTGATTGGAGAATTTTAATGTTTTTCATTTGTCACTGTAAAACCAAGGACAATTTTATAACTTTTTTGTACATAGCTGTTACATGTAGGGCAATCTGTCTTTAAGTAGGGATAAATTACTCTAAAAAAATGAATCCTAGATAGTTTTCCCTTCATTCAAGTGTCTTGTTGTTTAAATAAACTTCTTGTTTAAAATGGAAAAGAAAAAAAATTGTCAAATTGCCCAACAAGCATGGCTCATTGGTTGAACTTTGATGTATGAGCAAGATTATCATGGTTCCATTCCGGGTCAGGGCACAAATCCTGGGTTTGGAATCGGTCCCCAGTATGAGAAATGGAGGAGGCAACCAAGAAATGACTGTCTCTCAACATTGATGTTTGCCTCTCTCTCTTCCTCTACCTTCATATCTAAAATCAATAAAAAAATATATTTTTAAAATAATAATAATAAAATACCTAGCCTGATGGGCTCAGTCGATAGAGCACTGCCCTGAGGACTAAAGAGACCCGGGCTTAATTCCATTCAAGGGCACATGCCCAGGTTGGGAGTTTAATCCTCATAGGGGGCATGCAAGAGGTAGCTGATCAATGATTCCCTCTTATCATTGATGTTTCTCTCTCTCCCTCTCCCTATCTCTCTGAATTTCATAAAAATATATTTAAAAAATAATAATAAGCCCTGGCTGGTTTGGTTCAGTGGATAGAGCATCGACCTGTGAACTGGGGTGTCCTAGATTTGATTCCAGTCAAAGGCATGTATCTTGGTTTCGGGCACATCCTCAATAAGTAGTATGAGGGAGGCAACTGATCCAAGTCTCTCTCTATCCCTCTCACTTTCTCTTTTTAAAAAAATCAATAGAATATAAATATAAAGAAGTAATAATATGATTTCCAAATTGAGTGCATTTAAATTTTATAGGTACATTATAAATCTGAACTTTTTGAAATGATTGGATGAAAATATAATACCACCCTATAGTTCAAACAATTCAAAGGATTATTTACACTACAGACTAATTCCTAGTTTTCCAGATTTCTTCTTCAAGAATGCATAACAGTAAAATGTTGATTTCAACTGTCATCTGAGAAACACATTGATCTGCCAATGGAACTGACTTTAAAATGGGAGGTTTCCCAAATGCATAATACACATGACCTATATAGATAACAACAACTTTATTATAACTATTCCAGCTTAGTTCTGTTTATATTAATTCCCTCACTTCTCATCACATTCTTCCTCAAATTATAAGGCTTTCACTAAGTGTACATTTGTATCTTACCAGTATTATTTCAGAGAATAAATCTTGTATTCCGGGATTTGGAATAAAGGCCTGGTCATCTTCAGATGACATACCTGAAAGACAACAAATTTTCAGTTTTGACAATTAGATGAGTGGACATTGAAGTTACCAGCAAGTACAGGCCAAATGACAGTTTTTGGTACTCTAAGACCCAAGGATTCAAGGAAAACTCAAGATAGGTACAATGAGGAAAACTTACATCGAAGAGGGGACAAAGAGTTGCTTACATTTGCCAATGAAACCTGCTCAAACACACTAGCACACAATGGCAATATTATCCAAACACTTCCACCTCCCAGTTTCTTCAGTAGGGGGAGAAAAAGAGAGAGAGATATAGGAAATGCATGTTCAAGATGCTCCCTGTTTTGAAGCATCTTGAACAACAAGTGTCTGTTGTACTTGACACAGAGTGTGAACAGAATGATAGTACACAGTGAGTGCCCAGTAGTGGCTACTACAAATAAGTAATTTTTCGAGCACCACAAATACTACGTTAGGGAAGATATACACCAAATGGCCAGATTATTATGATCTCTGAATGCATAATAATCTGGCCACTCAGTGTGTGGTGTGTGTATCAGAGGCCAGTGCATGAATTTGTGCATGGGTGGGGTCCAGCCAGCCTGGCCAGGGGGAGGGGACATGGGCGGTTGGCCGGCCTGCCTGCTGGCCAAACTCCTGGTTGAGGGGACAATTTGCATATTAGCCTTTCATTATATATGAGAGACCCGGTGCACAAAATTCGTGCACATTAAAAGGGGATTAATTAGAGGAAATAATTTAATATTGCTATTTGCCCTTTCTCTATAATACAAGTGTCAGAGATAAAAAAAAAGAAAACCTAGTAAAATGTATACAAAAACCTTCCTCCTGTAAGAGTCTGGGGCGCACCACAGGACCCAGAGTCAAGTCCCCACCTACCCACATGCACCTCAAAATCGCGTGAGACCCAGACCCGGTCACTCCCCCCACATTGGGCTAGATCCAGAACAGGCCAGTCCCACCCTTGTCAAGCCCTGCTGGGCAGGGGATGTAGCCTCAGGGTCCCAGGCCTGGTGCCAGGAAGGGGGGCACGGGCTGAGGTCACCCAACCAGATTGGGGCGTAGGGCATGCCTTGAGGTCATCTGTCAAGCCCTGCCAGGTGGGGGACACGGCCTGAGATCCCCTGTCAAGCCCTGCTGGGTTGGGGACATGGCCTGAGGTCCCCTATCAAGCCCCACAAGTAGGGGGGAGGGTGCAGACTCAGGTCTCGCGGCCCAGCACGAGGAGGGGCGTGCAGCCTCAGGTCCCCTATCAAACCCTGCCAGGTAAGGGGCAGAGCCTGAGGTCACCTGGCCTGGTGCCAAGACAGGGGGCACAGCCTCAGGTCCCACAGCCCAGTGTGGAACAGGGGGCGTGGCCTGAGGTCCCCTGTCAAGCCCTGCCAGGTGGGGGTGGAGGGGTGACCTGAGGTCCCCCGGCCTGGCATTAGGACAGGGAGAGCAGCCTGAGGTCCCCTAGCCCAGTACCAGGACGGGAAGTGCACCTTGAGGTCCCCTGTCAAGACCTGCCACGTGGGGGGGGGGTGTCATATCCTGAGGTCCCCTATCAAGCTCTGCTGGATGAGGGGCATGGCCTGAGGTACCCTGGTCTGACACCAGGATGGGAGGGCGCAGCCTCAGGTCCCTCAGCCCCATGCTGGGGTGGGGGTGCAACCTGAGGTGCCCTATCAAGCCCTTCCACGTGTGGGGCTCAGCTTCAGGTCTCCCAGCCCAATGCTGGGGTGGTGGGGATGGCCTGAGGTTCTCTGTCAAGCCCCCTTGGGCAGGGGGCACGGTATGAGGTCCCCCGACCTGGCACTGGGGCAAGGGGAGCAGCCTGAGGTACCCTAGTCCAGCACCAGGAAGTACACCTTGAGGTCCCCTGTCAAGTCCTGCCAGGTAGGGGGGGTGGCCTGAAGTCCCATCAAGCCCCACCAGGTTGGGGGCACAGCCTGAGGTTCCCTGGACTGGTGCTGGGGCAGGGGGAGCAGCCTGAGGTCTCCGAGCCCAGCACCAGGACGTGAACCACACCTTGAGGTCCCCCATCAAGCCCCACCTGGTGAGAGGCATGGCCTGAGATGCCCTGTCAAGCCCTGTTGGGTGTGGGACACAGCCTGAGGTACCCCGGCCTGGCACTGGGGCAGGGGGAGCAGCCTGAGGTGCCATAGTTCAGCACCAGGATGGGTCCCCTCCCCCTCCCACCATCAAGCCCCGCCAGGTTCGGGGAGGACATAGCCTCAGATCCCTGCTGATTGCTTGTTAAGGCTCCTTATGGGAATTTGGCCTCAGCTGTGGGTGCAGCCATCTTTGTGACCGAGTGATGGCCAAATTAGCATATTCTCTCTTTATTAGATAGGAAGATATACACTGAGTGGCCAGGTTATTATGCATTCAGAGATCATATTAAACTGGGCACACAATGTATATGAAGCCTGAAAAGATACCATGTGCCTGAGAAGGAAACAGAGAACATTTCCAACAGGGAAATTAAACAGACAACCAAACCAAGAATACAGATCCTGAAAACAGTGTTGAGAAAAAGTAGAATATGTTCCACAGATGGTTATTTGTTTCTTCCTATAAAAAGCATGTCCAAAAGCCTGCTACTTTACAATTCAGGAATCTGAACAAAAAATATCAAGTCTTAAAAAAAAAAATACAGAAAAAGTGTACCATCAGGTAACAAAATAAATATATTTAAACTGGCACTACATTAATGAAAATATATTAATTGTCTCAAAAATAATGGAAAATAAATATCTTAATGCTGTAAAGAAAGAAAAAAAGGAAATTATATAATACCACGAATGTATTATATAATCAAAATAAAAATACAATGAGAGAGTATTTTATAAACATCACACAAAAGGGGGGAACTGAAATATATAATACTGAAATTAAAAAATAGCGTGGAATCATGAATGAAAGACGTGATCAACTCAAAACATCAAAGAAGTTGCCTGCCAGTGGTGGCTCAGTGGTGGAGCTTCAATCTATATGAACTAGGATATTACGGTTTGGTTCCATATAAGAGCACAGGCCTGGGTTGAAAGCTCGATCCTCAACATAAAGCAAGGCAATAGATCAATGATTCTCTCTCTTCACTGATATTGCTTTATCTCTCTTCCTCTCCTTCCTCTCTGAAGTCAATAAAGATACAATTAAAAAATAGTAATTAATCAAGGAGTTTGTACAAAAATCAATAATATTTTGATCCAGAGAACCAAACATGTGGAAATATGAAGAGAATTTAAGGAACTCCTAAGACAATTAACAAATAGTTAATTGGTAACCTGATTAAGACAGAATAGTGAGAAGGAGGATGTAGCTTACATAAAAAATTAATAGTTTAATATCCTGATAACTGGAAAAAGAGACATGCACATGTAAGCAGCTCACTGAATTCTAAGTAGAATAAATATAAACATGACAACAGATAAAAACAATGAATATATCATGGGTCCTAGAATACTATCTATAAACATATCCCATCTAATAAAGAGGAAATATGCTAATTGACCCTCATGCTGTAACAAAGATGGTAGCACCCACTGCCAATAAAGAGGGGATCTGCTAATTTACTGGCCTGCCCTCAAAGATAGCAGTGTCCACAGCCAATTAGGAAGTAATATGCTAATTGACTGCCCTGCCCTCAAAGATGGCGCCATCCATAGTCAATAAGGAAGGAATATGGTAATTGATTGCCATGCACTCAAATATGGCAAGCAGAACTGGCTACTCCACATGCCTGCCTCAGAAGTCCGCCAGTCCACTAAGCCCTCCAACTGCCCAGGGCCACCTGAGGCTCAGGTAAATCCGGGTTGGCCAATGCTTGTGCTGCTGGCAGTGGCAGCTGGGAGAAACCACCCATTGTCTGGCCTGGAGGTCAATTCCTCCCAATGATAGCAACAACAATCAAGGCTTAACTACAACAAGACTGTGCACACAGACCACAAAGGGGTGCACCAAGAGTGTCCACCTCAGATAACTGGGGAGGCTGAGCCACTGGGACCTATAGGACATCTAGCACACAAAGCCACTCTATCAACTTAGGGAAGCCACTGAATTGCAGAGACAGAGAAACAGGTCACAAATGAAAGAAATGGAGAAAAACCACAGTTATAAGGTTTTTCTAGAAAAGGCCAATAAATTTAGCTAGACCCTCAAGGATATGAAAAAGGACCAACAAGAAATTAAACATACACTGACTAAAATAAAAAATATACATATATACAGAGATCCAACAGCAGACTAGAGGAGTGCAAGAATCAAGTCAAAGATTTGAAATACAAAGAAGCAAAAAACACCCAACCAGAAAAGAAAAAAGAAAAAAAGAATCCAAAAATGTGAAGATAGTTTAGGAGCCTCTATGACAACTTCAAGTATATCAACATGTGGATTATGGGGGTTCTAAAAGAAGAGAGAAATACAGTGGTACCTCGAGATATGATTTAATTCGTTCTGTAACCTTGAGGCGTGGTAAACTGGTGGGTCGTGTGCAGCTGGCCCATTCGCACGATTACTCCTATCTCAAATGTTGCTCGTATTTCAAAGCAAAAATCACTCGCTCAACGGCTGGTATCTCAAAAATCTCGTATGTTAGGGCACTCGTATCTTGAGGTACCACTGTATACTGAAAACCTGTTTGAAGAAATAATGACTGAAAACTTCCCCCACCTGGTGAAAGAAATAACGTACAGAACCCCAAACAAAAGGAATCCAAAGAGGACCACACCAAGACACATCATAATTAAAATGCCAAGAGCAAAAGACAAAGAGAATATTAAAAGCACTAAGAGAAAAACAGTTATCAACAAGGGAGCACCCATACAATTGTCAGCTGTTTTCTCAACAGAAACTACGCAGGCGAGACAGGAGTGGCAAGAAATATTCAAAGTGATGATGAATAACAAGAACCTACAACCACCCTAGCCCGCTTGGCTCAGTGGATAGAACATCAGCCTATGAGACTGAAAGGTCCCAGGTTCGATTCCGGCCAAGGGCACATGCCTGGGTTGTGGGCTCGATCCCCAGTGGGGATGTGCAGGAGGCAGTCAATCAATGATTCTCTCTCATCATTGATGTTTCTATCTCTCTCTCCATCTCCCTTCCTCTCTGAAATCAATAAAGAAATATATATTAAAAAAGAACCTACAAACAAGATTACTCTACCCAGCAAAGCTATCATTCAGAATTGAAAGTCAGATAAAGAGCTTCACAGATAAGAAAAAGCTAAAGGAGTTAATTACCACCAAACCAGTATTATATGAAATGCTGAAAGGTACTCTTTAAGAAGAGGAAGAAGAAAAAGATAAAGATAAAAATTGTGAACATCAAATACATATCTATCAACAAGCGAATCTAAAAATCAAGTGAATAAAAAATCTGATTAACAGAATAAATTGGTGAATATGATAGAATCAGGGGCATAGAAAGGAAGTGGACTGACAATTCTCAGGAGGAGAGAGGTGTGGGGGTTGCGGGAAGAGACTGAACAAAAATCCTACACCTATGGATGAGGAAAGGGGGAGGGTAAGGGAAGGATGAGAACTGCATGGAGGGGAGTTATGGGGGAAAAAGAGGAACAATTGTAATAATCTGAATAATAAAGATTTATTTAAAAAACTACACTTCTGGAGGTGATTTAAATATTCCAAAGAAGACTAGCATATTAAAACATAAAGATGCCTTATAGGCGGAAAAATATACAGAAATAAATTTCTGATGTTCTATAAAAAAAAAACACAACCTTTGATTTCTCCTGTATAACTTCCTATATTATAAAGAGGTAATATGGAAATTAACCATCATGCCTTCACAAGATGGTTGTCTAAGACCAGGCCAGCAGGAGGATTAGTGAGTCAACAAACGATTCAACAAGCAGGCTGTGTGGGGCGACTAGGCCAGCAGGAGGGTTAGTTAGGGAAAACCAAATGACTGAACAGCAGACTGCATGGGCAATCAGGCCAGCAGGTGGGAGCAGGTGGGAGAGATTAGGCCAGTGGTGGGGGGGGGGGGGGGGGGGTTGGGGGGGCCTCCCCCCCCAGGGGGGGGCAGTTGGAAGTGACCAGGCCGGTAAGGGAGGCAGTAAGAGGTGACTAGGCCAGCGGGGGTAGGCGAGTATTTAGGAGTGACCAGGCCAGCAGAGGGGGGCAATTGGGGCAACCAGGCTGGCAGGGGGGGGGCATTAAGGGGTGACCAGGCCAGCGGGGAGGGAGGAGCAGATAGGAACGACCAGACTGGCAGGGATGGGGCAGTTGGGGGAGATCTGGTTGCCAGCAGGGGGCAGTTAGACCAGGCAGGCAGGCAGGTGAGTGATTGGAATCCAGCAATCCAGTCTAGGCCCGAGGTAACCAGCAGTCGGACAGCCCCCAAGGTGGCCTGGATTGGAGAGGGTGCAGATTGGGCTAAGGGACTGCCCCTGTGCACAAATTTTATGTACTGGGCCTGAAGAATACAAATATTAAAAAATAATTAATAAGGAGAGAGAATCCAAGATGGTGGCATAGGTAAACACCTACCCTGCTGCCTTGCACAACAATTTCAAAACTACAACTAAAAGACAGAATGGACATCATACAGAACCACAGGAAAGCTGGCTGAGTGGAAGTTCAACAACTAGAAGGAAAGAGAGGGACTCACAGAGACCCAGAGGAGCTGCAAAAAGCTGAGGCACAGCGCATGGAGAGAGAGCGGGTGCCAGAGAACCTGGCTGGTTTTCTCTGGTGGGAGGGTGACGGAGACCCTCAACGGCTTTGAACCCCTTATCCTACAACACTAAACCCCAGGTCCAGCCGAAACTCATATGGGGAGAGTATGGACTGTGAAAAGGGAGAAAGTGCACGGAAATTTAGGGGAGTTGCAAAAGATCAGAAGTCGGCACTGTGCGCAGAGGACCGACTCCTGATTGTGCTGCTGGCTTTCACGAGTGGGCGGGAGACAGACCCTCCCAATTGTGCCACTCTAACTTCACTAAACCCCAGTTTCAGGCAAAACCCTGGGGACCCAGACTCATATGGCCCCAGAATGCAGGGGAGCTGGAGAGGCAGCAGTCTAGAGGCACTGCGAGAGCGCGTGCACAGGAACCGCTCCAGCGATTACCCAGTCATGTGAGACTCAGGGGCCTTGGAGGGTGGGGCCGACTGGAAGGTGAGACGATCCCTTAAGCCCTGAGACTCCACCCATCCCAAGCTCAACAGAGAGGCTTCTGCAGTTTTGCAAGTCTGGTATCATAAGGCTGAATCCAACACAGAAGTTCTCCCGGCATAGTGAAAATGCCGAGACAAGGGAAGGGATCACAAACAAAAGAAATGGAGGAAAACAAACGACTGGATATAGAGTTCAAAACCACGCTTATAAGGTTTTTCAAGAATATGCTAGAAAAGTTGGATAAAGTTAGTAAGACCCAAGAGGAGATTAAAAAGAACCAACTAGAGATGGAAAAGGACCAGCTGGAAATTAAACATACACTGACTGAAATAAAAAAAATATTATACAGAGACCTAACAGCAGACTAGAGGAAGGCAAGAATCAAGTAAAAATTTTGAAATATAAAGAATCAGAAAACACTCAACTGGAAAAGCAAGAAGAGAAAAGAATCCAAAAATGGGAAGATAATGTAAGGAGCCTCTGGGACAGCTTCAAGTGTACCAACATCAGATTTGTGGGGGTGCCAGAAGAAGAGAGAGAGCAAGATACTGAAAACCTACTTAAAGAAATAATGACTGAAAACTTCGCACATCTGGTAAAAGAAATGGACTTACAAGTCCAGGAAGCACACAGAACCCCATATAAAAGGAATCCAAAGAGGACCACACCAAGACACATCATAATTAAAATACCAAGAGGAAAAGACAAAGAGAGAATATTAAAAGCAGCAAGAAAAAAACAGTTCATTACCTACAAGGGAGCACCCATATGACTGTCAGCTGATTTCCCAACAGAAACGATGCAGTCCAGATGGGAGTGGCAAGAAATATTCAACGTGATGAAGAGCAAGAACCTACAACCAAGAATACTCTATCCAGCAAAGCTATCATTCAGAATTGAAGGGCAGATAAAGAGCTTCATAGATAAGAAAAAGCTAAAGGAGTTCATCAACTCCAAACCAGTATTATATGAAATGCTGAAAGGTACTCTTTTAGAAGAGGAAGAAGAAAAAGGTAAAAGATAAAAAACTGTGAACAACAAATACATATCTATCAACAAGTGAATCTAAAAATTAAGGGAATTAAAAATTTGATCAACAGAATAAACTGGTGAATATAATAGAATCAGGAGCACAGAAAGGGAGTGGACTGGTAATTCTCAGGGGGAAAGGGGGGAGGGGTGTACAGGGAGAGACTGGACAAAAATCATACACCTATGGATGAGGTCAATGAGAGGGAGGTAAGGGTAGAGGGAAAGGTGGGAGCCAGGTGGAGGGGAGCTATGGAGGGGAAAAAAAGAGAAACAAATGTAATAATCTGAATAATAAAGATTTAATTTAAAAAAGAGATAATTGAAATCATACTCATTAGTTACTAAAACAGACTCTGGGTTTGAAAAAAAAATAATAATGAATAATAGACTGAAACACCTATCTATGTAAAAGCCTAAGTGACCGGATCGACCAGAATGACTGATCACTATGATGTGCACTGACCATCTGGGGGCAGATGCTCAATTCAGGAGCTGCCCCCTGGTTCTGTTCTCTTAATACAGGGGGAGCATTGTTCATGCAGATGCTGGGCTCACAGCTGGCAAGCGCAGCAGCAGTGGTGGGGGCCTTTACTGCCTCCGCAGCAGCGCTAAAGAGCAGCAAGCTAAGAGTAAGGAGTAGCCAGCAGACAGGTGATAAGGAGCAAAGGGTTCCATACTGTGAGAGGGCATAGGCTGAACTAAAGGACACCCCCCCATGCACCAATTTTGTGCACCGGGTCTCTAGTAAAGCTAATAATAACTCAATCAATTAAATGACGAGTTATAGAAAAGTTTTTGTTTTTAAATACATTTTCATTGCTTTCAGAGAGGAAGGGAGAGGGAGAGAGAGATAAATATTAAGAGATTTATTGGTCAGCTGCCTCCTGAATGGTCCCTACTGGGGATGGAGCCTGCAACCTGCTCATATGACCCTCATCAGAATCAAACTTAGGACCCTTCATTACACAGGTTTACATTCTATCCACTGAGGCCATCCGGCTAGGCCATATAGAAAAATTTTTATGATATTTGATTTTTTATTCTAGCACTAAGAGTAAAGGTAAACAAAGCATAATAGTCAAAAGGTATTAAACCTCATATAAAAATAACTTCACATTAAAGCAAATTGTCAGTGCATTCAAAATACATGAGTAAAATGGAAAAAAAAGGTCTCCAAAGAATATCATCAGATAAGTAGTTAATAATTATTATACACACTTTTTACAAGTCAATATGAAAAAAGAAGTAACACAATTTTTAAAATGTCCAAAGCTAAATGGTTAACTAATATGTAAGACAGAAGGCAAGAACACACATTAGGTAAAGACAGATTCTTCATCAAGTAGTCCAACAAAAACGAAACAGATACTTGCAAAAATAATGAAACTAGATCATGTTCATAAGCCATGAAGCAAAATGAACTCAGCATGAATTAACAACTAAAATATAAGACCTGAAGCCATGAAAACACTGGAAGAAAGCATAGTCAATGAACTTGACCATCTCTCTGAAAAGTATTTGTTTAGATGTATCTTTTCAGGCATAACAAAAAAGCTAAAAAATAAAGGAGACTACAAAAAATAAATTTGGCGTACCGAAGAAACCACCGAGTAATAGCAATAACAAAAGCCCAGCAATGTTACAGCCTCTAGGTAAAGAGCCAAAATATACAAGAAACTCCCACAACTTAACACCAAAAAAGACAATATGATTGAAAAATGGGCAGAGGACCTGAACAGACATTTCCCAAACAGGACATAGAGATGCCCAATAGACATATTAAATGAAATTCAACTTATTCATCATCAGAGAACTGTAAATGGACACCACCATGAAATACCACCAAATACCTAACAGATGCCAATCATCCATAAATCAAAAAATGACAAGTATTACCAATGAAGTGGAGAAATAAGAACATTCATGCACTGTAAGCAAGATTATAAACACACTGGTGTAGCCACTAATGAAACAGGATGCTTTTCCAATATTTACAAAAGATACCAGGTCAATCAATGATTCTATACCTGGAAATTTATAGAGAGAATACATAGAGTCAGGGCATATATTAAAAAACAGCCCTAACCGGTTTGGCTCAGTGGATAGAGCATCCGCCTGCAGAATCAAGGGCATGTACCTTGGTTGTGGGCACATCCCCAGTAGGGCGTGTGCAGGAGGCAGCTGATTGATGTTTCTCTCTCATTGATGTTTATGTGTGTGTGTATATATATATATACACACACACATATATATGTATATATATATATACACACATATATGTGTATATATATACACATATACATATATATATATATATATATATATATACACACACACACACACACA
Source organism: Lasiurus cinereus (assembly GCA_011751065.1). Taxonomy (NCBI): domain Eukaryota; kingdom Metazoa; phylum Chordata; class Mammalia; order Chiroptera; family Vespertilionidae; genus Lasiurus; species Lasiurus cinereus. The sequence goes on along the minus strand of JAAGEH010000333.1, from coordinate 476,408 downwards.
CACATTTTATTTATATTTTACATGATTTTTTACAGAGAGGAAGAGAGAGAGATACAGAGTTAGAAACATCGATGAGAGAGAAACATCAATAAGCTGCCTCCTGCACACGCCCTACTGGGGATGTGCCCACAACCAAGGTACATGCCCTTCACTGGAATCAAACCTGGGACCTTTCAGTCCGCAGGCTGATGCTCTATTCACTGAACCAAACCGGTTTCGGCTAAAATATATATTTAAAAAAAAAATCAACTAATGCCCAGATGAAGTTTCTATCTCTAACTCTTCTTTCCTCTCTGAATTCAACAAAATCTTAAAAAAGAAAAGAAAATAGAGAATGAATTTGACAGAGGCTTTCCCATTTCTAATCTAGGTTGTTCTCTGGCCAGAAGACATGGTAGAATATTAGAATATTCTAGAAAATAATTTTCTAAAATATTTATGATAGTAACTTAATAAGTGTAGACAACATGTAATGTGTGCAAACATTGATTTCTTGATTCACATACATCAAAAACCCTTTCTTTTATATCCCAAGGACCTCCCATCTGTTCCTTTTTTAAAATACATATATATTTTTTATTGACCAGAGAGAAAGGGAGAGGGAAAGAAACATCAATGAGAATTATTGATAGGTTATCTCCTGCACATCCCTAATAGGGAGCATGCCAGCAATCAAGGCATTGGCCTTTGACCAAAATCAAAGGCCTGGGACCTTTCAGTCTGCAGAAAGGTGTTCTCTCCACTTGTTCCTTGAGAACAAGAATCTAACACGGAAAGCAGAAGCCCCTAGAGATGTTAAAATAATAAAGAAAATAAAACCTTGCTGGTGGAGTAGAAACTCGAGAAGGAAGTGAACCTCACCCAGGGAGGCCAGGTTGCTGCAGTTCTCCAACATCACATCCAGGTACAACTTCCGCTGAGCTGGGTCCAGACATTCCCATTCCTCCTGAGAGAAATCTATGGCCACATCCCCAAAGGTCAACAGTCTCTGAAAGAAAAGACACATTTACCAAGAGGTCACCAGAAGAGTTCACAATGTCACCCAACATGAAAACAGTGTCAGGAGAAGAGGTTTGGACCCAGGGGAATATCCTGAATCATCCAGTAAGATCATTTTGCCCCAGTAATCTTCCTTGATGTGATTTAGAACACTGACAAATGAGGATGACATATGTCCACAAATCCAAGGTATGATTTACCTTTACAGGAAAATAAAACTTTAAAATTAAGGCAAAACCCTAGCTGTTTTGGTTTAGTGGATAGAGTGTCGGACTGTGCACTCAGTTGTGGGTTTGATTCCAGTCAAGGGCACATGCCTGGGTTATGGGCTGGATCCCCAGCAGGAGGTGTGCAGGAGGCAGCCGAACAATGATTCTCTCTCATCATTGATCTTTCTCTCTGTCACTTATTCTCTAAAGTCAATAAAAATATATTTAAAAATAAAATAAAGGTATGGACACAGGCATATAGATTTATGTATGCTCTATTCGCATCATTTAGGGTCAGTGGTATATTTTCAGCTGGAAATGTTATGCTGGCTTGGATGTATATAGACTTCTTCCCAAGTATGAAGCAGACCACAACAAAATGAACTTCTGTAAAGACACAGATTCTGATCCAGGTTCTCAAATGGGGCCTGTGTTTCCACATGTATCACAAGCTCACTTTTTACCTGTGAGGCCAACGTTTCCGCATCATGTGCCTACTTCTGAACACACAGAAAAACACAAAAACATTTATATAGAACTTTGAACTAAAAAGGTTAATGGAATTCACTTGGACACATAAGGAAGTAAAATCCTATTCATAAATTTACTATGAATAATATTAAAACAAGATTATTCCGCCTGGTATAGCTGGTGTAAATCAGTGGTTGAGCTCTGACCCCCATGCACCAAGAAGACACTAGGTTGATTCCGATCTGGGCACACGACCAGCCTGTGGGCTCAATCCCCAGTGTTACTGAGAAAGGGAGACTATTAACTTTGCAGTTAGGAGAGCACCTCTGCCACGTGAATATTAGGTTGACTGAGACAATGGGCATCAAGTGACTGAGAGATACAGAAGGTCAGGTCACAACTGCTGGCACATTACTGCCAAAAGTACCGCAATAGCCGAAACCAGTTTGGCTCAGTTGATAGAGAGTCAGCCAGGGGACTGAAGGGTCCCGGGTTCAATTCCAGTCAGGGGCATGTACCTTGGTTGCGGGCGCATCCCTAGTGGGAGGCGTGCAGGAGGCAGCTTATCGATGTTTCTAACTCTCTATTCCTTTCCTTCCCTCTCTGTGGAAAATCAATAAAATAAAATACAATTTTAAAAGTACCACAATAAAGAATTATGTGAAAATGATCACAAATAAACATTAATTTTTGCAACTGTCAATCACATGTACCTCTCATGTTGTGTAAACTAACAGAATATTTACCTAGCAACTCATTCGTACTAATCTAGTGAGCAAGTCTCTTCTATTTATTATTTTCTCATCTTTCAGAACTTTCTGAGCTTTACTAAGCTATAAAATGGGCATTATCTTTTTTAAAAATATATATTTTTTTAATTGATTTTTTTACAGAGAGGAAGGGAGAGGAATAGAGAGTTAGAAACATCGATGAGAGAAATATTGATCAGCTGCATCCCTACTGGGAATGTACCTGCAACTAAGGTACATGCCCTTGACCGGAATTGAACCTGGGACCCTTCAGTCTACAGGCCAATGCTCTATCCACTGAGCCAAACCTAGTTTTGGCAAAATGGGCATTATCTTATCCCGGATCAGGAGCTGATGCTGCAGCCACTTGAACCTAAAACCTACATTTCCCTTCTTTAAGACACAAGAGCTTCTAACTCCATCCCAATAGGGATGTTAGACATGACAGCATTCCCAGGTGGATTTGTCACAAAAGGGATGTTCTGAGTAGTTGAAAGTCATTAATTAAAGATGGGAATGCTTCCCGACCTTGGGGAGGCTGCATAAAATGAAGGCAGAGAAGGCTCTGAAACAAAGGAGAGAAGTATATTCCAGCCAGTTTGGCTCAGAGGTAGAGCGTTGACCTTTGAACAAGGAGGTCAGGTTTCCACTCATTAGTATACACTCCAGGTTTCAGATTCCATCCCCAGTGGAGGGTGTGCAGGAAGCAGCTGATCAATAATTCTCTCTGCTCACTGATGTTTCCACATCTCTCTCTCCCTCTCCTTTCATTCTGAAATCAATAAAAATATATATTAAAAAAGTAGCCGAAACTGGTTTGGTCCCATGGATAGAGCGTCAGCCTGCGGACTGAAGGGTCCCAGGTTCAATTCCAGTCAAGGGCACATGCCTTGGTTGTGGGCACGTCCCCAGTAGGGGACATGCAGGAGGCAAATGATCAATGATTCTCTCTCATCATTGATATTTCTATCTCTCTCCTTCCCCATTCCTCTCTGAAATCAATAAAGAAATGTATTTAGCCCAGTGGTTCTCAACCTTCCTAATGCCTCGACCCTTTAAGACAGCTCCTCATGTGGTGGTGACCCCCAACCATAATATTATTTCCGTTGCTACTTCATAACTGTAATCTTGCTACTGTTAAGAACTGTAATGTAAATATCTGATATGCAGGATGTATTTTCATTGTTACAAATTGAACATAATTAAAGCATAGTGATTAATCACAAAAACAATATGTAATTATATATTGTGAAATATTTATTTCTAATTACAAATAAATGAAATTTTTTGTCTTGAATCATGGTGTAGCATGGGTAACAGTCTTCATATAACAACAGTAAACTACACTGCTACATTTTGCTACACTGAGGAGCTGTTGGTTCCTAAGACCATGGGAAATATGTGTTTTCTGATGATCTTAGGCGACCCCTGTGAAAGGGTCGTTCAACCCCCAAAGGGGTCGAGACCCACAGGTTGAGAACCGCTGATTTAGCTGAAGCCGGTTTGGCTCAGTGGATAGAGCGTCAGCCTGCAGACTGAAAGGTCCCAGGTTCGATTCCGGTCAAGGGCATGTATCCTGGTTTCGGGCACATACCCAGTAGGGGGCGTGCAGGAGGCGGCTGATCAATGTCTCTCTCTCATCTATGTTTCTAACTCTCTGTCCCTCTCCCTTCCTCTCTGTAAAAAAATCAATAAAATATAGGAAAAAAAAAGAAATGTATTTAAAAATAAAACAAAAAGCAACAAAAAAAGTGAAATATAGAAACTGATGTTGACAATCATAAGAAAAAAGGAAACAGAAACAATCTGAAAAGGCAAGAAAAACAGAAGTAGAGAAATATGGAGGAAAGGCAGGAGCCCCAGAGGGATGAAGGGGAGCTGAAAGGAAGAGAGAGAGGTGAACCCAAGAGGGACAAGAAGGCGGGAGGCACTTAAAATAAGATTGGGTTAGCGCAGTAGTCAGCAGACTCATTAGTCAATAGAGCAGCAAACCGCGGCTCATGAGCCGCATGTGGCTTGGGAGCCACAGTTTGCCGACCATTGGTTTAGAGGAGAACTGAGGGAGCAAGTGCAGGGACAGAAGGGAGGGCTTAGGGATGACAGAGCAGAGGGAGAAGCACTGAGTCAGTCAGCCGTGGGTAAGAAGACATTCTGTAACCGGAGCAGCAGAAGGGACACAGGCGTGGGAAGGGATAGAGAAATATATCAAGATTTTCAAGGAAAAGCAAACATAGCCGCTTACCCAGGACACATCTTTTACCTGAGAAGCAGCCATGTGGTCCTGGTCCTGATGGGGTCTGGGCTGTTTCCTCAGGTGACAGTATGTTGAGGAGTCACAGAATGTGCCTGCAAAGGTGACCACACAGCCTGTTAATCAGCTCCTCTCACACTCAGTCAGAAGAACCTGGAAATGAGGAAAAGGCCACCCCTCCTGTCCTCGGTCACAGGAGACCACACTGGGAGGGGTTTTATTCTGTCTTCATGTGTCTGTCTTTCCAAACACTTCCACAAACTCCTACAGCAATAAGATCGTGAGCTGCTCTACTGAACCCCCAAACCCAACAGAATACCCCTTAGCTCCTCTTAATATGCCTGCCCTGGGGCCATGAGAGGGCAGCTTTAAGTAGTTCCCTCCTGGGGCCTGTGAGGCTCCCCCAGAGCTGTTCTCAGTAGCCCTGGGTACAGATGTCAGACCCAGCACACCTGAGACCTCTGGGTAGTGGGAGGGGCTGCATCAGGAACTTGTGTAACTGCAAGTTTGGTAGGCAGATTTTCTTCCTCATGTTCCAGGAAATTACAGAGAATAGATCTTCATGCTACAACCTTTGGGGAAGTTTCCTATTGAAATATGCTCATCAAATGACTTCACCATGAATAGATGGGTTCTGGGAATGAATTTCTAGTTCAATCCAGTCCATCTTTCAATATTTTCAGAGAATGGACAAGAGGGATTTAGGGGAACGACTCCTTTGTAGTTCATGGACATTAAATCAACAAATCACACGAAAGGAAAGAAAGAAGTGCTGAACATTAGACCAAATCACAGAACTAGCTTTCGACTGTTGAGATCATTGACATCCTTAACCACGTGTACAATGAGATCACCTCGTATTACTAAGTGCCAATGGAAATTTCTACATATGATAAACAGTAAAATGGATACAGGGCTCAGAATCTGAACTACACACAATATATTTTATTTTTTTATTTTAAACTATATTTTATTGATTTTCTACAGAGAAGAAGAGAGAGGGATAGAGAGTCAGAAACATAGATGAGAGGGAGAGACATCGATCAGTCGTCTCCTGCATACCCCCCACCGGGGATGCGCCCATAACCAAGGCACATGCCCCTGACCGGAATCGAACCCAGGACCCCCCAGTCTGCAGGCCGACGCTCTATCCACTGAGTCAAACCGGCCTCGGCCACACAATATATTTTAAACCAAAAATAAGCCCTAGCCGGCTCGGCTCAGTGGATAGAGCATTGGTTCTGTGCATAGAGCATCGACCTGTGAACTGAAAGGTGCCCAGGTTTGATTCTGGTCAAGGGCACATGCCCGGGTTGTGGGCTCGATCTCCGGTGGGGACCTTGTATAAGGCAGCTGACCCGTGATTCTCTCTTATCATGGATGTTTCAATCTCTCTCTCTCTCTCTCTCTCTCTCTCTCTCTCTCTCCCTCCCTCCCTCCCTCTCTCTCTCTTCCTTCCTCTCTGAAGTCAATAATAAAGTAAAATAAAATGAAATGAAATAAACTAGGTTGTTTCTTTTAATGTAATGATTTCTAGGCATAAAGCTTTAAAAAGAGAGAGACTGCCTTATATTAACAAAGAATGATAAGAGGTGCTTGTAAGATGTCACCAATGGTAATTTCAGAAGTTAACAACTACTGTATATACACGTATTAAATATCAGAGATAGAAAATCCAAATCCATGGGAGAGAAAAACAGATCCAGTGCTTCTAATATTCCTTCATAAAATATCAGACTCTGTCATCTCTTGTCCCAGATCACCTCCTCTTGCATTCCCAGGAAATAACAATGGGCCCATCAGGAGCATACCAGTATCTCCCTCTGTGTGATTAAGGTTGCAATGGAAGCAAATAATTATAAAAAATTCATAAGCTTTATAAATTGGAGATCTGTAATTCTTATTCAAATCTGTTTAAACAATTCTCTTGTTAAATTCAACATATATTAGGGTATGCAGGGGAATGGGAGGGGGGCAATGGGAAGATATGTACACATGTAATACATTAATAAAAATATGGAGCCAAAACCTGTTTGGCTCAGTTGATAGAGCGTCGGCCTGCAGACCAAAAGGTCCCGGGTTCGATTCCGGTCGGGGGCATGTGCCTTGGTTGCGGGCACATCCCCAGTGGGGGGCGTGCAAGAGGAGGCTGATCAGTGTCTCTCTCTCATCGATGTTTCTGGCTCTCTGTCGCTCTCCCTTCCTCTCTGTAAAAAAATCAATAAAATATATATATTTTTTAAATATGGGAAAAAAATTTAACATATAAAGCCACTGGCTGATATATCACAACTTAACCATCCACATCCCATCAGCTCAGCACTCACCCACATCAGGGCTCCCCTACTCCCACTGCTATGTATTTCATTCAGTCTATGGATCTGTTTTTCTTGTTCCTTTTCTCGCCAATGTTGTCTTTTCCTGTATTTTTTGTTTTGTTTTAATATATATTTTATTGATTTCAGAGAGAAAGGCAGAGGGAGAGATAGAAACATCAATAATGAGAGAGACTACCTCTTGCAAGTCCCCCAGTGGGGATTAAGCAAAACACCAGACCAGGAATCAAACTGTTACCTTCTGGTTCATAGGTCCACCTTCAACCACTAAATGAGCGGTTCTCAACCTCTGAGGCATGGCTATTTTTGCCTAAGACCATAGGAAACATAGATATTTACATTATAATTCATAACAGTAGCAAAATTAGTTATGAAGTAGCAATGAAAATAATTTTATGGAGAGAAACCAAGATGGCGGCATAGGTGAACACCTAAACTGCTGCCTCACAGAACAATTCAAAATTACAACTAAAAGACAGAACGGACACCATCCAGAACCACAAGAAAGCTGGCTGAGTGGAAATTCTACAACTAGAAATAAAAAAAGGAACTCACTCAGAGGAGCTGTAAAAAGCTGTCCACGCTCATGGAGTGGACAGGTGAAGGAGGATCTGGCAGACTTCCTCTAGTGGGAGGGAAACGGAAAATCCCGACTGCACTGAACCCCACTTCTGACTGCACTGAACCCCAGTTCCAGGCAAGACTCATACAGGGGTGTCTGGACTGTTGTGAAAAGGAAGGAGTGCAGGGAAACTTAGGGGAGCTGCAAAAGACAGAGGTCAGGCGGGGTGCGAAAGTGCGCACACAGAGCGCTAATGATTGTGCCACTGGCTTTCTCTAGCAGGAGGAAAACAGAACCTCTCAACAGCACTGAAATTCAGGTCCAACTGCACTGAACGCCAGTTTCAGGTGAGACCCTGGGGACCCTAGAGCACACAAAAACTCAGGGAAGGTCTGGAGGCAAGCGTGCATGCGCATAGAGAGGGCTGCAGTGATTACTCAGAGGCACTGAGACCCAGGGTTGCCATGTAGGGCAGGGCTGACAGGAAACCAAGGCTGTCTGCTCAGCCCTGAGGCTACCCCATCCAAGCCCAGCACAGAGGCTGCTGCCATCTTGCAAGTCTTACAGCTGAGACCAGCACAGAAGTTCCCCGAGCACAGACACAGCTGATCCTCGCAACCAATTGGCTTGGAGGTCAATCCCCTCAGTTATACCAACAACAATAAAGACAACTACAACAAGGCTGTACACACAGTTCACAAAGGGGTGCACCAAGAGTGTCCACCTCAGGTAACTGAGGAGGCAGAGCTACTGGGCCACATAGGATACCTAGCATACAAAGCCACTCTACAACTCAGGGAAGCAGCGAAATATGCGAAGACAAAAGAACAGATCAAAAATGAAAAAAATGGAGGAAAACAAACTACTGGATATAGAGTTCAAAACCACAGTTTTAAGTATTTTTTAAAATTTCCTAAAAAAAAATGGATAAATTTAGTGAGACCCAAGAAGAGATAAAAAAAGACCAACTAGAGATGAAAAAGGACCAATTAGAAATTAAACATACACTGACTGAAATAAAAAATATTATATAGAAACCTACCAGCAGACTAGAGGAAGGCAAGAATCAAGTCAGAGATTTGAAATACAAAGAAGCAGAAAACACTCCACTGGAAAAGCAAAAAGCAAAATGAATAAAAAAATGTGAAGATAGTGTATGGAGCCTCTGGGACAACTTCAAGCATACCAACATCAATTATAGAGGTGCCAGAAGAAGAGAGAGAGCAAGATACTGAAAACTTATTTGAAGAAATAATGACTGAAAACTTCCCCCATCTGGTGAAAGAAATAAACTTACAAGTCCAGGAAGCGCACAGAACCCAAAACAAAAGGAATCCAAAGAGGACTACACCAAGACACATCATAATTAAAATACCAAGAGCAAAAGACAAAGAGAGAATATTAAAAGAAGCAAAAGAAAAACAGTTAATTAACTCCAAGGGAGCACCCATACAATTGTCAGCTGCTTTCTCAACGGAAACTATGTATGCAGGCCAGATGGGAGTGGCAAGAAATATTCAAAGTGATGAATAGCAAGAACCTACAAACAAGATTACTCTACCCAGCAAAACTATCATTCAGAATTGAAGGGCGGATAAAGAGTTTCACAGATAAGAGAAAGCTAAAGGAGTTCATCACCACCAAACCAGTATTATATGAAATGCTGAAAGGTATTCTTTTTTTTAAATGTATTTTATTGATTTTTTACAGAGAGGAAGGGAGAGGGAGAGCTAGAAACATCGATGAGAGAGAGACATCAATCAGCTGCCTCCTGCACGCTCCCTACTGAGGATGTGCCCGCAACCAAGATACATGCCCTTGACCGAAATCTAACTTGGGACCTTTCAGGCTGACGTTCTATCCACTGAGCCAAACCAGCTTCGTCAAGGTATTCTTTAAGGAGAGGAAGAAGGCCGGAACCGTTTGGCACAGTGGATAGAGCGTCAGCCTGTCGACTGAGGGGTCCCGGGTTTGATTCCGGTCAAAGTCATGTGCCTTGGTTCCGGGCGCATCTCCAGTGGGGGGTGTGCAGGAGGCAGCTGGTCGATATCTCTCTCTCATCGATGTTTCTGGCTTTCTATCCCTCTCCCTTCCTCTCTGTAAAAATTCAATGAAATACATTAAAAAATATTTTTAAAAAAAGAAGAAGAGGAAGAAGAAGAAAAAGGTAAAGATAAAAATTATAAACAACAAATACATATCTATCAACAAGTTAATCTAAACATCAAGTGAATTAAAAATATGATGAACAGCCGAAACCGGTATGGCTCAGTGGATGGAGAGTCGGCCTTCGGACTGAAGGGTCCCGGGTTCGATTCCGGTCAAGGGCATGTATCTTGGTTGCGGGCACATCCCCAGTGGGGGGCGTGCAGGAGGCGGCTGATCGATGTCTCTCTCTCATCGATATTTCTAACTCTCTATCCTTCTCCCTTCCTCTCTGTAGAATATCAATAAAATATATTTTTTTTAAAAAATTTGATGAACAGCTGAGACCGGTTTGGCTCAGTGGATGGAGCATCGGCCTGTGGAGTGAAAGGTCCCAAGTTCGATTTCAGTCAAGGGCATGTATCTTGGTTGCGGGCACATCCCCAGTGGGGGGCATGTAGGAGGCAGCTGACCGATGTCTCTCTCTCATTGATGTTTCTGACTTTCTATCCCTCTCCCTTCCACTCCGTAAAAAATCAATAAAATATATTTAAAAAAATCTGATTAACAGAATAAACTGGTCAATATAATAGAATCAGGAGCATAGAAAAGGAGTGGGCTGATAATTCACAGGGGGAAACAGGTGTGAGGGGTACAGGGAAGAGACTGGACTAACATTGTACACCTATGTATGTGTGTACACCTATGTACCTCGGTTGCGGGCACATCCCCAGTAGGGGGCGTGCAGGAGGTGGCTGATTAATGTCTCTCTCTCATCGATGTTTCTAACTCTCTGTCCCTCTCTCTTCCTCTCTGTGAAAAATCAATAAAATATATTTTTTTTAAAAAAAGAAGGCTGACATTCATTGCACTAAATCATGTTGGCCAGACTTTTCCTATGTTCTGCCTCCCTCCCCACTCCTCTTTTTCCCCTTTTCTCTATTTCTGTCCCTACATCTGCACCATGAAATTCCTAAAACCTATTTCCCCTTCAGTTGTTACTTTTCCCTGTTTTGTTTTATTGCTCCCATCTACACACATGGGTCTTTCTCTTCCCACTTAAGTGTCTCCTCTGCTGTCCCTGTTACAGTCTGTCCTGTTACCCACAGCTGACTGACTCAGTGCTGCTTCTTCCTCTCCTCTGTCATCCCTACAATTAAAAACAATAAAGAAACCTCATGAATATTCACAGATTTTGTAACTGAGAAGAATAAAGACAGATTAAGCAAGTAATAAAAAAATACCTCAAATAATGTTAATATTGTATGTAGAGACAGACACACCTCTGAGATCTACAATAATAAAAGCGTAATTGCAAATCTTCCGAAAGAACAAAGGAACAGCAGAACGAACATCTGGACTCCAGACAACTACACTATGACGCACACTGGTGCCAGATGAGCCAATGTGGGTGCAATGTGATTGGTCTTGGGCCCGGCTATTGCCCCATGATCACCCTACTGTGGGAGGCCCAGGCCACTGGCCAATGGGGCGATCGATCAATTGGGGGGCATTAAGATTGCCCGAAAGTGAAAGTGGAAGGCCCAGGCCACCGACCAGGTGGCTATGGCAGGTGGGGGAGGCTTCCCTCTGTGGGGCAGCAGAGCCATTTTGGAGCCCTGGCTAGGTGGGCAGGACCTAACTCTTTGGGGCAAATTGAGCCAGGGGCTCCAAGACTGTGAGAAGGCACAGGCCGAGCTGAAAAACAACCCGCCCCCCATCATCATCAGTGCAAAAATTTTGTGCATCGGGCCTCTAGTGTATAATATAAAAGAGATAGAAAACAGAATTGTCCTATTGATGAAATCAAGGTTATTTTGTGATTCATAAATTTCATGAATTTATTTGTGAACAATGCCCTCTGAGTAACTTAAACACAACTAGAGGCCCAGCGCACAAAATTCATGCACAGGGGTTGGGGGAAGATGTCCTTCAGCCCAGCCTACTCCTTCTCCAATCTGGGGCCCCTCGAGGGATGTCCCACTGTCTGTTTAGGCCTGATCCTAAATGGGCAGTGGGACATCCCTCCCTTCCTGATTGTCCCTAACTGCTTCTGCCTGCCAGCCTGATCACCCCCTAACCACTTCCCTACCAGCCTAATTGATGCCTAACTGCCCTCCTGCCAGCCTGTTTGCCCCTAACTGCCCTCCCCTGTGGGCCCGATCACCCCTAACTGCCCTCCCCTGCAGGCCTGGTCATCCCCAACTTCCCTCCTCTGCCAGCCTGGTCACCCCTAACTGCCCTCCCCTGCAGGCCCAGTCACCCCCAACTTCACTCCTCTGCCAGCTTGTTCAGCCCTAACTGCCCTACCTGTAGGCTTGATCACCCCCAACTGCCCTCTCTTGCAAGCCTTGTCCCAACCAACTGCCCTCCCCTGCTGGCCATCTTGTGTCCACATTGGGGCAGGATTTTTTGACCACATGAGGGCAATCTATTATGTGTTGGAGTGATGGTCAATCTGCATATTACTCTTTTATTAGACAGGATAGGGGCCTGCTGCACAGGTGGGAGCCAGCTGGTTTGCCCTGAATTGTGTCCCAGATCAGGGTGGGTGTTCCCTTGGGGTGTGAGGTGGCCTGGGCGAGGGGCCTGTGGTGGTTTGCAGGCCAGCACACCCCCGGTGACCCAAGCAGAGGCCCTGGTATCTGGGATTTATTTATCTTCTACAATTGAAACTTTGAAGCCTGGAGCGAGCCAAGCCTTCTGCTCTCACAACCATTGAAATGTTCTTGCCCTAAGCAGAGACCTTTGCGGTTGGCTTCCTCCATCACTAGGGGTAACCCAAGCCTTGCTCTGTGGTGGCAGTGCCTTAAGCGGAGGCCTGGGAGCTTGGCTTCCTCCATTGCTAGGGGCGACCCAAGCCTCCCTCCAGCTCTCTCTGTGGCTGTAGCCAACTTGGTTGGGTTAATTTGCACACACTCTGATTGGCTGGTGGGCGTGGCTGGTGGGTGTAGCAGGGGTATGGTCAATTTGCATATGGCTCTTTTATTAGATAGGACTAGAGGCCTGTTGCATGAAATTCATGCAGGGGGAGGGAGGAAAGTGTCCTTTAGCCCAGCCTGCACCCTCTCCAATCTGGGAACCCTTGAGGGATGTCCGACTGCCCGTTTAGGCCCGATCTTGGACTAAACACAATACAGGACTGCTGGCTCCCAACAGCTTCCCTGCCTGCCTGATTGTCCCTAACTGCTTCTACCTGCCAGTCTGATCACCCCCTAACACTCCCCTGCTAGCCTGTTTGCCCCTAACTGCCCTGCCCTGCAGGCCCGGTCATCCCCAACTTCCCTCCTCTGCGAGCCTGGTCATCCCCAACTGCCCTCCCTTGCAGGCCTGGTCCCTCCTAACTGCCCTCTCCTGCTGGCCTGATCAGTCACAACTGCCCTCCCTTGCAAGCCTGGCCCCTGCCAACTGCCCTCCCTTGCAGGCCTGGCCCCTGCCAACTGCCCTCCCTTGCAGGCCTGGTCCCTACCAACTGCCTTCCCCTGCAGGCCTGGCCCCTGCCAACTGACCCCCCTGCTGGCCATCTTGTGTCCATATGGGGGCAGTCATCTTGTGTGTTGGAGGGATGGTCAATCTGCATATTACTCTTATTTGACAGGATAGAGGCCTGGTGCATGGGTGGGGGCCAGCTGGTTTGCCCTGAAGGATTATTCTGGATCATGGTGGGGTTCACCTGGGGCATGGGGTGGCCTGGGCAAGGGGCCTGTGGTGGTCTGCAGACCAGCCACGCCCCCCAGTGACTCAAACGGAGGCCCTGGTATTTGGGATTTATTTATCTTCTACAACTGAAACTTTGAAGCCTGGAGTGGAGCCTTCTGCTCCCAGAGCCATTGAAACTTTGTTGCCTTAAGTGGAGGCCTGCCTGCCAGGGTGTGCAGAAAGCTTGGGTTCCTCCATCGCCAGGGCAACCCAACTCCATCGCCAGGGCAACCCAACCCCTCTCCTGCTCTCTCTGTGGCCATAGCCATCTTGGTTGGGATAATTTGTATACTCACTCTGCTGGGTTTGTGGGTGTAGCGGAGGCATGGTCAATTTGCATATTACTCTTTTATTAGATGGGGATTTCCTGACATGTTTGGCTGGTGGGTATAGCAGAGGTATGGTCAATTTGCATATTCCTCTTTTATTAGATAGGATAAGGTATATTATAAACACATAATGATAGAAAACAAATTAGACCTATTGTTTCTTAGGCACTTATTTATTGGAAAATTTCTGTATATCATTAGTGGAGAGCTACAATCATAGAAATTTAACTGAATTGAATATATATTCCAGAATATTCAAAAAAGTGATCATGCACATTATGTCCATGACATGAGTATAGAATATAATGAATATTTACAGAAACAAGTCCTGATTGGTTAAAGGCCTATGAGAAAAACCAATGATCTATAGGAAAGAAAAGAAAGGCACCTATTTTCCAAAGCAAATAGACACTATGAAGCAGGTCCCATGTGATGACCTTTGCACATCTCCCAACAAAGCCCTACTAAACCTTTCTTACTGAGAAAGGGAGACTACCAACTCTACAGTGAGGGGAGCACCTCTGCCACATGAACATCACGTGGACTGGAACAATGGGAATCAGATGACTGAGGCACAGCATAGGACAGGTCACCACTGCTGGCATTCCTGGCAAAAATACATCAATAAAGAAATAATTATGTGAAAATGATCACAAATAAATATTAATTTTTACAAGTGTCAATCCATGTATACCTCTCATGTTCTATAAGCTACTGGTACATTTCAATACCAAGTTTTTTGTACTAATCAAATGAGCAAGTTTCTTCTATTCACCCTTCTTTTCAGAACTTTGAGCTATTCTGAGCAGAAAGATGTGCAGCATCTTTATATATATATATTACTTATTTATTTGTTTGTTTTTTATCGGTTTCAAAGGGGGAGGAGGGATAGATAGAAACATCAATGATGAGAGGATCATTGGTTGGCTGCCTCCTGCACGCCCCCTACTGGAGATTGAGTCTGCAACCCAATCACGTACCTTTGAGCACAATGAACAGGGACCTCCCAGTCCGCAATACAATAGTCTGTCCATTGAGCCAAACCAGCTAGGGCACTGTGGCATTTTTTTACCCATGACTTAGAGCTGATGCTGCAGTTACTTGAACCTAACACCTACACTTGTATTCTTCACTGATACCTAAGCCTCTGACCCATCCTAGTAGGGAGTTAGAAATGGCTACCCTACAAGTTTGATCTCTCAGAAAAGGGATGTTTTCTTTTTGTTTATATAATTTTTTAAATATATTTTATTGATTTTTTACAGAGAGGAAGGGAGAGGGATAGAGAGTTAGAAACATCGATGAGAGAGAAACATCATTCAGCTGCCTCCTGCTGGGAATGTGCCCGCAACCAAGGTACATGCCCTTGACTGGAATGGAATCTGGGACCCTTCATTCCACAGGCCAATGCTCTATCCACTAAGCCAAACTAGTCAGGGCAACAAAAGGAATGTTTTGTGTAGTTGAAAGTCAGTAATTAAAGGTAGGAATGATTCCTGACCTGGGGAGTCTGCATGAAAGGAATGCAGAGGATGCTCTGGGACAAAGGAGAGAATTATACCACAGCCAGTGTGGCTGAGAGATAGATGATCTATGAACCAGGAGGGCAGGGTTGGATTCCTGGTCAGGGCACAGTGCAGGTTTCAGACTGGATCCCCAGTGGGGAGTGTGCAGGAAGCAGCTGACCAATGATTCTCCTTTCTGATTGATGTTTCTGTCTCTGTCTCCCTCTCCTTTCCATTGTGAAATCAATAAAAAATATTCTTAAAAAGAGGGGAAAAAATTATGAAAAACAATAGAGAAATATAGAACATGTTGACAATGAGTATGATGAAAAAAAAGTAATGAAAAAAGGAAAGAAAAACAACCTGCAAAGGCAGGAACATCAGAAGTAACGAAATAAATCACCAGATGCCAGAGGAAAAGGAAACACAGCCTGTGACCCAGGACACATCTTTTACCTGAGAAGCAGCCATGTGGTCCTGATCCTGATGGGGCCTGGGCTGTCTTCTCAGGTGACAGTAGGTTGAGGAGTTACAGAATGTGCCTTCAAAGGTGACCACACAGCCTGTTAATCAGCTCCCCTCACACTCAGTCAGAAGGACCTGGAAATGAGGAAAAGGCCACCCCTCCTGTCCTTTGTCACAGGAGAGTCAGGAACAATGAGCTCTTACATGGAGACCACACTGTGAGTTTCTGTGTGTGTCTTCTTGTGTCTCTCTTCCCACAGACATCCACAAACTTCTACAGAAATGAGAACATCAGCTGCTGTCCTGACCCCCAAACCAAACGGACTACCCCCTTTCCTCCCCTGAATAAACCCTGCTCCTCACTCTGACAAAGGCATCCTGCAACCCTCTGGCTAAACCCTGTCCTCACTGTCCAATCACCTGGAGCCCCTCAGTAACCAAGGATGCCCCACCCAGAGCAGCTGTCCAAGTCCATGGGGGAAAGAGCCCCTGAGGGCATTTCTTAAAGCTCCTCAGGGGATCTGAAAGCTTCAGGATGTTTTTAAATGATAAATTAAGTGTCAAACATAGAAAAAGTAAATCCATGGAAGCAGCACACACACAGATACACACACAAACCCCACAAAACACAGCAACCAAGGTAAGGCGTCTAATATTCCTTGAAAAGGCATCACGTGGTGACAAATACAGGTCATCTCATTGCTGCCATCCCAGGAAATAAGGGATGCATAAACAACAGACAAATGTCTCCCCTCTGAGTGAATAAGGGATGCAACTGGAAGCAAATTATTATAAAACTAGGGGCCAGGTGCATAAAATTTGTGCACAGGGTAGGGGGAGAGGGGTTAAGCCCAACCTGTACCTTCTCCAATCCGGGACTCCACGGGGAATATCCCACAAGGATCGAGCCTAAAAAGGCAGTCATCCCTCTCACATTCTGGGACCTCCGGCTACTAACAGCACACCTGCCTGCCTGCCCTAACCACTTTGCCTACCTGCCTGATCCTACTAACTGCCCACCCCTCCTGGCCTGATCCCCCTAACCACCCTTACTGACCAGACTGATCCCCCTAACTGCCCTTTCTGGCCAGCCTGGATGCCCCTAATGGCCCTTCCCTGCCAGGATGGTTGCTCCTAACTGCCCTTCTCTGCCAGCCTGGTAACCCCTAACTGCCCTCTACTGCTGACCTGGTTGCCCCTAACCATCTGCTTTGGCCCCCACCACCGTGGTTTTGTCCAGAAGGACATCCAGATGGTTGTCAGGAATATGTCCATTCTAATGAAATATTACACTTTTATTAGTAAAAATAAACCAGAAATCAAACATCCCGTTCACAATCCCAGACTTCTGGCTCCTAACTGCTCACCTGCCTGTCAGCCCTAACCACTCTGCATACCTGCCTGATCCCCCTAACTACCCTCTCTGCCAGCCTGATCTCACTAACTGCCCTCCCTGGTCCACCTGATACCCCTAAATGCCCTCCCCTGCTGGCCTTATCCCCTCTAACTATCCTCCCTTGCCAACCTGGTCACTCCTAAATGCTCTCCCCTGCTGGACTGGTTGCCCCTAAACTGCCCTCCCCTACTGGCCTGGTTGCCCCTAACTGCCCTCCTCTGCCAGGATGGTTGCCCCTACCTGCCCTCCTACCTGCCTGGTTGCTCTTAACAGCCCTCCTCTGCCTGCCTTGTCCCCCCATAACTTCCCTCCCCTGCCAGCCTGATCCCCCTAACTGCCTCCCCTGCCAGCCTGATCCCCCTAACTGCCCTCCCCTGCCAATCTGATCCCCCTAAATGCCCATCCTGGCTGGCCTGATCCCCCTACCTGCCCTTCCCTGCCGGCCTGGTAGCCCCTAACTGCCCCTCCGCTGCTCACCTGGTCGCCTCTAACCACCTCTGCTTCGGCCCCCACCACCATGGTTTTGTCTGGAAGGATGTCCGCATGGTTGTCTGGAAGACATCTGGTCACATTACTGTTTTATTAGTATAGATTAAAAGTGTAGATAAACTGGCAGTGGAACATTCTTCTAGCAATCAATACCTCTGGCTCCTAACCACTCACCAGCCTGCTTGCTCTTACCACTCTACATGCCTGCTGATCCCACTAACTACCCTCCCCTGCTGGCCTAGTCACCCCTAACTGCCCTCCACGGCTGACCTGATCCTACTAACTGCCCTACCCTGACAGACTAGTCATCCCTAATTGCCTCTGCCTCGGTCCTCGCCACCATGGCTTTGTCCAGAAGGACGTCCGGATGGTTGTCTGGAGGATGTCCAGTCCAATTAGCATATCCCACCCCTTGTTTTTTTAAGTGTAGAAAACTGCCTTTATTCTATTAGTTGAAAATTAACTGGTACAGTCAGCTGGAGAGCCCGAGGGCCACAGAGCCGGTTGCTCCCAGAGGGACGCACAGTGAGGAGCAGGAGGACCTAGAGCCAGACCAGCAGTCCAGGGGCGCAGCGCCGCCTTCTGAAGCGACTACCTGCCTCAGGCACAAAACCAAATTCCTACTTACTTAGCCCAGCTCTGGGGAGGGGACGGGGACACGAGGGGCTGAAAACGGGGGATATGGCTACCTTTTATTAGAGAAACCAACAAAGCAGGAGTTTTAAAAATGAATTTTCCATCTGACTTTATTTTCAAATACACTTTCTTTTTTTTTAAAAAACCAATACACTTTCTGTGGGGATGACAAATATCAGTATTAGGAAATCCAATTATTCAAAAAATACATCTAGTTTGGGGTAGATTTATTTATTTTTTGGTAACATACATTAAGTGGCACTAATTACACAGTAACTATAAGGTAACTAACATGAAACCACAGAACTGTAACTTTGCCACAGCTGCATGAACTTGGCCTCTCTGGCTGAGCATTGTGAAAAAATTGGATGCCCACTTCAGAGGCCCACAATGCACCTGCTCAGGAGCAAAGCTCTGAAGGGGCAGCTCCCCAGAGTCCCTTGCAGATGACAGATGACAGGCAAAGCATGTTAGTTATGAAGTAGTTACAGCCTAACTCACAAAGTTACCATTTCTCTTTCTAGAAAGAAGCAGGAAGTTAAGGAATTCCTTGAATTAGTGCCTGGTGTCAGGTGGGAGTGCAGAGGAGGGCGGTTAGAGTGGTGTCAGGAGCCAGCAGGTCAGGTGGGCTGGATCATTAATAATCATGGTTGGCTTCTAAATACTGGTAGCAAGATGACGTCTGATTTGTTAACGTAGGTAAATTACAGATAAATGAAAAGACCAGGAATCATACACTAGGATTAATGAACAGCACTTCAAAACGAACATATTCCCCTTTTATTAGTATAAACCAGACATCCCTCTCGCAATCCAAGACCTTTGGCTCCTAACCACTCACCAGCTTGCCTGCCCTAACCACCCTGCCTGCCTGATCCTCCTCACTACCCTCCCCTGCTAGCCGGATCCCTCTAACTGTCCTCCTTTGCCTGCCTGATCCTCCTCACTACTCTCCCCTGCTGGCCTGATCCCACTAAAAGCCCTCCCCTGCCAGCCTGTTCCCCCTGACGTCCCCTTCCGGCCTGATCCCCCCTATCTTCCACCCCTGCCAGCCTTGTCCCCTATAACTGCCCTCATCTGACCATCTGGTCACCCCTAAACGCCCTCCCCTGCTGGTCTGGTTGCCCCTAACTGCCCCGCCCCCTGCCAGACTGGTCACCCCTAACTGTCCTCCCTGGACGGCCTGATCCCCCTAACAGCCCTCCCCTGCTGGCCGGATCCATCTAAGTGCCCTCCCCTGCTAGCCTGGCCTCCCCTTCTGCCCTCCCCTGCCAGCCTGATCCCCCTAAGTGCCCTCTCCTGCCAGTCTGGTCACTTCTAACTGCCCTCTCCTGCCGGCCTGATCCCCCTAACTGCCCTTCTCTGCTGCCTGTGGTTGACCCTAACTGACCTTCCCTGCCAGCCTGGTAGCCCCTAACTGCCCTCTGCTGCTGGCCTGGTCGTCTATAAACACTTCTGCATTGGCCCCCACCACCGTGGCTTTTCCCGGAAGGAAGTCTGGAAGATTTCCAATCTAATTAGCATATTACACTTTTATTAGTATAAACTGGCAATCGGACATCCCATTTACAATCCTGGACCTCTGGCTCCTAACTGCTCACCTGCCCGTCAGCCCTAACCACTCTGCATACCTGCCTGATCTCCCCAACTGTCCTCCTCTGCCAGCCTGTTCATCCCAAACTACCTTTACCTCAGTCCCCACCAACGTGGCTTTATCCAGAAGGACCTCGGGATGGTTATCCAGATGTCCAGTCCAATTACATAGTTCCCTTTTCTTAATATAGATAAATGAGCAATCAGACATCCGTCTTGCAATCCAGGACTCCTGGCTCCTAAATGCTCACCTGCCTGCCTATCCTAACCATTCTGCCTGTCTGTGTGATCCTCCTAATTGCCCTCCCTGATGGCCTGGTCACTCCTAACTGCCTTCCAATGTCTGCCTGATCGTCCTGTCATTCCCGGCCACCTTGATCGCTTTAATTCCACCCATAATTGCCCTCTCCTACTAGCCTGGCCACCTCTAACTGCCTTCCCATGCCAACCTGATCCCCCTAACTGCCCTTCCCTGCCAGCCTTGTCCCTCCTAACTGCCCTGTCCTGCCGGTCTGGTCGCCTGTCCTCCCCTGCCAGCCTGGTTGCCCCTAACTGCCTCTGCCTTGGTCCCTGCAACAGTGGTTTTGTACATGAAGACATCTGGATGGTCTTCTAAAAGATGTCCATTCTAATTAGCATATTACCCTTTTATTAGTATATATTCCAGTGTATTATATACTGAAGATTTATAAGTGTGATTCAATCTGTATAACAAAAAAAAATTCACCTGTTAAATTAAATATATAAAGCCATGCTTAGGGGGCATGCTTACTGGTTGCAATTGGATTTATGGACTAGGATGTTATGGTTACATTCCCAGTCAGAAAATATGGCCAGGTTACAGGTTTGATCCCCAAGGAGGAGCCTTCAGAGGCAGCTGATCAATGATTGTATCTCATCATGGGTGTTTTTCTCTCTCTTCCTCACCCTGTGAAATCTGAAATAAATAAAAATATACTTTAAAAATTTTATCTACATATATTTATTTGT
>JAAGEH010000333.1:402130-450584 GCA_011751065.1 Lasiurus cinereus | reverse complement strand
AAGCAGGTGGATGGGGGTGTCAGAGGCAGACCCAGACATCCATTCATTGTTAGGCTCCTGGTGAGATAAGGTCCCATCCATCACAGTGGGTAACAGATTTATGTGTTTTTCAAGGGATAAAAATTTTCTAGGTTTAAGTTGTGGTCTCTGAAGTCTTTGTGTTCTGGGAAGGCATTTTTAAATGAATATTTGACTTTAGTAGCCTCTACAGCCTAGTTAATGGGACATTGATATTAATGTAGAATGTCTCCTGTTACTTTTCCTTATATTTGGGAAACAAAACAATTGAAAATCAACATTTAAAAAACAGTTATAAGAATAATACTTATTATCATTTTACTTAGACCCATCACCCATTTTTATTATTTTTTTTACTTTTCAGTATTTTCATGAATATAGGTATTCATTTGTGTTATAAATCTTTATTTATTTTAAAGATATGACCTGTTTAGAAACCTATAATTTAGAGTAAGCCAGTCCAGAAGATTATCTTTAACCTATATATGTATTTAATTACTTTGGGCCAATAAAATATCACGTCTTAGTATTGCCACCCGAAGCCAGATAACCCACCACATATAATAAATAAACAGATAAAGACAATGCATTCTACAAAGATGGTGAAAGATGTCTACACTGAAAATGACACAACAATGCTAAAGAAAGCAGATACAAATAAACTGAAAGACATTCCTTAATATGTCCAAGTGTCTACAAAATAACTAGATTACCTACAGAAATTCCAAGGGAATCCTGGCTGTCATTTAAGCAAAAGAGATTCGGGAGAGGCAAAATACTTCAAATATAGGAAAGTGGGATATTCACTTTTTTACACTGAAAAATATTTTACAAAACAAGAGTAAGCAAGTGGGTTAACACAGATACATAATCCTGATGAAGCCTCACCTGCATCAAACAGGAGTTTTCTCTGCGCCAGAGGATACAATCCACAGGGACAAATGCGACCTCCAGAAATGAAGTGTTCAAAGTGATCTCCAACTTTAAGACATCCCTCTGGGTTTCCTCCTTAAAACTGATAATGAAATGAAACGCCCTCTGGCAGTGATGTCTGCTTGTGAACATTCCTCTCCATTCCCAATGGTGAAGTTTGGAAGTAGTGACCCACACAGTTAGCTTCAAATATCATGAAAGCACTGAGGAAGATTTCCAAACAGGAGCTAATTTGCACTCCCTATCCCCTCAACTCCACTCCTTTCTCCCGCTTACCTTGAGCCAAGTAGACACATGTTGGTAGTGAAGCTGAAGCAACTCTGTAGGAACTGGGAATCTCAGAGAGGGTCTGGAGGTTTGGGAGGGGATTGAGCCCAGGAACAGGACTGCCAATGGAATTCATGTAAGCACTTTAATCAAACAAAAAAATTGCAATGATGTGTTTGAGGATGAAGAACTAGAAGGTGAAACCACAACTCTCCCTGGGTAGATGGGCAATTTCATACACCAGCAGCCTTTCCTGATCCCTTCCTCATTCCCCAGGGAGAGCAAGACTCAACGTGGCTGAGTTCCAGAGCCTTTCAGAGGGACAGGATCTGGGATATGAGACTTGGATGGCTAGGACTTAGGATCATTTAGGACAATAGCATTTCTTTCATTCATTCTTTCTTTTTTTATTTTTCATTTTTTGAGTTTTCAGCTTTTATTATTCTTTTTTTTAAAATTAAATCTTTATTATTCAGATTGTTACATGTGTTTCCTTTTTTTCCCCTCCACCCGGCTTACACCCTTCCCTCTACCCTTACCTCCCTCCCGTACACCTCATCCATAGGTGTATGATTTTTGTCCAGTCTCTCCCTGTACACCCCTCATCCCTTTCCCCCTGAGAATTATCAGTCCACTCCCTTTCTGTGCTCCTGATTCTATTATATTCACCAGTTTATTCTGTTGATCAAATCTTCAATTCCCTTAATTTTCAGATTCACTTGTTGATAGATACATATTTGTTGTTCATAATTTTTTATCTTTTACCTTTTTCTTCTTCTCTTCTAAAAGAGTACCTTTCAGCATTTCATATAATACTGGTTTGGAGTTGATGAACTCCTTTAGCTTTTTCTTCTCTGTGAAGCTCTTTATCTGCCCTTCAATTCTGAATGATAACTTTGCTGGATAGAGTATTCTTGGTTGTAGGTTCTTGCTGTTCATCACGTTGAATATTTCTTGCCACTCCAATCTGGCCTGCATTGTATCTGTTGAGAAATCAGCTGACAGTCATATGGGTGCTCCCTTGTAGGTAATGAATTGTTTTTCTCTTGCTGCTTTTAATATTCTCTCTTTGTCTTTTGCTCTTGGTATTTTAATTATGATGTGTCTTGGTGTGGTCCTCTTTGGATTCCTTTTATATGGGGTTCTGTGTGCTTCCTGGACTTGTAAGTCTATTTCTTTTACCAGATGTGGGAAGTTTTCAGTCATTATTTCTTTAAATAGGTTTTCAGTATCTTGCTCTCTCACTTCTTCTGGCACCCCCATAATTCTGATGTTGGTACGCTTGAAGCTGTCCCAGAGGCTCCTTACATTATCTTCACATTTTCGGATTCTTTTCTCTTCTTGCTTTTCCAGTTGAGTGTTTTCTGATTCTTTATATTTCAAATTTTTGACTTGATTTTTGTCTTCCTCTAGTCTGCTGTTAGGTCTCTGTACAGTATTTTTTTAATTCAGTCAGTGTATGTTTAAATTTTAGTTGGTTCTTTTCCATGTCTAGTTGGGTCTTTTTCATCTCCTCTTGGGTCTCGATAACTTTATCCAACTTTTCTAGCATATTCTTGAAAAACCTTATAAGCGTGGTTTTGAACTCTATATCCAGTCATTTGTTTTCCTCCATTTCTTTTGTGATCCCTTCCCTTTTCTCGGCATTTTCACTATGCTGGGAGAACTTCTGTGTTGGATTCAGCCTTATGATACTAGACTTGCAAAATTGCAGAAGCCTCTCTATTGAGCTTGGGATGGGTGGAGTCTCAGGGCTTAATGGACCGCCTTACCTTCCAGTCGGCCCCGCCCTCCAGGCCCCCGAGTCTCACGTGACTGGGTAATCGCTGGAGCAGTCCCTTGCGCTCTTGCTCTTGCAGTGCCTCTAGAGTGCTGCCTTTCTGGCTCCCCTGTGCTCTGGGACCATATGAGTCTGGGTCCCCAGTGTTTCGCCAGAAACTGGGGTTTAGTGAAGTTAGAAGTGGCACAGTTGGGAGAGTCTGTCTCACGCCCACTCGTGAAAGCCAGCGGCATAATCAGCAGCCAATTCTCTGCGCGCAATGCCGTGCATGTCACCAGACTTCTGATCTCTTGCAACTCCCCTATATTTCTATGCACTTCTCCCTTTTCACAGTCCAAACTCCCCCCGTATGAGTTTCAGCTGGACCTGGGGTTTAGTGTCGTAAGATAAGGGGTTCAATGCCGTTGGGAGTCTCCGATTCCCTCCTGCCAGAGAAAACCAGCCAGGTACTCTGGTACCCGCTCTCTCCACGCGCGTGTCTCCGTTCCTCAGCTTTTTGCAGCTCCTCTGGGTCTCTGTGAGCCCCTCTCTTTCCTTCTTTTTTTTTAAAAAATATTTTATTGATTTTTTTACAGAGAGAAAGGGAGAGGAATAGAGAGTTAGAAATATCAATGAGAGAGAGAGACATTGATCAACCGCCTCCTGCATGCCCCTACTGGGGATGTGCCCGCAACCAAGGTTCATGCCCTTGACCTGAATCGAACCTGGGACCTTTCAGTCTGCAGGCCGACACTCTATCCACTGAGCCAAACCGGTTTCGGCCTCTCTTTCCTTCTAGTTGTAGAATTTCCCACTCAGACAGCTTTCTTTTGATTCTGGATGATGCCCGTTCTGTCTTTTAGTTGTAGTTTTGAAATTGTTGTGCAAGGCAGCAGTGTAGGTGTTTACCTATGCCGCCATCTTGGATTCTCCCGCATTTCTTAAATATAAATGTTTTAAAAAGCTTATTGAATAAAAGAGAAACATGCAAAATTGACCGTACCTCCGCGATGACCACAAGCCATGCCCACCAGCCAATCGGGAACAAATTAACTCAACAAAGATGGCAGTTAATTTGCATTTGCAGGTGCCAAGCGGCCTGGGTCCCAGGAACATATTTGGGACCCAGGCCACTCCTAGCCTGTAGGCCCGAACTTAAGCCCTGAGCTTCAGGGGTCCCAGAACACCCTCGGCCACTCCAGGACTTTAGGTGCAGCAGCCAAGCGGCTGGGGCAACAGGGGGATGTTCCCACCCCACCCCCTGCCACTTGGGGATGCTCCGGTGCCAAGTAGCGGTTCGGGTCGTCCATGCCCCCAGCCCGGCGACCATGAGGGGACTGGCTGCTGGCCTGGGGCATTCAGAGGAAGGGATGTTCCCGACCCACCCTCCGCCACTTGCGTGTGCTCTGGTACCAAGTGGTGGTTCAGGTGCCCACGATGCACAGGCTGGCTGCTGGCCTCTGGGGTGTGCAGAGACCCCGGCAGCCACCACTGCACACAGCCCGGGGTTCCCCACATGTTCCCCAGCCCAGCACTCACAACAGGGTGCTGGCTGCCAGTCTCTGGGGTATGTGGAGACCTCAGTGGCCACCATCAGGTGGCAGGGACACCTCCGCTAGCCCAGTGGATACAACGCAGGGGCTGCATGAGCTGCAGAGGAAACACCATTTAAAAAATATATGTATATATATTATTGATTTTTTTATAGAGAAGTGGAGAGACAGATAGTTGGAAACATCAATGAGAGAGAAACATTGCTTAGCTGCCTCTGCATGCCCCCACTGGGGATGTGCCTCCAACCAAGGTACATGCTCTTAACAGGAATCAAACCTGGGACCCTTCAGTCTGCAGGCCCACGGTCTATCCACTGAGTCAAACCAGTTCCAGCACAAACACCTTTTCTGACCCTCACTGGCTAAGCTCCTGTATGCTACCACTTGCAGTGTTCTTGGTAACTTGGGTTATAAAAATCCAAAAATGTGATCTAGGGTTTTTCCACCACACTCCTGGAGAAAAAAATGAAGGTCTGTTGCTGGAGGGGCTAAGAAATGTCATATCCTTCCCCAGCTGGTTTGGCTCAGTGGATAGAGCCTCAGCCTGCTGACTGTAAGGTCTGGGTTTGTACCTAGGTTACAGGCTCCTCCCTGGCTGGGGCCCAGGTCAGGGTTTATGCAGGAAGCAATCAAAGTGTCCCTCTCACATTGATGTTTCTCTCTGTCTCTCCCTCTCTCTTCCACACTCTCTAAAAAACAATGAAAACATATCCTCAGGTGAGGATTAAAAAAAAAAAAAAGAAACAAAGAAATGTCATATCCTATGAAAGACACATCTTTAAAAAGCCTAAAGAAAGTTGTCATTTTTGCCACGGTGAAGGGACCAGAGTCCGTGCTGATGAAAACACCTTGGTGGCTGCGGTGACTGGCAATGGCTGTAGCAGTGGGGTAATGGGGCTGGCGCCTTCCCCTGACCAGCTAGGTCACCTCCCACAGAGGGTGGCCAGGCTGTGGCTGAGGCCCACTCCCCAGCCGTCTGTAGGACATCTCCTGAGGGCTCCCAGTCTGTGAGAGGGGGCAGGCTGGGCTGAGGGGAACCCCCACCATCCCTGAATTTCGTGCACCAGATCACTAGTATTGTTGTAAACTGCAGCACTAAAACAAATGTTTTGTCCAACCCTTGAATTAAATTACCTTGAAATGATATTTTTTTCACTACACACCTTTTTATGATTTCATGTAATTCCTGTTCCAAAACTAAACACAGCCTTTATAATGAAGAGCTAATATGCTAACAAAACCAAACAGCACAAAAACCCTCCATAGGAAGCTGGGGCTGCAAGGGCTTGGGGTGCTGCTGCGAGGAGGAGTCTGTGAGGTGCCAAGAGACCCGACATTGGCATTTGGGGCTGTGAAGGCCAAGCCCCTGGCATGAATTTTGTGCATCAGGCCTCTAGTCTGTATATATGAAAAGCTAATATGTAAAGTGTCCCCTTGTTAATTTGACCAGGAAACCGGGAATTTGCTCACTATGATGTGCCCTAAGCACTAGGAGGTGGTGCAGAACATGATGGGTGTCAGCAAAGCAGCTCTGGCAGTGGATAGCAATGGCGGCCCTGGCAAGAGGGGGCCTCATCAGGATGGTACAATGAGGAACAAATCCACCTACCAGTCATGGGGAGGAGCTGCCACCTGGCTCCCAAGCACTGAGGGAGCAAGGGAAGGGGGAGGTGGGGAGGTGGGGAACCCAATTGGCTTTGATCGCTGATCAGGCCTTGATATCCTACATGTGCACAGCTTTTGTGCATCGCTCCTCTGGTCAAACGTAAGTATTGCTGACTTAACTCGGAAAAAGATACTGAACTATCCTTTCTTGATAATATTATCTAAATAAAACTTCAAGAATATTTAATCTCCTTTTATAAGGACCCTCACCTCTGTCAGATTAGGACCCCACTCTTCTGACCTCATAAAACCTTAATGACCTCTTTAAGCACCAAATACAGACATATTGGAGGTTAAGCCTTGAAGATATCCATTTTGAGGGGACACTATTCAGTCCTTCACACTCAGCATCTCAAGTCCTTAACATTCAGAATCTCAAGTTCATTACCTACACTAATAAAAGAGAAACATGAAAATTGACCATACCTCCGTTATGCCCACAAGCCCACCAGGAGTAAGTAGACAATTAACCCACCCAAGATGGCATTGGCCACATAGCTGGATTGAGCAGGAGGCTTGGGTTGCCCGAGCAATGGAGGAAGCCACACGCTTTCCACCCTCCCTGGCTGGTCCTGGCCTCTGTTCAAGGCTACACAGTTTCAATTATAGAAGATAAATAAATCCCAGATACTTGCTTTTAGCCATCCCTTGCCTCCCTCAAGGAGGTGCTGAAACAAACAAAAAAGTAAAACTAAAGAAAGAAAAGAAAAAAAGGAGGGGCTGGGAGCTTGGATCAGCTGAGGGTGATCAAGCCAGGATGGGACAGCAGTTGTGGGTGATCAGGCTGGTGAGGGGCGGGGACTTTGGGGGTAAACAGACCAGCAGGGGGCCAGTTGGGGGTGAGCAGGCCATGAGTGGGGGTCAGTTAGAGGTGATAAGGACAGCCGGGGGGGGGCAGTTTGGAGTAAGCAGGCCAGCAGGGGAGCAGTGGGGGCAAACAGGCCAGGGGGGAGGTAAGGAGGAGGCCAGCAGGCCAGCAGGGGGAGCAGTTGGGGTTAGCAGGGTTGGACGGGGGCTAGTTGGGGGTGATCAGGCTGGCAGGGAGCCTTTGGAGGTGAGCAGTTGGAGGTAGGGGGCAGTTGGGGCCAAGCAGGCCAGAAGGCAGAATGGTTAGGGGCAATCAGGCAGGCAAATGAGCCAGCAGTCTTAAATTATGAGAGGGATGTCCTACTTCTGGTTTAGATTCAATCCCTGTAAACAGATCCTTCGAGGGATCCCAAATTAAAGAGGGTGCAGGCCGGGCTGAAGAACACCTGCCCCTGTGCACAAATTTTGTGCACCAGGCCACTAGTCTGTAATATAAACCTCCCAAAAATGATTCTCTTAATGTAACAATATTCAATATTTTTATGGGTCTACAGGCTGCTCAGGTGGTTCTTCTGCTTCATGTCCTATTGGCAAAAGGTTTGTCAACTTTTTCACTAGATCAAAACATGATTTCACAAAACAAAACAAAAAACCACATGATTTTTGTGCTTCCAGACTTCAATCCTAGTTTCCTTATTTGGAGAATCCACTAACAGTCTCCTTCCAGCCTCTATGCACCAGCCAGTCCATGCACCCATGTGGTCAAAGATTGCCACCACAAGATGGCTGGCAGGGAGCGCAGTTGTGGGTGATCAGGCCAGCAGAGGAGGGCATTTGTGGGGGACCCAGTGCCGCAAGAAAAGGCAATTGGGAGGGAACCAGGCCTATGGGGGGAGGCAGTTGGGAGCAACCAGGCTGGCAAGGGAGGGCAGTTAGCGGTGACCAGGCCAGCAGTTGAAGGCAATTGGCAAAGGAGGAGGACCATACCAGCAGGGGGAGCAGTTAAGCATTGATCAGGCTGAAAGGGGAGTGGTTAGGAAGTGATCAGACTAGCAGAGAGGAAGTCAGGAGCAACCAGGCAAGCAGGTGAGCAGTTGGGAGCCAGCAGTCCTGGATTATGAGAGGGATGTCCAACTTTCCGTTTAGGTGGGACTGGGCCTAAATGGGCAATCAAATATCCCTCTAGGGGTACGAGATTGGAGAGGGTGCAGGCTGGACTGAGTGACCCGCCCCCCGCATGCAGGAATTTTGTGCACCCAGCCTCTAATTAAATGTACATCCCTTCAAAGAGAATCTACAGCTCAGCAAGTGTGTCTCAGTGGGTTAAAGTGTCCTCCATCCCACAAAGTCACACACTTGATTCCCAGTCAGGTCTGGTACCTGGGTGTAAGGTTTGGTCACCAGCCTGCCCTGTGTGCCTGAGGGAGGCAAACAATTGATGGGTCTCTCTCATATCAATGTTTCTCTTTCTGTCTCTCTACCCACTATCCTTCCCATTCTAAGATCAATAGAAAAAAATTCTTTAGATAGGGATTTTAAAGAAGGAGAAACTACATTTACTTTTTAGAATATGATAATGATTTCAGAGAGGAAGAGAGAGAGAAACATCAATAATGACAGTGTATCAATGTTTCACTGACTCTGGCATGCCCACGATTGAGTATTAAAGCGGAAAGCTGGGAATGTGCCCTGACTAGGAATCTAACCTGACCTCCTGGTTCATAGGTCAATGCTCATCCAATAAGCAACACAGGCTGGGCCAGAAAGATTACTTCTTATATAATGATTATAATCTATTTTGTTGCCCCCGCACTCCCGCAAATTTTGTATTTTTTGTTTCCTTTTCTATTTCTGAATGATTTGTCAAAATGGATAACAAACCTGTGAAATATGTACACTAAAGAGGACATTGAGACATATTTTTAGCTCATTAATTCTAGCTCTAGCTGGGGTCACTCAGTGGATACAGCATTGTCTTCTAGACTGAGAGCCCTGGCTTTGATTCTGGTTACTAGTTCCTACCTTGCAGGCTGGATCCCTGGCCAATGCAGGAGTCTACCAATCAATGTGTCTCTCTCACATGGATGTTTCTGTGTGTCTATCCCCCTTCCTTTCACTCTCTTTAAAAATCAATGGAAAAATAGCCTCAGGTGAGGATTCATAACAACAAAAAGATTCATTAATTTTGTCCTGGCCAAGGAGTAACTTTGCTGGTTGGAACATCATCCCAATGTGCCAGGATTATGGGTTCAAGCCCAGAGTGGGGCACATTCAAGAGTCAAAAGTAAACAACAACAAAGGAATGATTAATTCTGCATCATTTTGTATGGTGGTATATTCTCTGTTATGTAAGCTCAAAAAGAAGTAAAACCATTGATCCAATATCCGATAATGACATCAGCCACTAAATCCACAATAATTTTTACCACAATATGTGTTGGTGAACATCTAATATGCAGTATGTTTTATTGAAAAAAATTTCATCTATAAACAGCAGGGAAAGATCAATCTGAGAACAGCCTGGACACATCCAAATCCAACCATCTCCCTGTCCACAACCCCTCTTCCCTCCACACACACCCCGCCCCACCCCACACGCAATTCCGGAGGTCCAAAAGGCTCAGCTCCTTGGACAAGAAAGCCTTCCCAGGCACCTTTTGTCCTGGGGTCCTGGAGCCCTGCTGGCCCAACGCAGCTTCTGGGATAGGAGTCTCCAACCTTCATGCCTCCCTCGCCTGCACCATGAAGATCCCGAAGAAGCAGTTGCTGGAAGCAGTGGGTGCCCACCCATTTGTGCTCCCTTTCCTCTTCGTGGGCCTTTCTTCATTCCTTCTTGTCTTCTTCTTCTTCACATCCCTCTGGTCATTCTCGGTTCTCTACTTGGAATGGTTCTTCCTAGACTGGGACACACCCAACCGAGCGCCTCCCTAGTGCCTGTGTACTCCTTTGGGGAGAATGATGTCTGTAGAATTAAGGTTTTTGCCACAGACCACTGGCAGTATTAGTGCCAGTCCATCATCAAGAAGTACCCAGGCTTTGCTCCTTGCATCTTCTGGGGCCACAGTCTTTTCTCAGCCAACTTCTGGGGCTTGCTACCCTTCCCTGTGCCCATCACTACTGTGATGGGCCATCCCATCCTGGTGCCCCAGAGCCTCCACCCTACTGACGAGAAAGTTGACCACTACCCCACGCTCTACATGAAGGCTCTGGAGCAACTGTCTCAGGAGCACAAGGAAAGCTATGGTGTCCCTGCTTCTTCTCACCTCATCATCATGTAGCCCTGGCCTTGCCCTGTCCCCCAGCTCCTGAGCTTCTAATCCCAATGCACTGAAACATACACTCATCCCCCTCCCCGCACCTACTGCTGGGTCTAATCCTCCAATAAAAGCTAGTTCTCACCCAACGGTGTGCTCAATAGTCAATCTATAAACCAGGAGGTCACTGTGCCATTCCTGGTCAAGGCACATGCCCCAGTGGCAGGCATGTAGGAGGCAGCCTATCAATGATTTTCATCATTGATGCTTCTCTCCCTCTCCCTTCCCCTCTGAAATCAATAAAAACATTTACAAAATAAATAAAATTTAAAAAAAAACACAGCAGGATATTCTCTTTGTAGTGAGTAGACATGAGAGTAAGATGAGTCCTGGGAGCTTCGTGTTTTTGCTTTTCGTGCGCGTGTGTGTGTGTGTGTGTGTGTGTATGTTGTTTTTTGTCCAATAACCATGTATCTCCCAAACTTTCCATCTATGTCAGTATAAGAATTTATTTAAACTAATAAAACCTGCCTACATGGTGTGGCTCAGTGGTTGAGCATAGAATTAAGACCCAGGGGATCAAAGTGGTATTCCTGGTCAGAGCACAGGCCCAGTTGTGGGCTCAATCCCCAGTGTGGAGTATGCGGGAGGCAGGGTTCCATGATTCTCTCTCACCATTGATATTTCTCTCTCTCTCCACCTCTCCCTTCCTTTCTGCATTCAATTAAAAATAATTTTAAAAAATTACAAAGTAGCCAAAACTGGTTTGGCTCAGTGGATAGAGCGTCACCCTGTGGACTGGAGGGTCCCAGGTTCGATTCTGGTCAAGGGTACGTACCTTGGTTGTGGGTACATCCCTATAGGAGGTTGTGCAGGAGGCAGCTGATCGATGCCTCTCTCTCATCAATGTTTCTATCTCTCTCCCTTTCTCTCTGTAAAAAATCAATAAAATATATTTTTAAAAAATTACAAAGTAGCCCTAACTGGTTTGGTTCAGTGGATAGAGCGTCAGCCTTCGGACTCAAAGGTCCCAGGTTCAATTCTGGTCAAGGGCATGTACCATGGTTGCAGACAAACCCAGTGGTTGTGGTATTCCTGGTCAGAGCAATGCCGGGTTGTGGGCTCAATCCCCAGTAAGGAGTGTGCAGGAGGCAGCTGATCCATGTTTCCCTCTCATCAATATTTCTGACTCTCTGTCCTTCTCCCTTTCTAATAAAATGTTAACAGTAGCAAAATAAAAATATTTTAAATTTTCAAAATTCATATTATTCCTGAGAAAACTGGGAGTCCCTATATTGGAAATAAGCTTTGAAAAATGTCTGCAGAACACACAGATGTGATCTGGTTGATGTAAACTCCACAAGCACATTATTCAGAATTTCCACAGGAAACAGAAAGAATATTAACATGTATATTTCAAGCTTAAAATTATTTTGTGTTTAAGTTAAGCTAGTAAACATTTGAAAGCCAATTTTACTGTTTGCTTATGTTCACATAAGGAAATTAACATCCTTACCACATTCTGCATGAGGCAGTAACATGGAACTCAGCTACAGGCTTTGTGGAGGTGATCACTTGGAGAAGGGGTGTCTATTCATGGACTAGAGCCTGCAAATAGGCTCTGGACTACCAGCCATGTTGGTCAATAAAGATTGATTAGGAACCCGATCTGGATGCCCTGGCAGCTCTATACAAACCAAGAAAAGATATTACACGTGAAGTGATGTATTAATGTGCACATATTGTCAGGAACCTATGGGGGAAAAAACACTAATAGGAGAAACAGCTTTTGCCTCATGAAAACAGTGTATCTCAAGGGCCTTGTTCGCCTATCCATTCAGCTACTCTGTGTCTTCTGGTTGAAGCAGTAAAACCATTTTTTAAAAATATATTTTTATTGATTTCAGAGAGGAAGGGAGAGAGCTAGAAACACCAATGATAAGAATCATTGATTGGCTGCCTCCTGCACATACCCCACTGGGGTTGGGGGGGATTGAGCCCATATCCTGGGCATGTACCCTTGGCCAGAATCAAAGCTGGCAGCCTTAAGTCCACAGGCAGGCACTCTATCCACTGAGCCAAACCGGGTAGAGTGCAATAAAACCATTTTATTGTATGTGACTATTGATAGGTATATAGTTATTGGCATCTTCAAATTAATGAATTCCAGGGAGATGAGATTGATACCCCCGGACCAAGCAAGGCCAACGCGTGGCTGCATCCCTGCGTCCCGCTCAGATGTCCTGCCACCATCACCATCATGCCCAAGAGAAAGGCTCAAGAGGATGCTAAAGGAGATAAAGCCAAGGTGAAGGACAAGCCACAGAGAAGATTGGCTAGGTTATCAGTTAAACCTGCTCCTTCACAGTCAGAGCCCAAGCCCAAAAAGACCCCTGCGAAGAAGGGAGAGAAGGTACCAAAAGGGAAAAAGGGGAAAGCTAATGCTGGCAAAGATGGGAATAATCCCCCTGAAACTAGTTTGGCTCAGTGGATAGAGCGTCAGCCTGTGGACTGAAAGGTCCCAGGTTCAATTCCGGTAAAGGGCATGTATCCTGGTTGAGGGCACATCCCCGGGGGGGGGGGGCGTGCAGGAGGCGGCTGATCAATGTCTCTCTTTCATCGATGTTTCTCTCTCTATCCCTCTCCCTTCCTCTCTGTAAAAATCAATAAATTAAAAAAAAGGGATATGGGAATAATCCTGCAGAAAATGGAGATGCCAAAGCAGACCAGGCACAGGAAGCCAAAGATGCTGGAGATGCCAAGTGAAGTGTGTACATTTTTGATAACTGTGCATTTCTGGTGACTGTACAGTTTGAAATACTATTTTTTATCAAGTTTTATAAAAATGCAGAATTTTGTGTTACCTTTTTTTTTTAAGCTATGTTGTTAGCACACAGAACACTTCATTGTTATTTTTTTGGGGAAGGACATACAATACTAATAGAATGTCACCAGAGCTGGACTGACATGGGGGTGGAGGGAGGAATAACCTTTCCCTTCTAGTTTTGAGAAACTTCCTCTTGGTCCTGGGAGGAGGAACCTTTTTTTTTCTTTCTTTTTAAATATATTATTTATTTATTTATTTATTTATTTATTTATTTATTTATTTACACAGATGAAAGGAGATAGTTAGAAACATCCATGAGAGAGAGACATCGATCAGCTGCTTCCTGCATGTCCCCTACTGGGGATGTGCCCGCAACCAAGGTACATTCCCCTGACTGGAATCGAACCTGGGACCTTTCAGTCCGGAGACTGATGCTCTATCCATTAAACCAAACCCATCTGGGCAGGAGGAATCTCTTGATGTTGACACACATTAGCCATCTTGGCACAAACACCTTGTCGTGTGGGAAGACTAAAATTCATTTTTATGTCCTTTTCTCCCGCTCCACTTTAAGCATAGACTTTGGCTGTCTTAAAGGCCAGAGACCTATTAGGACCTGACCACCCCCCCAAAAAAAAAATTGATTTCCAGGATGTTGGGCAATCTGGACTTTCCAGTGTCACCACTGAGATGGCATTCCTCAGAAGAGCAGCAGTTCCTTTTTAGATTGTGGATCTACAGATTGATATTCTCTGCCATTTTCATTTCATTTCCTGAAAGTCAGGGTTGGCTTGTGAAAAGTTGTTAAAACAACATGCTTAATGTGAAATGTCAACCCTCACTCTAAACTTTCCCTATTCAGAGCATCAGATGAAGACTTCATTGACTTTATAGTTGCTTTTTGATGTTGGTAGTTCATTGAAGGGAGTTTGAAAATTGTTGTGTACTGTTAATGATTGTTTGCCCATGTCCTACCTGAAATACCATGATTGTTTATGAAAAGTATCTTTAATAAAGCTGGATACAGTTTGGCTTGGAAAAAAATTAATGAATTCCATCATAGGAGTGGACTCTTAAATTCCCATTGACATCAATGGATAGATATCCCAAATAAATCAATAAGGAAAAAGTAGTTTTTAATGAATCATTAGACAAGACAGATTTTAGTTTTTTTAATTTAAATTCTTGATTATTTCAAATATTACACATCTCTTCTCCCCGCCCTCTCTTCCTGCCGAAGAATTTTATTTATTTTTTGAAAATATATTTTATTGATTTTTTTTTAGAGAGGAGGAATATAGAGTTAGAAACACTGATGAGAAACATTGATCAGCTGTCTTCTGCATACACCCCCATTGGATATGCGCCCGCAACCAAGGTATATGCCCTTGACCGGAATTGAACCTGGGACCCTTGAGTCTGAGGCCTGTGCTCTATCCACTGAGCCAAACCGGTCAGACCTGCCAAAGAATTTTATATGTTTAAAATGCAGAGGTTATCAACCAGAATATCACACGGGCAAACTGGTATGCTGCAAGAATGTTTAGAACAAGCAACTGTGACTGTTTTTAGTCAATAGCACAGACAATATTACCCATAGAATGTCGAATCAAATAAGTGACAATGGCCAACACAGTAATAGCTGTGTGGTATGCATGGATCAAAATCAGACTTTTTTTTGAAGATTGGCAAAATACTTATTTTGGTAGACCACTGAATTTCAGTAATTAGTTCATATGTGCCATGAGATTTTTAAAAAAATTGAAATCTGACTTACAACTTCTCACTCCAAAACAGAATATGCATTCTGAACAAAATGAAGACAGAATGTCCTCTAACTCAAGGGACAGTGTCTGCTTCATCTGTTTTCCTAATGGCCATGTCAAAAATAAAAATCTTATGTGTACTTTGTTACAATACACCTCCACAACATTCCTCACATTAATACCAGAATATGGAACTATTGTCTAGATGGGATTGAATCCTTTGAAAGATCTGGGTCCCATAGTATGTCCCATGACAGGTCAAATTCATTAACCCCCTGGTCTAGATTGGTCCCAGTCACAAAATATCAGGAGATACATATACAAAAGTATGCCCCAGAGGTATGTCAGAAAGTAGAATATTGAACATCTTGATTCTGCAATGATTTTGTCAGCCACATGCATAGAAACTGGTTTACTGCCTTGTTCAGTACTCGACACTAGAGAACAAATGTGCAGCTTTTATTTTAATATCTGCTTTCCTGCTATCCCTGGAACTTGCATTGATGGCTTGGCAAACACTCCAGGGACACCTAATACCAAGGGACATACCGCTGGTCACGCAGAGACTCCTAATGTATAAAAACCCTGGGTTGTAACAACCAGTAAGCCACCGTTGATTACTTCTACTGCAGGCAGAGTGTGCCAGCATTGACGGCTGAAGGGGCTGCAAATCAGAGCCAGAGAAAATTCTGAAGAGAGAAGCAGGAACTGATCCGTTGCCTCTGGGGCAGCTTTTTAAAAAATATATTTTATTGATTTTTTACAGAGAGGAAGGGAGAGAGATAGAAAGTCAGAAACATCGATGAGAGAGAGACATCGATCAGCCGCCTCCTGCACGCCCCACAGTGGAGATGTGCCCACAACCAAGGTACATGCCCCCAACTGGAATCGAACCAGGGACCTTTCAGTCCACAAGCCGACGCTCTATCCACTGAGCCAAGCCGGTCTCGGCTGGGGCAGCTTTTGATCAGCACTTACCTCCATCTTTCTCTCCTAGTCTGAACAGCAGCTGCGCTTTCACTTCTCTCCAGATCTTGACTGGGGTGGCTGATCAGCTCTGGCTTTCTGATCAGGCCCCATTGATAGACCCTACCCAAATGTGGGTGCTGTGGGGAGCTAACGGCTGTCTAGGAGGCAGAGCTTTTGACACTAATTGGCATAGAAACTGACCACTCAGAGCCAAAATGGCCGGCAGAGGGCAGTTTGGGGCAAGATCAGGCCTGCAGGGGAGTGCAGTTAAGGGTGATCAGGCAGGCAGACAGGGGAGCAATTAGGAACCAGAGGTCCCAGATTGTGAGAGGGATGTCCGACTGATGACATAGGCCCGATCCCACACATCTCCAAAGGGGTCCCTGATTGGAGAGGGTGCAGGCTGGGTGCACAAAAATCCTGCTCCATGCACGAACTTGTGCACTAGGCCTCTAGTATATAAAATAACTTTGCAAAATAATACAAGGTTTCAACTGCAAAGCTGCTATGGTTTTTGGGGTTCCTGTAGAAAAAATGACTAACATTAAGCTAGATTCTCTCATCACTGAGGTTTCTATCTTTCTCGCTCTCCCTTCCTCTCTGAAATGATATATATATTAATGAAGTGAAAATAATAACTATTTAACATGGTTGAATTCTATCCCAATAAATAAGTTAAGAGGAAAACAATGAGAAATTCTTAAGGTTTCCAATGAAAATCAGGACAAGAAAAATCATTCCAATTACATAGTACACAGATGCCAATTTGTGGTATTCTAAAACTTCGTATTTATATTAAAAATTATAGGTGTCGCCGAGACCGGTTTGGCTCAGTGGATAAAGCATCGGCCTGCAGACTGAAAGGTCCCAGGTTCGATTCTGGTTGGGGGCATGTATCTTAGTTGTGGGCACATCCCCAGTAGGGGTGTGCAGGCGGCGGCTGATCGATGTCTCTCTCTCATTTATGTTTCTAACTCTCTAAACCTCTCCCTTCCTCTCTGTAAAAAAAAAAATTAATAAAACATATTAAAAAAATTATAGGTGTCTGCATGAGAACCCAAATCATGGGCTACCTACTTCATAAAAATAAAGACAAATATTCACCAAACTCTACTGTCACTTATTGCAGTAGTAAATTCAAAACAATGGCGTGGAAGTGACAGGACTTTGAAGGGTTGATGTGGGGCAGGAATAGCTTTATACGCTGTTGTCTTAGCAATGCAAAAAGAATGGCAGCTTAGAAGACAACATGAAAAAAAACACAAAAACAGGGAAGGTGAAATGAAAGAAATAGAATTAATTTTTCTGAGTTCAGCCAGCAGTGCAGCCTGGGAAAGGTGTCCTCGCTCCAACTGCAGAGCTCATGCAGATTCAGCATCCTGAGTACAACAGTGTCATTGCTATTGCAATAACCCTCTTAATCAAAGAAAATCTATTACACAGACAGCACTGTCTTGAGTGTAGTTCTGGTCACCTAAATATGACAACCACAAATTGCTGTGCCCTCAAAAAGTTTTCAGTTGAACACATAGACACAGGAAAGGAAGTAACTTTGAAGACATCATTTACAAAATTTGAGAACTATTTTTTTTTTCTCGAGAACTGTTTTAAAAGATTTATTCAATAGGATTATTCTCTAATAGAAGAAAATAGTGTGCCTTACAATGTACCTAATATTCCATGGGAAAGTGTACACATGAAAAGTCCATCCTATATAATAAAGAGGTAACATACAGCCGAAACCGGTTTTGCTCAGTGGATAGAGCGTTGGCCTGTGGACTGAAAGGTCTCA
Organism: Lasiurus cinereus; assembly: GCA_011751065.1. Taxonomy (NCBI): domain Eukaryota; kingdom Metazoa; phylum Chordata; class Mammalia; order Chiroptera; family Vespertilionidae; genus Lasiurus; species Lasiurus cinereus. Next base: position 432,974 of record JAAGEH010000333.1, on the reverse strand, counting down.
GGTTCAATTCTGGTCAAGGGCATGTATCTTGGTTGCACATCCCCAATAGGGGGTGTGCAAAAGGCAGCTGGTCGATGTCTCTCTCATTGATATTTCTAACTATCTCTCTCCTTTCCTCTCTGTAAAAAATCAATAAAATATATTAAAAAACAAAACAAAGAGATAACATACAAATTAACCATCACTCCAATACACAAGATGCCTGCCCCCATGTGGACACAAGATGGCTGCCACAAGTAGGCCAGCAGGGGAGGGCAGTTGGGAGTTAACCAGGCCTGCATGGGAAGGCAGTTAGGGGTGTTTGGGACAGCAGAGGAGGGTAATTGGGGGCAACCAAGCCTGCAGGGGAGGATAGTTGGGGGGGACCCAGGCCAGCAGAAGAGGACAGTTAGGGGCAACGAGGCTGGCAGTAGAGATTAGGGGTGACCGGGTCAGTAGGGGAGGAAAGTTAGGGCAATAGGCCAGAAGGGGAGCAGTTAGGCATCAATCAGGCTGGCAGGGGGAAGCGGTTAGGAGCAGTCAGGGAGGCAGGCAGGGGAGTGGTTGGGAGCCAGCAATCCTGGATTAGAGACGGTGCAGGCTGGGCTAAGGGACACCCCCTGAGCACTGGGCCTCTAGTATAATATACAACAGCTCACAGATCTTTAAGGCAGAAACAATCAACCCCATAATTTCATTGACACACAGGATGAATAAAACAGAGTAGCATCATGTCCTAACCTGTTTGGCTCAGTGGACAGAGCATCGGCCTGTGGACTGAAGGGTCCAAGGTTCGATTCAAAGGCATGTATTTTGATTGTGGGTACATCCCCATGAGGGGGTGTGTTGGAGGCAGCTGATTGATATTTATCTCTCATCAATGTTTCTAACTTTTTTTCTCTCCCTTTCCCTCTGTAATAAATCAATAAAAATATATTAGTGAGGTAACACTCTAATTGTACACATGGAAAGATCAATTCTTTTGATATATTCAAGTATAGAGATATCACCTCACTACAGTTAAAAGTTTGGAGTGCACTGTGTAATAAACATTCTGATGTAGAAATACGTGAAAGGCATTTTGGCTACCTATCTAGTGTGAATTCAGTGATACTTTAAAAGCCATAATCAATGACATATTTGGATAAAGTTTTTAATCTTTACAGTCATCTTAAGGCATAAATTCCTGAAGAGTTTTATAAGCTGTATATTTTAAACAAAAGTCCTACCTCCTACATCATTAATGTAGAATTTCTACCCAATTACAATCCCTGGTAAGACTGGGGATGTAGGTCCAACTAAAAGATTTCCCACATTCTTTTTTTTAAAAAATATATTTTATTGATTTTTTACAGAAAGGAAGGGAGAAGGATAGAGAGTTAGAAACATCGATGAGAGAAACACATCGATCAGCCGCCTCCTCCATGCCCCCACTGGGGATGTATCCGCAACCAACGTACATGCCTTGACCGGAATCGAACCTGGGACCCTTCAGTCCGCAGGCCGACGCTCTATCCACTGAGCCAAATGGGTTTCAGCATTTCCCACATTCTTTAGTTTTAAAGTTTACCTCTAAAATAAATTCCAAAGTGAGGAATAAGCTATGGATCCTGATTAAAGACATTAAGACATGGTTTACATTTGTTTCTCCCCAGTATGAATTCTGATGTCAGGTAAGGTTTGCATACTGAGTAAGCTTTGTTACATTCTTTAGAGTTAAAAGAGAAACCAACATGGCGGCAAAGGTGAACACCAAAACTGCTGCCTCGCACAACAGTTTCAAAACTACAATTAAAAGACAGAACGGACATCATCCAGAACCACAATAAAGTTGGCTGAGTGGAAATTTTACAACTAGAAGGAAAGAGGAGGTCTCACAAAGACTCAAAGAAGCTGCAAAAAGCTGAGGTATGAAGATGGATGCGTGGAGAGAGCAGGCAGCAGAGTGCCTGGCTGGCTTCCTCTGGAGGCAGGGAGACGGAGACTCCCAACTGCACTGAACCCCTTATCCTATGGCACTGAACCCTAGTTCCAGGCAAGACTCATACGGGGGGAGTTTGGACTGTGAAAAGGGAGAAGTACATGGAAATTTAGGGGAGCCACAAAAGGACAGAGGTCTGGGGGCATGCACACCACTGCACGCAGAAGACAAACTGCTGATTGTGCTGCTGGCTTTCTTCAGTGTGCGGGAAACAGAGCCTCCCAACTGCGCCACTTCTAACTGCGCTGAACTCCAGTTTTGGGTGAGACCCTGGGGACCCAGACTCACACGGGCCCTAGAGCACAAGGGAACTGGAAAGGCAGAGGTCTAGAAGCACATGTGAGCATGCACACAGAGAAAGCTGAAGTGATTACCAAGAGATACTTGAGACAGGAGCCATGTAGGGCAGGACTAACTGGAAGCCAAGGCAGTCTTCTAAGCCCTGAGACTCAACCCCATCCAAGCTCAACAGAGAGGCTTTTGCAGTTCTGAAAGTCTTGTATCCTAAAGCTGATTCCAACACAGAAATTCTTCCAGCATAGTGAAATGCAGAGGTAAAGGAACAGATCACAAACAAAAGAAATGGAGAAAAACAAATGACTGGATTTAGAGTTCAAAATCATGGTTAGAAGGTTTTTCCATTTCCTAGAAAAGATAGATAAATTTAGCAAGACCCAAGAGGAGATGAAAAAGGACCAACTAGAAATTAAACATACACCGACTGAAATAAAAAATATTATACAGAGACCTAGAGGAAGGCAAGAATCAAGTCAAAGATTTGAAATACAAAGAAGCAGATAACACTCAACTAGAAAAGCAAGAAGAAAAAGGAATCTAAAAATGTGAAGATAGTGTAAGGAGCTTCTGGGACAACTTCAAGCATACCAACATCAGAATTATGGGGGTGCCAGAAGAAGAGAGAGCAAGATACAGTACTGAAGAAATAATGCCTGTAAACTTCCCACATCTGGTGAAAGAAATAGACTTACAAGTCCAGGAAGCACACAGAACCCCAAGTAAAAGGAATCCAAAGAGGACCACACCAAGACACATCATAATTAAAATACCAAGAGCAAAAGACAAAGAGAGTATATTAAAAGCAGCAGGAGAAAAACAGTTAATTATCTACATGGGAGCACCCATATGATTGCCAGCTGATTTCTCAACAGAAACTAGGCAGGCCAGACAGGAGTGGCAAGAAATATTCAAAGTGATGAATAGCAAGAACTTACAACCAAGATTACTCTACTCAGCAAAGCTATCATTCACAATTAATGGGCAGATAAAGAGCTTCACAGATAAGAAAAACTAAAGGAGTTCATCAACTCCAAACCAGTATTATATGAAATGCTAAAAGGTGCTCTTTAAGAGGAAGAAGAAAAAGGTAAAGATAAAAATTATGAACTGCCGAGACCGGTTTGGCTCAGTGGATAGAGCGTCAGCCTGCAGACTGAAGGGTCCCGGGTTCGATTCCGGTTGGGGGCATGTACCTTGTTTGCGGGCACATCTCCAGTGTGGGGTGTGCAGGAGGTGGCTGATCGATGTCTCTCTCTCATCGACGTTTCTGACTTTCTATCCCTCTCCCTTCCTCTCTGTGAAAAATCAATAAAAATATATTAAAAATAATTATGAACAACAAATACATCTCTATCAACAATTGAATCTAAAAATTAAGTGAATTAAAAATCTGATGAACAGAATAAACTGGTGAATACAATCAGGAGCACAGAAAGGGAATGGACTGGCAATTCTCAGGGGGGAAAGGGGTGCAGGGAGAGACTGGACAAAAATCATACACCTATGGATGAGGACAATGTGGGAGGTGGTGGGGGTAGAGGGAAGAGTGGGAGCCAGGTGGAAGGGAGCTATGGGGGGGGGGAAGAGAAACAAATGTAATAATCTGAACAATTAAAAATATCAGAGTTTCCAATCCAGTAATAATTATCAGAGGTTGTTTGACATAAATGAGGATATACACTTTGACATATGCCTCACAATTTGTAACATTTTATTTTATCATTTTCTAGGATAAAGCATGATTAAGTCTTTGCATGATAACTTTATTTTTGCTGTTTCTCTTTAGAATGATTTGGAAAATGTTCAGTAAATATGACCATAGGCTAATGACTTTCTCACATTTTCTATAGTTGTAAGCCTTCCCTCCAGCACAAAATCTCAAATTCAGTAAATTTAGAGCTGTAGGTAAAGACTCTTGCCAATTCTCTCCATTTGCATGGTCTCTGTGTTAGGAAGTCCCTAAAGTAAAGTCATATGTGAATGGCATTTAAAAGCTTTTTTTCACCTTCATAAAGCTTCTTTCCAGTATGATCTCTCTGATGTAAGGTCTGAGGAATCGCCAAAGGATTTGCCACATTATATACACTTCTAAAGCTTCTATCCAGTGTGAACTTTCTAATGGTTGTTAAGGTTTCAGGATCTGACAAAGGATTTACCACATTCTCTACATTTATAAGGCTTCTCGCCAGTGTAAACTCCCTGATAGATTGTAAGGTTTGAGGATCTGCCAAAGGTTTTGCCACATTCTGTACATTTGTAAGACTTCTCTCCAGTATGAACTCTTTGATGTTGATCAAACTTTGTGGAATCTCTGAACGCTTTTCCACATTCTCTACATTTGTAAGGTTTCTCTCCAGTATGAACTATCTGATGTCGTTTAACCTTTGTGGACTCACTGAATGCTTTGCCACATTCTCTACACTTGTAAGGCTTCTCTCCAGTATGAATTCTCTGATGCTTTATAACTGCGGAAAAATTGCCAAAGGATTTGTCACACTCTGTGCATTTATAAGGCTTCTCTCTAGTATGAACTCTCTGATGCATTGTAAGGTTTGAGGATCTGCCAAAGGATTTACCACATATTCTACATTGATAAGGCTTCTCTCCCGTGTGAACCCTCTGATGATCAGCAAGGATTGAGGTTCTGCTAAAGGCTTTGCCATATTCTCTGCATTTGTAAGGTTTCTCTCCAGTATGAACTATCTGATGTCGATTTAAATTTGTGGACTCACTGAAAGCTTTGCCACATTCTCTACATTTATAAGGCTTCTCTCCAGTGTGAACTCTCTGATGCTTTATAAGTTCTGAGGAACTGCAGAAGGATTTGTCACACTCTGTGCATTTATAAGGCTTGTCTCTAGCATGAACTCTCTGATGCATTGTAAGGTGTGATGATCTGCCAAAGGATTTCCCACATTCTCTACATTTATAAGGTTTCTCTCCAGTGTGAACTCTCTGATGATAAGCAAGGTTTGAGGATCTGCTAAAGACTTTGTCACATTCTCTACATTCATAAGGCTTCTCTCCAGTATGAATTCTCTGATGAATACTAAGGGTATAGGGCTTGCTAAAGGATTTATTACATTCTGAACATTTATAAGAGTTTTGTCCCATACCATTTCTATAATGTTGAGTATGTCTTGAGGACTGACTAAAGCCTTTTCCATTTTCCCTGAGTTTGTAAAATTTTGCAATAGTATGAATTCTTCCCTTATGGGTAATAAGAGATGAATGATATTTAAATACTTTGCCACATGCTTTACATTTGTAAGATGTCTCTCCCGTATAAATACTCTGATTTGGAGTATAATCTGAAGACCAATGAGATGTTTTCCCAAAATCTTTACATGTATAAATTTTTTCTTGATTATATATTTTTTCAGTCTATTTAGACTGAAGACTCTCCCACACAGATCCCATTTATAAGCATAAACCTCCTCCCCAGTATGAACATTCTCTTGATCAGTGTAATTTAATGATTGCTGAAAAGACTGGACACATGTATTTCCTTTTTTTGTCTTCTTCAAAGTAGGTTTAAGCTGACAAATATTGTGACTGGACATTTGGTCCAAGACTTTTCCCACTTTTATGATGGTTCTCTGCAAGCTCGCTTGTCCAATGACTAAGACATGACTCATCCTTAAACTTCTGATGTTCATTCCATTGATAACTGCTGTCTCCATAATCTATATTCTGCTAATAATGGGAGATAGAAAGTCTTTTAGTGACAGTTATAAATTCATTCAACATGCACACTTATTCTGTAAGAACAATTTTGTGATACTCATTAAACCAAGATGGTTGTATAAAAAAAGCTCTCTTAATTTATTAAAATTATGGGCAAGAAATAAATACAAAAACATTACTTGTCAGAGGAAGAATATTAAATTCTTGTTTAAAAGATTGACAAATTGCCTAACCAGCATGGCTAAGCGGTTGAGCTTTGTATGAACAAGTAGGTGATGGTTCCTTCCTGGTCATGCTACATGTCCTGGTTGCAGGATCAGTGCACAGTGGGAGGCATGCAGGAGGCAGCCCATGAATAATTCTCTTTTATCACTGATGTTTTTGGCTCTCTTCTCCTCTTTCTTACTCTGTGAAATCAATAAAAATGTTTGTTTTTTAAGTCATAAAACAATGCCAAATGGAGCACAGGTTAATTCTATAGGTACGGTATAAATCTCTACATCTTAGAAATGATTGCATGAAAGGTTAATCCCACCCAACCTTTTAAACAATTCAAATGATTATTTACACTGCAGACTATGTGAATTCCTAGTTTATCCAGATTTCCTTCTGAAGAATTCATAGCAGTTAAGAACTTATTTTCAACATTCATGTGCAGAAACACACTGACCTGCCAATGTAACTGACTTTAAACTGGGAGGTTTCCCAAAGGCATAATATACTTTGAATTTTTAAGTAAAAATTATTTTATTGTGATAACTGTTCCAGATTAGTTCTGTTATATTAATATTCTCTCTTCTCGTCACTCTTCCCCAAATACCAAGACTTTCACTAAGTGTACATTATCTAAAAGACACCTTTTATATCTTACCAGTATTATTTCAGAGAATAAATTTGGCATTCCAGTATTTGGCATAAAGGCCTGGTCATTGTCAGATAACATAGCTGAAACAAAAGAAATGTTCAGTTTTGGTGAGTGCAATTAAAGTAACCAGCAATTATAGGCCAAATACAGTTTGTAGTACTCTAAGAGCCAGTGAAGGGCTGAAGGAAAGCTGAACATAGGTACAATGAGGAAAACTCGCATCAAAGAGGGACAAAGAGTTGCTTACATTTGCCTATCATACCTGCTCAAACCCCCTGGCCCACAATGGCAATATTATCAAAACACTCCCACCTATCAGTTTCTTCAGTGGAGAGAGAGAGAGATGAGGAAAGGACATGATGATCTGTTTTGAAATATCTTGAACAAGTGTCTGTTGTGCATGACACAGAGTAAGAACAGAATGGCAGTAGGTGCTACAAAGAAAAAATGAGGTGGAAAAAAAAGATAAGAAAAAAGAAACAATGAGGTGTCATCAGCCATTTTGTGGGAAGCAAGGTGGCCTCCACATTTGCTGAGCCATTCTCTGCTTCTGTATAGACCACTCCCTTATCACAGACATGTCTTCAGATCAGTTCCGGAGTTACAGCTGTGGTGGCTTTCACGGGTGCGGAGGAGGCAGAGGACGCAGAGGCCTTCATGATTTCTGTTTGCCACTGCCCAGCATGGGCCTGAAATCAGAACCTAGGACCCATGGATCCCAGCCCGGGTCAGGGTGGCCCCACACCTCCGATCCTGCACATCAATAACAGCAGCACCAGCACATCAGCAGCCACTACCACCACAGCCAGGACCTGGCCCGGCACCTGGGGTAGGCTCTGCTCCAGGGGCCTCAAGCTACCACTGCCTGCCACTCCGATTTCTGGGGCCACCATGGAGCTAAGCCTATTCCAACCTTATGCCCACTGTCACCTTGCAGCCCTCTGGGCGGCCCTGCTAACACCTCCAATCAGCATGGTCCCCACTATCCCACTTCAGGATTGGGGTCCACCACCTCCATGTGCTGGTGGCTTGGTCCCTGGGCGTAAGCAGGACCCAGTGGTCCCAAAGGCGGTAAAATTCAGGGTGTATTAAGGCCCAGGTCTCAGCACTCCTGATGATCATCCTAAGCCGCCACACCCAGGAGGAGACGGCAGCGTAGAGCCCTGTGGAAGAGGACACCACCACCTGTCTCACCACCAGCAGCACCATCAAGGTCCTTTGTCTGGAGGGCCTGGTGGGCTGGAGGCTGCAGTGAGATCTCTGACTCAGAGGGCTTTAAAGCCAACTTGTCTCTCCTGAGAAGACCTGGAGAGAAAACGGACACTCAGCGTTGTCAGTTGCTTGTTGGGAACCTCCCTGCTTATATTTCAGAGGAATTCAAAAGACTCTATGCTAAATATGGAGAACTAGGAGAAGTTTTATCAACAAAGGCAAAAGATTTGGATTTATTAAGCTTGAGTCCAGGGCACTGACTGAAATTGCCAAAGCTGAACTGGATGATACACCCATGACAGATAGTTTCTGGTTCGCTTTACCACACATGCTACTGCCATTTCTGTTAGATATCTTTCACCTTATGTTTCCAATGAACTGTTGAAAGAAGGCTTTAACCCAGTGGTTCTCAATCTTTCTAATGCCGGGACCCTTGAATACAGTTCCTCATGTGGTGGTGACCCCCAACCATAAAATTATTTTCGTTGCTACTTCATAACTGTAATTTTGTTACTGTTAATTAATCGTAATGTATATATCTGTATTTTCCAATGGCTTTAAGCGACCCCTGTGTTTTGGTCGTTTGACCCCCGCTGGGGTCTCGACCCACAGGTTGAGAACCGCTGCTTTAACCAGTTTGGTCCTACTGAAAGGGCCGTTGTAATTGTGATGATCGTGGAAGGTCTACAGGGAAAGGCACTGTTGAAATTGCTTCTAAACCAGCAGCATCAAAAGCATTTGAAAGATGCAATGAAGGAGTTTTTTTACTGACAGCTCCTCATCCATTCATTGTGGAACCAATTGAACAATTGGATGATGAAGATAGTGTTCCTGAAAAATGTGCACAGAAGCATCCAATGTATCAAAAGGAGAGAAACTCCTAATTTTGCCAAGCACAGCACAATTGAGTATGAATACTCTCAGCGATGGAAGTCCTTGGATGAAATGGAGAAACAGCAAAGAATACAAGTTCAAAAAAACAGGAAAGATGCAAAAGACAAACTGGAAAGCAAAATGAAAGATGCCTATCCTGAACATCAGGCAAATCTTTTGCGTCAAGATCAGATGCTACACAAGGAAGAATTGAAACTCATGGAACAATTCGCAATTAAGAAATGCAGAAATGTAAAGAAGTGCCATGAAGACAAGATGAGGAATGACATAAAAGGGAAGAAGAGGTGATCATTTGTCAACATGAGATGGAAGAACAAATGAGACGCCAAAGAGAGTAAAGTCAAAGTCAATGGACTACATGGATCCAAGAGAAAGAGACATGAGAATAGGTGGTGGAGGCACAATGAACATGGGAGATCCCTATGGTTCAGACCAGAAATTTCCACCATTAGGTGGTGGTGTTCACACAGGTTATGAAGCTAATCTTGGAGTTCTACCAGAAACTATGAGTATTTCCATGATGGGAAGCGACAGGCATACTGAGCACTTTGGAGAGGGAGGCTCGGGATCTAGGGTGGACAGGTTGCTAGAGCAGTGGTTCTCAACCTTCCTAATGCCGCGACCCTTTTATACAGCTCCTCATGTTGTGGTGATCCCCAACCATAAAATTATTTTCGTTGGTACTTCATAACTGTACAACGAAAATAATTTTATGGTTGAGGGTCACCACAACATGAGGAACTGTATAAAAGGGTCGCGGCATTAGGAAGGTTGAGAATCACTGTGCTAGAGGAAAGGGGTCTGGAACTCCAGCAGGGAGAGAGAGGATAAAGACTCAAACAAAACCCTCTGATTGTATATGTGCTATCTAGGCTCACATTCTAGTTTGTTTTTGTCTTTTCTTGTTTAAATACCAATCTTTTCAGTTCTTGCATTTTAGTAAGAAAACTACCTTTTTATGGATGATAGCAGTGTACTGACCTAACATTTGTAAATGGTCTGTTTGGGCAGGTAAAATTATGTAATACATTGTTTTGAAACAGGCTATTTTTTTTCCTTTCCTTCTTTTAACTGTATAAAGTCCCACAAGTTATGGCAGTGTACCTTATGCCACCCAATTTACAAAGTGTACTTTTTTTTTTTTTACTGTGCTTCAAATAAATAAATAGTTATTAAAGAAAAAGAAAAGAAACAATGAGAAATTGTTTGAGCACCACAAAGACTGTGTACTGAAGATGTATATCAACCCTGAAAAGATATTGTGGGCCTGAGAAAGAAACAGAGAACATGTTAACTGGGAAATGAAACAGACAACATAGTCAAGAATAACGATTCTGAAATCAGTGTGGACCGAAAGTACAGTTTGTGCCACAGATGGTTATTATTTGCTTCCTCCTACAAAAAGCATGTTCAAAAGCCAGCTACTTTACAATTCAGGAATCTCAACTAAAGACATCAAGTCATGAAAAAAAAAGAAAGAAAGAAAGAAAGAAAAAGTGTGCCATCAGTAAAACAAAATAAATATAATCAAACTGGCACTATATTAAATGGAAATATATTAATTACCACAAAAAGAATGGCAAATAAATATCTTAATGCTGGAAAGAAGGAAAAAAGACAATATAATATCTCTAAAATATTATGTAACCAAAATAAAAATATAATGAGAATGTATTTTACAAAATCACACTAAAAATGAAAATTGAGAAACAACACTCACATTAAAAAATACAGTAGAATCATAAATAAAAGATGTGATGAACGCAAATCATCAAAGAATTTGCCTGGAAGATGTGGCTCAGTGGTTGAGCTTCGATTTATGAACGAGATCATGGTTTGGTTCCTCGTTAGGAACAAGCCTGGGTTGAAGACTGGGTCTCAATCGTGCAGGAAGAAGAGGATCGATGTTTCTCTCTCTTCACTGATGTTTCTCTCTCTCTACCCTCCTCCCTTCCTCTCTGATATTAATAACGATACATTTAAAAAATAGTAATTAAATATTCTAAGAATTTGTACATAAATCACTAATATTTGATTCATTAACATTTTGATTCAGAGTAGCCAATGAAAACGAGGAGAGAATTTAAGGAACTCTTAAGACACTAATAAATTGACCACCAAGGAGACCCCATAAAGACAGAATAGTGAAAAGGAGTAGATAGCTTACATAAAAAAGTAATCCTTTAAGATCCTGAGAATTGGAGAAAGCGACACACAAATAGCTCATTGAAGTCTAAGTAGAATGAATATAAACATGAGAACAGAAAAAAAAACAATGAAAAAATCGAACCCAAGAATTTTATCCTAAAAGTATAGAAAAAAATAATTCCTCATGGAAAATTCAGCTCCACTAAGACCATCTGGGGGTTTCTAAGTAGAAAAGTATTGGGGGGGAAGGGGGAAAGGGGAAGGGCACGGAATAAAACATGAAACTGATAAATGAACAAAAACCACCCAACAAGAATATTAACAAAACAAATCATTTACAATGGAGAGGACAAAACTTTTCCAGCTAAATATTTTTCATTGTTAGACCTTCTCATTATTAGACTGTCCCTATAACAAATCCTTAAGAAATAGACTCTTGGAGGTAATTTAAAAATTCTACACAACACTAACATATGAACATATAAAGGTTCCTTATATGTGGAAAAATATACAGAAATATAAAACTTTGTTGTGTTCTATTAAAGAGACACATATAACTTTGATTTCTCTTGTGTAACTTTAAAAAAAAGAAAAAGAAAAAGAAATTGTCCAGCTGTAATCAGTTTGGCTAAGTAGATAGAGCGCTGCCCTGCGGACTGAAGGGTCCCAGGTTTCATTCCAGTTAAAGGCCTGTACCTTGGTTGCGGTTACTTCCCAGCAGGATTTGTGCAGGAGGCAACTGATGGATGTTTCTCTCTCATCGATGTTTCTAACTCTCTATATATCTCCCTTTCTCTCTGTAAAAAATCAATAAAATTTTTTTTTAAAAAAGGAAACTGTCCGACCCAAGTGACTCAGTAGTAACGCGAATATCTGTCAACCAGCAGATCACAGGTTGATCTCAGTCAGGACACATGTCTGTGTTTCGGACTCATTCCCATGTAGGATGTGCAGGAGATGGCCAATAAATGATTCTCTCTCATCTTGGCAGTCTCTCTCTCTTTCACCATCTCCTTATTCTCTAAAATAACATAAAAAATGTAAGGAAGAAAAATCTTAAATCTTTGTATAATACATACAACATTAAAGATAATGTGATATCAACTTATATGGATACATGGATAGAAATGGCAATCAGCAGAGAATTTGTATGCAATTGATACTACTAGTATGAGTTTAAGGTACATTTTTATAACTTTAAGACATTTTAAGTAGCTTCCATGATCACAACAAAAAATAGAAAAAAATAAAATGATGTCTGATAACAGGTGACAGAATTCTGTATTGGAAATCACAGACTCCACATTTCTAAATACACACACACACACACACACACACAGATATACATAATTAATTTCTGAAAACATGTTATATGAAACCAACCAATGACATTAGCCGTGACCCTGTACTGGAACACAAATTAATTCAGAATAAGAAATTAAATATGTATTAACATGATTAGCAGCATAATAGAAAATAAAATAGTAACAATTTCCTTCCTAAGAACGTGTATGACTTGTATGCTGTAAAGTATAAAATACTACTGGCTGCCCTCTGCAGTGTGTCGCAGAGGATACAGCATTGGTCACCTACCAAATGGTTGCAGGTTTGATCTCAACCCATTGTGGATGTGTGAGGAAGCCAAACAGTGTTTCTCTCTCACGTCGATATTTTATTCTCTCTCTGTTTCTACATCTCTCTCCCTTCTCTCTCCTAAAACTCAATGGAAAAACAAACAAACAAAACAAAACTCAACGAGTGAGGATTAACAAAAGAACACATATACACACATTGACACTGTAATTAAAGAACAAACCAATTAAGTTGGAAAAGACATTCCATGATTCTAATTTGCAAGGCTTACAATATCAGCTGTCATTAGGACCCAAAGTGACCTAAACATTCAAAGCAATCCCTATCAAAGTCCCAGTGACACTTTTGGTGGAAATAGAAAAGCTCCTTCTAAAATTAATGTGAATGTCACAGGATTCCATGTAACCAAGTCAATGGTGAAAAGAATGTATGAAATTAAAGACGAGGAAGAGGGGGCCAGTCGATGTTTTTGCTCTGACATCAATGATTCCCCCTCTTTACACTTCTATCCTCCCACCCTTCCACTCTATCTGAAGAGCAAAGGAAAAAAATGTCCTCATGTGAGGATCAACAACAACAAAAAAGAAGTATTGTAGAATAAAGGGCCTATGTACAACTTCTCCAGCATGAGGTAAAATAATCTACAAGGGTGCTTATACCACAAAAGAAGTAAAGGATATACTCACATAGTATCCAAATAGTGCAAAGATACTTAGATGTCTACGAGTAAAAGGGGAGTGAAGTTAACGGTTATTGAACCTCATATACAAATATTAAACAAAAATGGATAAAAGGTTGAAACACAAAGCTAATAATAACTGAATCAATTATAATAAAAGTTATATAAGAGATTTGCTGTGTTTTTTTTCTGAATATGTTTTTATTGCTTTCAGAGAGTAAGGGAGAGAGAGAAATATTAAGAGAGATTCATTATTGGCTGCCTCCTACATGGCCCCCACTGTGGATCCAGCCAGCAACCTGGTCATCTGCCCTTGACTGAAATCAAACCTGGGACCCTTCAGACCATGGGAAGGCATATAGAAAATATTTTATGATAACTGACTTTTTATTATAGAACTAAGTGGAAAGGTAAACAAAACAGTCAAAAGGCATTACACTCCATATAAAAATAACTTCACATTAAAGCAAATTGTCAGTGCTCTAGAAATACAAGCTGTGAAATGGGAAAACATTTCTGCAAAGCACATTATCTGCTAAATACTTAATATCCAGAATATATATAGACCTTTTACAAGTCAACATGATAAAAGAAGTAACACAACTTTAAAACTGTTCAAAGCTATTGGGTTAAGTAATCTAAGATAAAAGACATGAATACACAACAGGTAAAGACAGATTCTCATACTAAGTGGTATGAGAAGAACAGAACAGGTGCATGCACCAGGTCATGAAACAAAATGAAGTCAGCATGGATTAACAACTAAAATATCAGACCTGAAACCATGAAAACAAAGGAAGAAAGCAGAGTCAATGAATTTTACCATCAATCTTTAAAATACTGGTTTGTGCCTTAACCAATTTAGTTCAGTGGACAGAGCGTTGGCCTGCGGAATGAAGGGTCCCAGGTTCAATTCCGGTCAAGAGCATGTATCTTGGTTGCGGGCACATTCCCAATTGCATGTGTGTAGAAGGCAGCGGACTCAGTATTTCTCTCTCATTGATATCTCTAACTCACTATCCCTCACTTTCTCCATTCCTCTCTGTAAAAAAATAAATAAAATATATTTTAAAAAAAATACTGGTTTGCATATATCTTCCTAGGCAGAATAAAGAACCCAAAAGATAAAGAAATGAGACTACAAAACAATAAATTTTGCATATCAAAAGAAACCACAAAATAACAAAAACCAAGCAATGCTACATCTTAAAAAGCTAAACACCCAAAATATATAAAGAACTCTCATAACTTAACACTAAAAATCAGTATGATTGAAAATTGGGCAAAGGACCTGAATAGACATTTCCCAAACAGGACATCAAGATGCCCAATGAACATACTAAATGATGTTCAACTCATTCATCATCAGAGAAATGCAAATGGACACCACCATGAAATATCAACGAACACCTAACAGAGTGGCAATCATCCATAAATCAAAAAACGAAAGTATTACCAATAAAGTGGAGAAATAAGAACATTCATCCACAGTCAAAAAGATTATAAACACACTGGTGCAGCCTCTAAGAAAATACCATGGAGGATTTTTTCAATATTTACAAAGAAGTACCAGATAACACAGCGATTCCATTTCTGGGGATTTATACAGAGAACATAAATTCACAAAGATATGCAGCATTATTTGCAATAGTGAAGATATCAAACTGGAATAAAAGGACTATTTTCACAATGAAGCTCTATCATTTAAAATAAATTAAAAGACTTCATTTGACTTGATGAGTAAAGAGACAAAATTTATATCTCATGTCCTTCAAGGTAAGACCAAGTATTTATTCCAGAAATGACACAATAGCTGTAAACATAACTTCCACATTATTAAATATAAACTTATATTAATTTTATATACTTCAAATTTTTATAAGACAAATACATACCTAAGTTTGTATTTCAATCCACTGTATTAAAATGGGAACTACCGCTGTATCAACTCAAACACTGAAGAAAAATGAACAATGATAAGTATGGCATTTTCAACAGAAAAAAAACAATAAAAAGCAAGAAGCCACAGGCCGACAAAACACATTTGTAAACATCGACATGGCCCAGCTAACATGGCTCAGCAGTTGAGCATCAAGCTATGAACCAGGAGGTCACGGTTCGATTTCTAGGCAAGGCATATGCGGCTGATCAATAATTGTCTCAGATCATTGATGTCCCTATCACTCTCTCGTCCCCTCCATTTCTTTCTGAATTCAATAATATATGTATTAACAAAAACAGTCAACATGTACAGAACAATTATGCAAAACAGATAAAGAAGTCTTCCAATTCAACAATAAAAAAAGAACCAACATGACTGAAAAGGGCCAAAAACCTTTCGCACAGCACTGCAAAATATATACACATAGAAAATCATGGGGGTAAGGGGGATCGGGAGAGAATGACACGTATTTAATACTTTAATCAACAGAGAAAGAAGAAAATCAGTGTAACAAAATCCTGAATGTGTTATGTCACTAAGGAAATGCACATAAGAAAAATGAGGCCGAAACCGGTTTGGCTCAGGGGATAGAGCGTCAGCCTGCGGATTGAAAGGTCCCGGGTTGGATTCTGGCCAAGGCATGTACCTTGATTGCGGGCACATCCTCAGTGGGGGGTGTGCAGGAGGCAACTGATCGATGTTTCTATCTTTCCCTTCCTCTCTGTATAAAATCAATCAAATATATTTAAAAAAAAAAGAGAGAGAGAGAGAGAGATGTAACAAACAGCACAGGCAAGAAACACTCAACCACCATTGAACAGATCACAATCCAGAACACTGACCCCTCCAAATGCCTCTGTGATGGTGGAGCGACTGGAACTCCCAATCACTGCTGCTGAAATGGCAAATGCTACAGCCCCTTGGGGAGACAGTCTGGAGGTTTTTAGAAAATGTACACTCACCATGGGATCCAGTAATGGGGCTCTTTACTATTAAACCAAAGAGTTAAGCCTTTTATCTATAAGGAGCTGCTTATTCAGAATTTACAAAACTTGGAAACAATGAAGAGATCTGTCAATGAATGCATGGATAAATTAACTGAAGGGCATACGATGAAGTCTTATTCACTGCTATCCCAATATATAAAAACCCTGGGTCCATAACATCAGCAACGACCAGGAGGCTCTACCATTCGCAAGGCTGTGCACCCAGCATGTGAGCGGGCTGAACTGCTGTCCTGTCCTGCTGACCTGTCCAAGAGAGAAAGAGGCTGAATTTTCATAAAAGGTTTTCCCATTTCCAATCCAAGTTGTTCTCTGGCCAGAGGAAACGGTAGAATCTTAGAATATTCCAGAAAAAACTTATGAAGACAACATGTAAAGTGTGCAAACACTGAGTTCCTAATTCACATAAATCATAAAACCTTTCTTTTCTACCCCCAATTACGTCACCCTTAAAAAAATATTTTTTTATTGCTTTCAGAAAGGGAGAGGGAAAAAGATAAACACATCAGTGATGAGATAGAATCATTGATATGTTGCCTCCTGCACACACCCTACTTGGAAGAAAGACCAAAATCTAACCTGAGACCTTTCAGTCCACAGGCCACTGAGCCTATCCACTGAGCCAAACCAGCTATGGACCTCAAGAGCAAGTATTTAACACAGAAATAAGAAGCCCCTTAGAGATGTTAAAATAAAGAAAATGAAACCCTGCGGGTGGAGTAGGAACTCGGGAAGGAAGTCATCCTCACCCAGGGAGGCCAGGTTGCTGTAGTTCTCTAACATCACATCCAGGTACAAGTTCCGCTGAGCTGGGTCCAGGCATTCCCACTCCTCCTCAGAGAAATCTATGGCCACATCCCTGAAGGTCAACAGTCCCTGAAATAAAACACACATTTACCCAGAGGTCACCAGTAGAGTTCACAATGTCACCCAACATGAAAACAGTATTAGGAGAAGAGGTTTCTAACTATGAGAGTATCCAAAATCCCTTTGCCCCAGTAACATTCTCTGTTGTGTTTTCTTTCTTTTTTTAATTTTTTACAGAGAGGGAAAGAGAGAGTTAGAAATATTGATGAGAGAAACATCGATCAGCTGCCTCCTGCATGCTCCCTACTTGGGGATGTGCCAACACCCAAGATACATGCCCTTGACCGGAATTGAACCTGCGACCCCTTCCTGTCCGCAGGCCGACACTCTATCCACTGAGCCAAACTGATTTCGGCTCTCTGTTGTGTTTTCTAACACTGACAAATGAGATTGACATATGTCCACACCCCCACAGTAAAGATTTTACTTTATAGGAAAAAAAAAAAACTTTATAATTCAGGCACGGGCACAGTCAGTTTGGCTCAGTAGATAAGAGTTGCAAACAAGAGTTGCAGATTTGATTCCAGTCAAGGACACATGACATGCTGAAACCAGTTTGGCTAAGTGGATAGAGTGTCAGCCTGCGGACTGACTGGTCTCAGGTTTGATTCTGTTCGAGGCCATATATCTTGGGTGCTGGCACATCCGGTCGAGGGCATGTAGGCACATCCAGAATTGGTTGTAGGCACATCCCCAATAGAGGGCATGCAGGAGGCGGCTGATCAATGTCTCTCTCTTATCTATGTTTCTAACTCTCTACCTCTCTCCCTCCCTCTCTGTAAAAAAATCAGTAAAATATATTAAAAAAAATAAAAAAAAGACACATGCCCGAGTTGCGGGCTCCATTCCCAGTAGGGATTGTGCAGAAGGAAGCCCATCAATGATTCTCTCTCATGTTTCTATGTTACACTTCCTACATTTCTGAAATCAATAAAAATATACTGCATAAATAAATAAATAAGTAAAATGAGTGGAGAATCCAAGATGGCAGCATAAGTAAACACCTACACTGCTGCTTCGCACAACAATTTCAAAACTACAACTAAAAGACAGAACGGACATCATCCAGAACCACAGGAAAGCAGGCTGAGTGGAAATTCTACAACTAGAAGGAAAGAAAGGGGCTCACAGAGACCCAAGGAGCTGCAAAAAGCTGAGGTCCAGAGACGAGCCAGTGGAGAGAGCGGGTGCTGGAGTATCTGGCTGGCTTTCTCTGGCGGGAGGGAAACAGAGACTCCCAACAGCATTGAACCCCTTATCCTACGACACTAAACCCCAGATCCAGCCGAAACTCATACAGGGGGAGTTTGGACTGTGAAAAGGGAGAAGTGCATGGAAATTTAGGGGAGTCGCAAAAGATCATAAGTCTAGTGGCACGCACGGCACTGTGCGCAGAGGACCAGTTTGGTTGTCCCACTGTCCCAGTGGATGGGAGACAGACCCTCCCAACTGCACCACTTCTAACTTCACTAAACCCCAGTTTCGGGTGAAACCCTGGGGAACCCAGACTCATATGGTCCCAGAGCACAGGGGAGCTGGAAAGGCAGGGGTCTAGAGAAACTGCAAGAGCACATGCGCAAGGGACTGCTCCAGTGATTACCCAGTCACGTGAGACTCAGGGGACGTGGACGGCGGAGCCGACTGGAAGGCAAGGCGGTCCATTAAGCCCTGAGACTCCACCCATCCCAAGCTCAACAGAGGCTTCTGCAGTTTTGCCAGTCTGGTATCATAAGGCTGAATCCAACACAGAAGTTCTCCCAGCATAGTGAAAATGCCGAGACAAGGGAAGGGATCACAAACAAAAGAAATGTAGGAAAACAAACGACTGGATATAGAGTTCAAAACCACGCTTATAAGGTTTCTCAAGAATATCCTAGAAAAGTTGGATAAAGTTAGCGAGACCCAAGAGGAAATGAAAAAGAACCAACTAGAGATGCAAAAGAACCAACTAAAAATTAAACATACATTGACTGAATAAAAAAATATTGTACAGAGACCTAACAGCAGACTAGAGGAAGGTAAGAATCAACTCAAAAATTTGAAACATAAAGAATCAGAAAACACACAACTGGAAAAGCAAGAAGAGAAAAGAATCCAAAAATGTTAAGATAATGTAAGGAGCCTATGGGACAGCTTCAAGCATACCAACATCAGAATGATGGGGGTGCCAGAAGTGAGAGAGCAAGATACTGAAAACCTACTTAAAGAAATAATAACTGAAAACTTCCCACATCTGGTAAAAAAAAAATAGACTTACAAGTCCAGGAAGCACACAGAACCCCATATAAAAGGAATCCAAAGAGGACCACACCAAGACACATCATAATTAAAATACCAAGAGCAAAAGACAAAGAGAGAATATTAAAAGCAGCAAGAGAAAAACAGTTCATTACCTACAAGGGAGCACCCATATGACTGTCAGCTGATTTCTCAACAGAAATGATGCAGACCAGACAGGGGTGGCAAGAAATATTCAACGTGATGAATAACAAGAACCTTCTACCAAGAATACTATCATTCAGAATTGAAGGGCAGATAAAGAGATTCACAGAGAAGAAAAAGCTAAAGGAGTTCATCAAATCCAAACCAGTATTATATGAAATGCTGTAAGGTACTCTTTTTTTCTTTTCTTTTCTTTTTTTTTAAAATTAAATATTTGTTATTCAGATTATTACATTTGTTTCTCTTTTTTCCCCTCCATAGCTTCCCTCCACTCGGCTCCCACCCTTCACTCTACCTTTACTTTCCTCCCGCTGACCTCATCCATAGGTGTATGATTTTTGTCCCGTTTCTCCCTGTACACCCCTTACACCTTTTCCCTGAGAATTATCAGTCCACTCCCTTTCTGTGATCCTGATTGTATTATATTCACCAGTTTATTCTGTTGATCAAATTTTTAATTCACTTAATTTTTAGATTCACTTGTTGATATGTATTTGTTGTTCATAATTTTTTATCTTTTACCTTTTACTTCTTCCTCTTCTAAAAGAGTACCTTTCATAGAATACTGGTTTGGAGTTGATGAACTCCTTTAGCTTTTTCTTCTCTGTGAAGCTCTTTATCTGCCCTTCAATTCTGAATGATAGCTTTGCTGGATAGAGTATTCTTGGTTGTAGGTTCTTGCTATTCATCACGTTGAATATTTCTTGCCACTCCTGTCTGGCCTCATCGTTTCTGTTGAGAAATCAGCTGACAGTCATATGGGTGCTCCCTTGTAGGTAATGAACTGTTTTTCTCTTGCTGCTTTTAATATTCTGTCTTTTGCTCTTGTTATTTTAATGATGATGTGTCTTGGTGTAGTCTTCTTTGAATTTCTTTTATATGGGATTCTGTGTGCTTCCTGGGCTTGTAAGTCTATTTCTTTTACCAGATGTGGGAAGTTTTCAGTCATTATTTCTTTAAATAGGTTTTCAGTATCTTGCTCTTTCTCTTCCTCTGGCACCCCCACAATTCTGATATTGGTATGCTTGAAGCCGTCCCAGAGGCTCCTTACATTATCTTCACATTTTTGGATTCTTTTCTCTTCTTGCTTTTCCAGTTGAGTATTTTCTGATTCTTTATATTTCAAATTTTTGACTTGATTCTTGCCTTCCTTTAGTCTGCTGTTAGGTCTCTGAATAATATTTTTTCAGTCAGTGTATGTTTAAATTCTAGTTGGTCCTTTTCCATCTCTAGTTGGATCTTTTTCATCTCCTCTTGGGACTCGCTAAATTTATCCACCTTTTCTAGTAGATTCTTAAAAAACCTTATAAGCATAGTTTTGAACTCTATATCCAGTCGTTTGTTTTCCTCCATTTCTTTTGTTTGTGATCCCTTTCCTTGTCTCGGCATTTTCACTATGCTGGGAGAACAACTGTGTTGGATTCAGCCTTATGATACCAGACTTCCAAATCCATAAAAGCCTCTCTGTTAAACTTGAGATGGGTGGAGTCTCAGGGCTTAAGGGACTGCCTTGCCTTTAATTGGCCCCGCCGTCCACGGTACAAGTCTCACGTGACTGGGTAATCGCTGGGACAATCCCTGTGTGCACGCTCTTGCAGTGCCTCTAGACTGCTGCATCTCCGGCTCCCCTGCACTCTGGGACTATATGAGTCTGGGTCCCCAGGGTTTTTCCCGAAACCGGGATTTAGTGGAGTCAGAAGTGGCACAATTGGG
This sequence comes from Lasiurus cinereus, assembly GCA_011751065.1. NCBI lineage: Eukaryota > Metazoa > Chordata > Mammalia > Chiroptera > Vespertilionidae > Lasiurus > Lasiurus cinereus. The sequence continues at coordinate 411,671 of JAAGEH010000333.1, read as the reverse complement.
AGAATCTGTCTTCCGCCCACTCATGAAAGCCAGCAGCACAATCAGCAGTTGGTCCCCTGTGCATAGTGCCATGCGCGCCACCACACTTCTGATCTTTTGTGACTCCCCTAAATTTCTGTGCACTTCTCCCTTTCCACAGTACAAACTCCCCCCATATGAGTTTCGGCTGGATCTGGGGTTTAGTGTCGTAGGATAAGGGGTTTAATGCCGTTGGGAGTCTCCATCTCCCTCTCACCAGAGAAAGCCAGCCAGGTTCTCCGGCACCTGCTCTCTCTCCGTGCGTCTCCATATCTCAGCTTTTGGCAGCTCCTTGGGTCTCTGTGAGCCCCTCTCTTTCCTTCTAGTTATAGAATTATCACTCAGCCAGCTTTCCTATGGTTTTGGATGATGTCCGTTCTGTCTTTTAGTTGTAGTTTTGAAATTGTTGTGCGAGGCAGCAGTGTAGGTGTGTACCTATGCCGCCATCTTGGATTCTCTGTAAGGTACTCTTAGAGGAGGAAGAAGAAAAAGGTAAAAGATAAAAAATTATGAACAACAGATACGTATTTATCAACAAGTGAATCTGAAAATTAAGGGAATTGAAGATTTGATCAACAGAATAAACTGGTGAATATAACAGAATCAGGAGCACAGAAAGAAAGTGGACCAATAATTCTCAGGGGGAAGAGGGGAGGGGTGTACAGGGAGAGACTGGACAAAAATCATACACCTATGGATGAGGTTAATGGGAGGGAGATAAGGGCAGAGGGAAGGGTGGGAGCAGGTGGAGGGGAACTATGGAGGAAAAAAAAGAGAAACAAATGTAATAATCTGAATTATAAAGATTAAAAAAATAAATAAATAAATAAAATGAAATAAAATTAAAGCATATGGATTTCTGAGTGCTGTATTTGCAACATTCAGGATCAGTGGAGTGTATTTCTCAGATGGAAATATCATGCTAGGCTGGAAGTATATGTACTTATTCTCAAGTGTAAAGGAGACCACAACAAAATGAACTTCTGTAAAGACCCAGATTTTGATCCAAATTCGGAGATGGGGCCTGTGTTTCCACATGTGTAACAAGCTAATGTTTGACTTGTGATGCCAATGTTTCTGCATCATATCCCATACTTCTGAATACACAGAAAAATAAAACACAGGAAATAATTCATATAAAACTTTGAACTGAATTTTTTTAAATTATTTTATTGATTTTTACAGAGGGGAATGGAGAGGGAGAGTTAGAAACATTGTGATGAGAGAGAAACATCGATCAGCCGCCTCTTGCACGCCCCCCCACTGGGGATGTGCCTGCAACCAAGGTACATGCCCTTGACCGGAATGGAACCTGGGACCTTTCGGTCCCTAGGCGATGCTCTATCCACTGAGCCAAACCGATTTTGGCTGAACTGAATTTTAATGGCATGTTGTTAATGGAATTCAGTTGTCCTGCAATATAACACATAGGACCCACAATCCTTATTGGAAATTTACTATGAATAATCTTAGAACAAAGTCCACATGGTGTGGCCCAGTAGTTGAAGGCTGACCCATGGACAAAGATGTCACTGGTTTGATATCTGGTCTGGACACAGGATCAAATTGCAGGCTCAATCCCGAGTGGGTTGTGCAGGAGGCAGCCAGTTCATGATTCTCTCTCACTGTTGATGTCTCTCTCTCTCTCTCTCTACCTCTCCCTTCCTCTATGAAATCCATAAAAAAAGGGGGGGAGAAAAAATAGCTGAAATAATGTTAACAGTTTAGGCACAGAGACACACATTTTACAACTATGAAATCAAGATGGTTTCGTGATTCCATAAATCTCATGAATGTATTTGTGTATGATCCCTTTGTGTTGTATAAACACAATAAGGAGAAAAACATAAGGATAGGAAACAAGTTAGACCTAGTGTTTCCTTTGTGTTGTTGTAAATTCTCACCTGGGGAAGATATTTTTCCACTGACTTTTGGAGACTGTAAGGCAAGGAGGTAGAAGAACAGAAGGGAAAAAAGGGGTGAGGAGGAGAGAGGGCGAAAAAGAGAGACATCAGTGTAAAAGAGACACTGAGACACATGGGTTGGCTGCCTACCTCAGGTACTCAGGAGCTACTGGCACTGGACCAGCATCAAACCCTCCACCATGGATGTACACGACTCACAAGGAATAAATTATTCTTACCAGTACATTTGTTACAAAATAATTTTTTTAGAAATATGTTTTATTGATTTTTTACAGAGAGGAAAGGGGAGAGAGAGAGAGTTAGAAAGATGGATGAGAGAGAAACATCAATCAACTGCCTCCCGCAACCAAGGTACATGCCCTTGACCAGAACTGAACCTGGGACCTTTCAGTCCACAGGCTGAAGCTCTATCCACTAAGCCAAACCAGTTTCGGCTGTTTCAAAATTTTTATGTATACTCAAGAGCTATGTTGTAGAAATTTAATGAAACTGAACATACATTATTAACATCACTTCGGGTTGAAACCAGTTTGGCTGAGTGGATAGAGCATGAGCTTGCAGACTGAAAGGTCCTAAGTTCGATTTCTGTCATGGGCATGTACCTTGGTTGCTGACACATCCCCAATAGGGGGCGTGCAGGAGGCGGCTGATTGATGTCTCTCTCTCTCATCGATGTTTCTAGCTCTCTATACCTCTCTCTTCCTCTCTGTAAAAAATCAATAAAATATATTTTAAAAAATAATAATATCACTTTTGGGAACTTTCTAAGTTATCATGTAGGGCAGTGGTCAGCAGACCGTGGTTCACGAGCCACATGGGGCTCTTTGGCCCCTTGAGTGTGGCTCTTCCACAAAATACCATGGCTTGGAAGAGTCTATTTTGAATTGGTGGTGTTAGAAAAAGTTTAAGTTTAAAAAATTTGGCTCTGAAAATAAATTTCCATTGTTGTACTGTTGATATCTGGCTCTCTTGAATAATGAGTTTGCAGACCACTGATGTAGAGTATGTCTGTGATGTGAGTATAGAATATAATGAAAACTTAAAGAATCAAGTCCTGGTTGTTTAAATGTCCCATGTAAAAGCCAATGATCTGTTGGAAAGAAAAGTCCTTTTCAAAAGCAAATGCAAACTAAGAAGAAGGACATTTCCAGATGTGAAGTGATCGTCTTTGCACAACTTTCATTAAATCTCTACTACACCCTTGTTCCTGAGAAAGGGAGACTATTAACTTCATAATGAGGGGAGCACCTGTGCCACCTGGATATCAGGTAGACTGAAAAATTAGCCATCAGGTGACTTAGGCACACATTCGGAAGGTCAGGTCACCACTGCCATGACATTACTGCCTAAAGTACCTCAATAAAGAAATAATTATGGCCGAAACCGGTTTGGCTCAGTGGATAGAGCATCGGCCTGCAGCCTGAAGGGTCCCAGGTTCGATTCTGGTCAAGGGCATGTACCTTGGTTGCGGGCACATCCCCAGTAGGGAGTGTACAGGAGGCAGCTGATCAACATTTCTCTCTCTGATATTTGTAAATCTCTATCCCTCTCCCTTCTTCTCTGTAAAAAAAAAATCAATAAAATATATACTAAAAACAAAGAAAGAAAGAATTATGTGAAAATGACCAAAAAATAAACATTAATTATTGCAAATATCAGTCCACAGATACCTCTCATGTTCTATAAGCTAACAGTACATTTAACTACCAAGTCTTTGTACTAATCTAGGGAGCAAGTATCTTCTATTTGCTATTTATTCTTCTTTCAGAACTTGCTAAGCAATTCTGAGCAGTAAAGTGCATATTTTCTTACTCCTGATCAAGAGCTGATGCTGCAGCCACATGAACCTAAAACCTACATTTCCCTTCTTCAATATACTAGAGCCTCTGAACCCATCCCAATAGGAATGTAGACACAGCTGCCTTCCCAGGTGAATCTGTCACAAAAGGGATGTTCTAAGGAGTTGCAAGTCATTAATTCCAGGTGGGCATGATTCCTGACCTCAGGGAGACTGCATGAAATGAAGGCAGAGAAGGCTCTGGGAAAAAGGAGAATATGATTACCCGGCCGGTGATGCTCAGAGATAGAGCATTGACCCCTGAACCAGGAGGGCAGAGTTCCATTCCTAGTCAGATCATGCTCTAGGTTTCACACTGGATACCCAGTAGGGGAAATGCAGGAGGCAGCTGATCAATGATTCTCTCTGGTCATTGCTGTTTCTATGTGTCTCTCCCTCTCCTTTCCATTCTGAAATCAATAAAAACATACATTAAAAAAGAGACAGAAAAATATAGAAACTACTGACACTATCGTAAGAAAACAAGAAATACCCTAACAGATTCGGCTCAGTGGGTAGAGCATTAGCCACGGACTAAAGGGCCCCAGATCAGATTCCAGTCAAGAGCACAGACCTGGGTTGTGTGCTCGATCCTCAGTGGGGTTGTGCAGAAGGCAGTCAATTAATGACACTCTCTCATCATTGATGTTTCTCTCTCTAGCTTTCCCTCTTCCTTCCTTTCTAAAATCAATAAAAATATATTAAAAATTTTAAAAAGAAAACAGGAAATAGGAAAGGAAAAACAGCTGAAAAAGAAAGAACATCCGAAGTACAGAAATATGGAAAGACATTGGCTGGAAAATCAAGATGGCGGCATAGGTAAACACCTATAAACTGCTGCCTTGCACAATATCAAAACTATAACCAAAAAACAAAATGTACACCATCAAGAACCACAGGAAAGCTGGCTGAGTGGAAATTCTAAAGCGAAAAGGAAAGAGGAAAGCGCTTTGAGAATCAGAGGATCTGCAAAAAGCTGAGCATGCAGAGAGGACAGGCGACTGAGTATACAGGCAGCAGAGTGTGAGGCTGGCTTTCTAAAGCAGGAGGGAGAGGGAAGCTGCCAACTGCACTGAACTCCAGCTCTGAGCGAGTTTCTGAGAACCCAGATTCATTCAGGGAGAAAATGGACTGTGTGGGAGTGGGCGCATCTCGAGGGTGGCTTGATCTCAGAGGTTTTTACAGCTATTACCGAAGAACACTGATACTCAGGGGCCTCATAGTGCAGGGCTGACGGGAAACCAAAGCTGTCTACTCTGCCCGGAGACTCTGCCCCATCCAAGCTGAGCACAGAGGCTTTTGCAATTTTGCAAATCATGTCTCATAAGGGTGTCTCCAGCACAGGAGTTCTCACGGTATAGACACAGCTGATCCTCATAGCCAATTGACCAGGAGGTCAATTGCTCTTAGTGATACTAACAACAATCAAGGCTGTGCACACATTCCACAAATGAATGCACCAAGACTGTCCACCTCAGGTAACTGGAGAGGCAAAGCCACTGACCCATATAGGACACCTAGCATACAAAGCTACTCTACCAATTCAGGGAAGCAGCAAAAATGTGAAGATAAAAAAAAACAGATCACAAATGAAACAAAATGGAGGAAAGCAAACAACTGGATATAGAGTTCAAAAACAGGGTTTTAAGGTTTTTCAAGAATTTTCTAGAAAAGGACAATAAAGTTAGCAAGACCCTCAAAGATACAAAAAAGGACCTACTAGATACTAAACATATACTGACTGAAATAAAAAATATTATACAGAGAACTAACAGCAGACTAGGGGAACAGAAGTATGAAGTCAAAGATTTGAAATACAAAGAAGCAAAAAACACTCAACTGGAAAAGAAAAAAAAAGAATCCCAAATTGTAAGATAGTGTAAGGAGCCTCTGGGACAACTTCAAGCATACCAACATCAGAATTATGGGGGTGCCAGAAGAAGAGAGAGCAAGATACTGAAGAAATAATGCCTGAAAACTTCCCACATTTGGTGAAAGTCCAAGAAGCACCAAACCCCAAATAAAAGGAATCCAAAGAGGACCACACCAAGACACATCATAATTAAAATACCAAAGAGCAAAAGACAAAGAGAGAATATTAAAAGCAGCAAGAGAAAAACAGTTAATTATGTACAAGGAAGCATCCATAAGATTGTCAGCTGATTTCTCAACAGAAACTATGCAGGCCAGATGGGAGTAGCAAGAAATATTCAAAGTGATGAATAGCAAGAACCTACAACCTACCCAGCAAAGTTATTATTCAGAATTCAAGGGCAGATAAAGAGCTTCATAAATAAGAAAAACCTAAAGAAGTTCATCAGCACCAAATTACTATTATATGAAAAGCTGAAAGGTATTCTTTAAGAAGAGAAAAAAAGAGGAATCCAAGATGGCGGCATAGGTAAACACCTATACTGCTGCCTCCCACAACAATTTCAAAACTACAACTAAAAGACAGAACGGACATCATCCAGAACCACAGGAAAGCTGGCTGAGTGGAAGTTCTACAACTAGAGGGAAAGAGAGGGGCTCACGGAGACCCAGAGGAGCTGCAAAAAGCTGAGGTACGGAGACGAGCGCGCTGAGAGAGCGGTGCCGGAGTGCCTGGCTGGCTTTCTCTGGCGGGAGGGAAACGGAGACTCCCAATGGCATTGAACCCCTTCTCTTACGACACTAAACCCCAGATCCAGCCGAGACTCATACGGGGGGAGTTTGGACTGTGAAAAGGGAGAAGTGCACGGAAATTTAGGGGAGTTGCAAAGGATCGGAGGTCTGGTCACGCACGGCACCACGCGGAGGACAGATTGCTGATTGTGCCGCTGGCTTTCGCGAGTGGGCGGGAGACAGACCCTCCGATCTGTGCCACTTCTGAGTCCACTGGGCCCCTGTTTTGGGCGAAACCCTGGGGACCTAGACTCGTGTGGTCCTGGTTCGCAGGGGAGCTGGAAAGGCAGCGGTTGGAGGCGCTGCGGGCGCACAAGGCCCGCTCCAGCCATTACCCAGTCACGGGAGACTCAGGGGCCGTGGAGGGCGGGGCCGACTGGAAGGCAAGGCGGTCCCTTAAGCCCTGAGACTCCACCCCTCCCAAGCTCAGCAGAGGCTTCTGCAGCTGAATCCAGCACAGAAGTTTCCCCGGCACAGTGAAAATGCCGAGACAAGGGAAGGGATTACAAGCAAAAGAAATGGAGGAAAAAAAACGACTGGATATAGAGTTCAAAACCACACTTATAAGGTTTTGCAAGAATATGCTGGAAAAGATGGATAAATTTAGTGAGACCCAAGAGAAGATAATAAATACACTGACTGAAATGAATACTATTACGCAGAGTACTAACAGCAGACTAGAGAAAGACAAGGATCAAGTCAAAAATTTGAAATATAAAGAAGCAGAAAACATTCAACTGGAAAAGCAAGAAGAGAAAAGAATCCAAAAATGTGAAGATAATGTAAGGAGCCTCTGGGACAGCTTCAAGCGTACCAACATCAGAATTGTGGGGGTGCCAGAAGAAGAGAGAGAGCAAGATACTGAAAACCTGTTTAAAGAAATAAGGACTGAAAACTTCCCACATCTGGTAAAAGAAATAGACTTACAAGTCGAGGAAGCACACAGAACCCCAAAGAAAAGGAACCCAAAGAGGACTACACCAAGACACATCATAATTAAAATGCCAAGAGCAAAAGAGAAAGAGAGAATATTAAAAGCAGCAAGAGAAAAACAGTTTATTACCTACAAGGGAGCACCCATACGACTGTCAGCTGATTTCTCAACAGAAACGATGCAGGCCAGACGGGAGTGGCAAGAAATATTCAACGTGATGAACAACAAGAACCTACAACCAAGAATAATCTATCCAGCAAAGCTATCATTCAGAATTGAAGGGCAGATAAAGACCTTCACAGAGAAGAAAAAGCTAAAGGAGTTCATCAACTCCAAACCAGTATTATATGAAATGCTGAAAGGTACCCTTTTAGAAGAGGAAGAAGAAAAAGGTAAAAGACAAAAAATTATGAACAACAAATACACATCTGTCAACAAGTGAATCTAAAAATTAAGTGAATTAAAAAGCTGATCAACAGAATAAACTGGTGAATATAATAGAATCAGGAGCACAGAAAGGGAGTAGACTGATAATTCTCAGAAGGACAAAAATCATAAAGCATCAAACAGACTGTGAAATTATAGCAGAAAGATTAAAGTTAGGTGAGGTAAATAAGTGATCAATCAAAGGACTTGTATGCATGCTTATAAACATAACCAATGATCACAGACACTGGGGGGTCGGGGTACGCCTGGGAGGGAGGGGGGGCAATGGGGAGATATGTATAAAAAATTAATAAAAATTAATTAAAAAAAATAAAAAAAAAGAAGAGAAAAAAAAAAGAAAAAGGTAAAGACAAAACTTATGAACAACAAATACATATCTATTAAAAAGTGAATCTACCGAGACCGGTTTGGCTCAGTGGATAGAGCGTCAGCCTGCAGACTGAAAGGTCCCAGGTTCGATTCCAGTCGGGGGTATGTACCTTGGTTGCAAGCACATCTCCAGTGTGGGGCGTGCAGGAGGCGGTTGATCGATGTCTCTCTCATCGATTTTTCTGACTTTCTATCCCTCTCCCTTCTTCTCTGTAAAAAATCAATAAAATATATTTTTTAAAAAAACTAAAAAAAATAATAATAATAAGTGAATCTAAAAATCAAGTGTATTAAAAATCTGTTGAACAGAACAAACTGGTGAATATAGTAAACACCTAAACTGGAAAGGGGCATAGAAAAGGAGTGGACTGACAACTCTCAGGAAGAAAGGGTATAGGGGGTGCGGGAATAGACTGGACAAAAATGGTACACCTATGGATGAGGACAGTGTGGGGAGGGGAAGGGAAAAGGGCAGAGGGTAGAATGTGATCAGGGTGGAGGGGAGTTTAGCGGGGGGGAAAACAGAAACAACTGTAATAATCTGAAAAATAAACATTTATTAAATTAAAAAAAAAAGCAAAGACTGGTTTGGCTCAGTGGATAGAGCGTCAGCCTGTGGACTGAAAGGTCCCAGGTTCAATTCTGGTCAAGGGCATGTACCTTGGGTGTTGGCATATCTCCAGTAGGAGGTGTGCAATAGGCAGCTGATTGATGTTTCTAGCTCTCTGTCTCCCTCCCTTCTTCTCTGTAAAAAAATCAATAAAAAAATTTAAAAAAAGAAGAAGAAGAAGTACAGAAATATGGAGAAGAATGATCCCCAGAGACAGGAAGGGGACTGAGAGGGAGAAGTGGTCCTGGTAAGCACTTTAGATAGAGACTGATCTGAGGAAAACAATTGGGGAAGGGAGTACAGGAAAAGAAAGGGGGGTTTAAGGATGGCAGAGCAGAGGGAGAAGCAGCACTGAGTCACTAGCTCTGAGTAACAGGACAGACTATAACACGCAGCAGAGGGAACAGGCGTGGGAAGGGAAAGAGAAATATATCAACAGATGTTCAAGGAAAAGGAAACAGGATCTAACCCAGGACACATCTTTTACCTGACAAACAGCCATGTGGTCCTGATCCTGATGGGGACTGGGCTGTTTCCTCAGGTGACAGTATGTTGAGGAGTCACAGAGTGTACCTGCAAAGGACACCACACAGCCTGTTAATCAGCTCCCCTCACACTCAGTCAGAAGAACCTGGAAATGAGGAAAAGGCCATCCCTCCTGTCCTCGGTCACAGGAGAGTCAGGAACAATGAGCTCCTACATGGAGACCACACTGGGAGGGGTTTTATTCTGTCTTC
>JAAGEH010000333.1:346985-392130 GCA_011751065.1 Lasiurus cinereus | reverse complement strand
GGTCCCAGCCCTATAGGACAAGATGGAGGGGAGTTCATTTCCTTTCAGAGGCAGCTGGAATTAAGGAAGTCAGCCATCTCTGCGGGTAATTAACAGGTGCTTTTCATAGGGAATGCTAGGTTATAGCAAAGAAAAAGAAAGGCCTTCCGTTTTCAACCTGACAATCACCACTCCTGTCATTTGTAACATTGTTTTCCAAAATTATATTATGGGGACCGTTCAAGGATGCAGTTTTGGATAATGTCTTTTATACCACACACATTTATACTTTTAAGGTTTCTCTTAGATGTATATTGACTGATGTTTAACTCTCAGTGAAATACATTGCCAGATTCCTCATATCTTAACATCTTCCAGTCAACATAAGAAACACTCCAAACTATAAAGAGTTTTTGTGGGGTTATTTGAGCCTAACTGTCCACAAGTGCTGGGAAGCAAAATTTCAACAAATTAAAATAATTTTCCAGAGTAGAGCAGTTGTGCACCTTATTTTACACATGATAATGAAGAGCAGATGCAAGTGGGTTATATGAAATCCATTGGTGATTGATTAGGGAGGTGGGGGAGAGGTGAGTGGGGAACCCTGTGGGAGTGGATGAAAAATAAAATTGTTATGCCCAGAGTTCGGGGTCCCCAATAATCAACCACCAGGGAGCCTTTTTCTGATACAAAAGCAAAGAGTCTTTATTCAAACCCGGGTTTGCCTCCCAGCCTTTTTCTGGCGCAGCAGCTAGACGAGAGAGCGAGCCCCGGAGGAACAATGGGTTATATGGGGTAGGGTATTGGGTGGGCTTTGGGAGGTGACATGGGTTACAGAGATACAGAGATTGCCTTATTAGGTCAGGGTTTTTCAACAAGGTCTTACAGCACAACAGTCAGGAAGTGACCAGTACATTCTGAGGCTGGAGCCATCCCCCATTGTTTCCCGATTGGTCAACAGTGATGTATAGGAAGTAGCCTGTGGTTATGCCTTATTAGGACCTAAGCTGCGTCTCTGGAGCCTCATTGGCCCACTCAGGCAGTGGTTGGGGAAGTTAGGACATTCCTGGCAGTTTAGGCAGGGGGTCCAGCCCTATACACAAGATGGAGGGGAGTTCATTTCTGCTTTGTCTTTTCAAAATGATTGACACATATCTTTTATATAAGTGTACATATCTTAATTAAAAGTGAAAATTAACGTAATAATAGGAGAGTTTATAATTAGCTACTGGTGCAGTGGTTTTGTCCTCAGGGCTGTGGAAAAGGGAAAGTTACACTAATATTCCAAAGGAATGTGATTCTGGGTGCAAAAGACAATAGACAGGCTTATGTAAGAATTCCACCTGTTAGGGAAGATTCTTGCTTAGGTCCTTGTGGGAACCCCTTTCATGTCCCGCATGGTTCAGGGTTCCCATTCAGAGTTTGGGTCCTGGAAGAGGCCACACACAAATGAAAAGAGACTAGAAAAATATTAATTTGGGAATATTGGGGACCAGCGGGAGCCTACATCTACTGGGAAGACTACCCTCTGCTCTGGCCTTGCTATCCTTTTTACTGAGACTTTGGGACACATCTGAAGCATTTAGGCAGGAAATTCCAATAACAAAAATAAGACAAACAGAGGTGGAGGCTGCTTCAGCTAACAATGTTTCAACTAAACAGTGAGTGGTTAGAGCAATTCAGGTTTTTTTTTTTTTAAGAAAATAGATGATATTTTAATTCAGTAATCAAATCCAAGGCTAATTTCCTGAAAATTCTGGAAAGTTGAATTTAGCTAAGGTCACACAAATCTATGAAATACATGAACTAGGAGCCAAACCTAACTCAAAAATTCATGTTTCCAAACATATCATAGTTTGGAAGTGTTATCAGGTCACAGAGTGCTAAACAAACAAACAACCTTTGAGCAATAAGAAAGACAGAATAATGTGACAACATTTACAGTCTCTGCAGCAATTATAAATGCTCAATAAATATTTACTCGATTAACATAGCGAGACCACTCAAAAGATTCAGGCCAGGTGCCAGATTCTCAAGCCTACAGTGTTAAAGGAATAAAACCACCCAGGTGTGGAAGTTGTTTCCAAAGGCTGAGCCTACAAGATAATAAAAGACAAGGAGTGTTTCTGGCAAGACTTAAGACAAATCAAGGATTATAAATCTATAGTTTTATTAAAACAAAAACTGACAGTGTTGTATGAAGTTTACATTTAAACGATTTCACAGAAATCTAACACATGCCTAAAAGGATTTTACAATGAAGTTCTAGATGTAGTTCTGGATGATGTCAATAACTGACGGATTTTATGAGTAAAGACAGCATTTTGGGTATTAGTTAATTCTTGGGATTAAAAAAAAGAATTTTTGTTTTGTGTCTTAAAGTGAACCACTGCCCCAGTATGAAAGTGAAAGTTTAATCTTCTCCTGAGACCAGGGCTTTTGAAATAATCCAACTCTTAAAGTGATTCAATGAACTTGTGCTGTCAGTGACTGAACCCTGCCACCAATGGTTTCAGAGTTCAAAGTTCAAAAAACAGAGAGGCTCCAAGAGATTTTCCGTCCTAAAAACATGGGCCCCTCTGTTTACTTTCACACCTCCTATACCATCCTCTTCATCTCCCCCCAAATACCTCAGCCAGGAGCTTGGACGGACAAGCTAATATCTATAGCTTCATAATTAGAAAAGAAAGGGTCTTGTCAATTTCAAGAATTAGCACCTCTAAGACAGAAAGATCTGCCTATATATATACTCCAATAAAAGACTTTCCCTTCTCAACTAATTTCCATCCTCCCCCTGCCTCTGCCCCAAATGGCAGCTTTGGTAACTTATCAACTGGCTTAGTCCTTTGTTGGGAACAGAATTAATCTCAGGCAGGGAACACCTTGGCCTGTAAGTTTCAGGCATTCACAGCTTTTAAACAGTCTCTCAGAGTCCTCAATTAGATTGCCAATTAGATTTTTTAAAAAGAAAATATTCTGGCCGAGACCGGTTTGGCTCAGTGGATAGAGTGTCGGCTTGTGGACTGAAAGGTCCCGGGTTCGATTCTGGTGGGGTGCATGTACCTTGCTTGCGGGCACAACTCCAGTAGGGGCGTGCAGGAGGTGGCTGATCGATGTCTCTCTCATCTATGTTTCTGACTTTCTATCCCTCTTCCTTCCTCTCTGTAAAAAAATCAATAAAATATATTTTAAAAAAAGAAAATATTCTGGACACCAAAACCAAATCATTAGCAGTTTCTTTTTTTCATTGTTTCACCATTTCTGCAACCAGGTCCCAAATCTTAATAAAAACAATCCTACTCATCTCCCTTCCTACCCCCTCCCTCCCACCCCCAAATAATACAGCAGTAATAGCCAAAAACTACACACATGCTACGCTGTAAAAATGCAGTTAACACTATTGGGAAGAAGGCTGTGGGTTGTGGAGATGCTCTTTGAAGATCTACAGTATCTTTTTGCTCTCACACATACCCATTATGCAAGTTGTGTCCTTCATAGAAGGCCCTTTGCTTTTCTCAGCAAAGTGCAGAATGAATTGCCTTGAAACACTTATCCTCCTTCCCCTCCACATGGATGGGTGTGCAAACTATACAGCATGGAACGGCTTTAAAGCACTTGGGCTGCTGTAGGGCACAGAAACTATACTGGCTCTTCAAAGGACATCTTCTCCAGCCACTTTTATGGTATCTGGACAAGTACAACTCCTTCCCCTCCCCACTTGAAACCCACAGTCAGATGTGACAGGGGCTGGTACTCACGAGAGTTAATTCTTGTCATCTTTTTTGTCATCATCCTCTGAGGGATAGGAATGCCACGTCAGCCTTTCCTCATAGAAGGATATGACAACCTGGGGGCACTTGACATTGGCTTCCTTGGCTGGGACCAGGTCAGCCTCATCAGAGTTTTTCCATTTCATTAGGAACATGAGCTCTCCACTAGAGTCTGTAGCTCCAATGATCCGTTCTGGCTCCAAACCCCGGGCAAAGCCTCGAGGCTTTTCTGGCTCTTTCTTCTTCTTTGGTTTGCTCTCCTCTCCCTTATCTTCAGAATCAGAGTCAGCTTTGTGCTTGCCTCCTTCTGATTTATCTGTCTCATGTGCTTTTCTGAGACTGTAAAAACTCAGCAATGAGGTCAGGGCAATCCCAGTTCTCTTCTGGCTCCCATGTGTTGTCCTCATCTGAGAACCCCTTCCACTTGAGGAAGTACTCCACTTTGCCCTTTACCACTCGCCGGTCAAGAACTTTTTCCACCACATATTCCTCTTCTTCCTCTTCTAGCACCTCCTCCACTTTCTTCTTGTTTTGTTTTTTCCCCATAGTGCCCGCCAGTTTTCTGGTATAAAGGGTGACGCTGCTCAGAGCAGTGCCCAAAAGCACGAGAGGAATCGGCGCTGCGCGACTGGCGCGTCAGGTGGGGAGGCCAGAGGAGTGGCGCCCAGAAAAGCAGCAGGCCGGGGGGCCGCGGTCGAGCCCCTCGCTGAAGCGGCATACCGCGGGCCCAAGCAACGGCCCTTTCCTTAGCCCTTAGCCGAACAAAAGAGCCTCTCACTCTCCAATTCAGGTTGTTTTGACTAGCCTTCCAGGCTTCCTGTCCTCCTCTTTCAATTAGTGAGACAATGTTTGGTTTCCAGCATCTCCCCGGTTTCTTTCCTCTAAAAAATCTTGCATCTGCAGACTAGAAATAAATATATAAGAACAAAAAGTGAGACAAGCAACAATGGCTATACTGAGAGGTAAGTTTGTGGACCAACTGTTTTTTGAGTACAGTTTCAATGTCCAACAGTTTTTTGAGTGTACATGTCAACAATGATATTTCAGTTCTGGATGGTGGACAAATGGTGGGAATGCAGGTCCAACCTTCTCTGGGTTGGTCCTGGGCAACCTGCAGCGACACACAACTGCTGACTGCTAGCATGGCAAGGCATTGTCAGCATCTTCCATCTCTGGGCTGTTTCTCTTCTTGTCTTCATAACTGGGGGATTCCTCTCAGTTCCAGGAATCCACATTGTCTTGGAGTTGTTTTCTGACAATATACAAACATATTCTTGACCAGAAGTTAGTAAAAAAAAAATTTCTATAAGTTTGACTTGAGATCCTTTTTATTTTTGCCCAAACAATTTTCCTTTGGCTTATTTTGATACCATGTGTGTTTTTCATGGGTGTCTTGCTGCTAGCATGACAAATAAAAATTAATTTTCAAAGTAAAAAAATTTTTTTCTAAATGTAATAAATATAATTTACTTACAGGATATTTTTCCTTACATAATATTACTCCAGTATCCCCTCTTTTTAAAATTTATTAGGAGGCTTTTGGAAAAAACATTTTTTAAATATATTTTATTGATTTTTTACAGAGAGGAAGAGAGAGGGACAGAGAGCCAGAAACATAGATGAGAGAGAGACATCGATCAGCTGCCTCCTGCACGCCCCACACTGGAGATGTGCCTGCAACCAAGGTACATGCCCCCGACTGGAATCGAACCTGGGACCTTTCAGTCCACAGGCCGACGCTCTATCTACTGAGCCAAACTGGTTTCAGCTGGAAAATTTTTATAATGCAGTCTTGATGACTTAAAAAAAATTTGTTTTGCACAAAAATATGACTGCTTTAGGTTTATTGCATGTAAAGCAATTTTACCATGAGATGAACTACCAATAGACATTTTAGTTAATACTTTAGGAACAAGTTTTGTCCAGTACAATTAAATTTTCTTGAATATTCACTTCTTTCAATTAGCCAATTTAAATTAAACTGAAAACAAGACTATTTTACTGTCAAATTTAATACTATAACTACTATCTTAGTTTATCCTGTAAATATTAGTGGAAAGAATTATTTGCATTCTTCAGTAGGCTCTGAGCATTCCTGGTGATAGGCTGGATTTAGATATAGGGCAGCTGTTGTTGGCCAAGTCTCTGTTACCTGGGTCATGATCTGAGCTGGGCCAAGTCTCTGTCTGTTACCTGTGTCCCAATATGAGTTGGACATGGCAAGTTAAGCAGCTATGGAGCAGGAGACCTCCCTCAGAAAGGGCTAGAGTCAAGCCCCTGCAATGTTGGGGCGGGGGTGAGGGTCTGTGCTCCACCTCTATTGATCCCCAAGTTCTCTCCTGATGGTCCCTCTGCGGCTGTGCCTGTCTTAGGTTGTTCCTTTGCTGAGGAATCTTACCTGTCTCTGGCTAACTAGCCATCCTTGGTAGCCGATGCCCATGTGGCCTCCACGCCCAGTACCTGCCTTGGGATCCCCTCGCCTGCTGGTGGGTTCCCGGCACTGATCACATATCTTGGGGAACTCAGGTTTCTTCTCCAGGAGGGCCCAGCTCACACCACTGAGCGAGAACAGATCCATGGTACCAGCCACCACAAGGCTTCACCCTCAGCATGAACAGAAAGCTCAGGCGACAGCTGTGGGAGGGTCCCTCTTAGCAAAAAGGGAAAGAAGGACCAATATAGAATGCTCAAGTGCCTTCCCATGTTCTTTTTATGGGATTCCTTTTTAAAATTCCTGCCAAACATTCAAAGAATTAGATTGTAAATTTGTTTGGGATATTTGTACAATATACTGTTGTAAAATATCAAAAATAATGACATTATAGAATAATATCATGTAAGGATATTCATTGCTCTGGGCCATGGCAATTCAATTTTAAACTGGCTATCAATTTCTTTTTATAAACAAGGTCTTGGTTACTTTATTAGAATACTTAATCAAATTGCTTACAAAGACATTGGCTTTTCATTTAGCTGAAAACCTTGTTTTAAGTAATTAAAGTAAGCATCTTCATTTAAAAACCAAAGCAAACTTAGTAAATGTTTAGCTCTGATTCACAAGCCGCAAATGTTGCCCTGCCCCTAGTAAAAGAATACAGGCAGCTATGGGCATTTTGTCACTTTAAATTCTGCTGTTGGAATTTTAAGAAATATTTAGTTATTTCATTTTGCCTTTCTTAGAGGCCAAAATCTTCATGCCATTTAAAATAGTTATTAATTTTTATATGATATAGTTTTCCATGCAATTTCAAGTGTATTAGATCAGTTAAATTTAAAAGTATTTCCTTTAAGAAGAGAGAACAAAGTTCTTGTATTACTCCAGGTCCATGGAGCTTCCCAAGAATCATATATGATTTAAAGATTATAATATTTTTTATAATTATCTTAAGATATCAATTATATTTTAAACTGGATTTTATATTAAAAATTTTCAGTTGGGAATCACAGAATTAATCTGTTAGGTTTTTACGACGCCTCGAGGAAAAACCGTGATTCCAAACAGAGACCGAATTAAACAGGCTTTATTGGGAGCACACAGGCGGGTTCACCTGCTCGGAGAGGGGGTCAGGAGAAGCCGGGCCAAAACTGGGACAGGGGTAGTTTTTATACTTTTTAGAGGCGGCCGTTATTGGCAGAAACCGGTGGCAGTGAGGGCTTTCTGGGGTCAGGTGATGCCTGTGGTCTGTTCTTCGGTCTGGCTATTTCCTGGAACAGTTTGTCAGGCAGGGATTCTCCACCGGGGTGTGATGGTTTAGGAATGTTGATGTTGAAAGGTCAATTTCGCAAGGTGGGGGTTACTTTTCCACCTCCGGGGCAGGGCGCCAGCGAAGGCCGGACATAATCCTTTTTAATTAGACCAATAAACAACATATTTTGAATTCCTGACTATTGGAAAAATTTTATTTTCTCTCAATTTAATTTGAATCTTGAACTTTTAAAGCTGGGAAGTCAAATATTTAGCAGTTTCTAGATTAATAACACAAAGTCTTCTCCTTTTGGTTCCTTTACTCCACCTTTCTTAAGAAATAAAAACCATTTCTGGGCTTTTCTTTTTCTGCAGCTTTAGCAGAGCGATTCCAGCTTAAAACCCTGTCTCATATGTCCAAAAAAGTAGACAGTTGTGTGCATTTCTTTCTTTTAATCCAGACTTCTCTCCTCGTGAGTACAGAAATTCCAGACACATTTCTAAATTTGTAAGACTTTTTCATGGCGAGAAAGGAGACTGTAAATTAGCATACAGGGAGAGTGGGCTTTCATATTGGATGGCCATGTGTCTCTCCCTTCCCACATACTCTGCTTACATCAGGGGGGAAAGCATCAGTAACAGATGTGGCCAAATTTCTTTTCATGCTTAAAAGATAAAGACAGATCTTAAAATTTCTCTTTTTTTCCTTTGCTTTCTGAAGTAACAACTAGCACCTAATTTAGCCAAGATTTGCATTTCCCTGCAAGTTCTTCTATAACTTTTTCTATAAATTTTTATTGTTCAGATTATTACAATTCTTCCTCTTTATTCTTCCCATGGCTCCCTCCACCGGGCTCCCACCCCACCCTCTGCCCTTACCTCCCCCACATTGTCCTCATCCATAGGTGTATGATTTTGTCCAGTCTCTCCCTGCACTCCCCTCACCCTTTTCCCCTGAGAATTGTTAGTCCACTTTTTATGCCCCCGATACTATAATATTCACCAGTTTATTCTGGTCATCAGATTTTTAATTCACTTGATTTTTATATTTTTTCATTTTTAAAAATATATTTTATTAATTTTTTACAGAGAGGAAGGGAGAGGGATAGAGAGTCAGAAATATCAATGAGAGAGAGACATCGATCAGCCGCCTCCTGCACACCTCCTACTAGAGATGTGCCCACAACCAAGGTACATGCCTCTGACCGGAATCCAACCTGGGGCCTTTAAATCCTAAGGCCGACGCTCTATCCACTGAGCCAAACCAGTTTCGGCTGATTTTTAGATTCACTTGTTGATAGATATATATTTGTTGTTCATAATTTTTATCTTTACATTTTTATTTTTCTTCCTCTTTGTAAAGACTACCTTTTAGCATTTCATATAATACTGCTTTGGAGTTGATGAACTCCTTTAGTTTTTTCGTATCTGTGAAGATCTTTATCCGCCCTTCACTTCTGAATGATAGCTTTGTTAGGTAGAGTATTCTTGGTTGTAGGTTCTTGCTATTCCTTTCTGTTGAGATATCAGCTGACAATCTTATGGGTGCTCCCTTGTAGGTTATGAACTGTTTTTCTCTTGCTGTTTTTAATATTCTCTCTTTGTCTTTTGCTCTTGGTATTTTAATTATGATGTGTCTTGGTGTAGTCCTCTTTGGATTCCTTTTATTTGAGGTTCTGTGTGCTTCTTGGACTTGTAAGTCTATTTCTTTCACCAGGTGGGGGAAGTTTTCAGTCATTATTTCTTCAAATAGGTTTTCAGTATCTTGATCTCTCTCTTCTTCTGGCACCCCATAATTCTGATGTTAGTACGTTTGAAGTTGTCTCAGAGGCTCCTTACACTATCTTCACATTTTTGGATTCTTTTTGCTTTTTGCTCCTCCAGTTGAGTGTTTTCTGCTTCTTTGTATTTCAAATCTTTGACTTGATTCTTGCATTCCTCCAGTCTGCTCTTAGGTCTCTGTATAATATTTATTTTAATCAGTGTATGTTTAATTTCTAGGTCCTTTTTTATCTCCTCATGGGTTTCGCTAAATTAACCATCTTTTCTAGGATATTTGTGAAAAACCTTGTAACCGTGGTTTTGAACTCTATATCCAGTCATTTGTTTTTCTCCATTTCTTTTGTTTGTGATCTGTTCCTTTCTCTCTGCATTTTCACTATGCTGGGAGAACTTCTGTGTTAGATTCAACTTTATGAAACAAGACTTCCAAAACTGCAAGCCTCTCTGTTGAGTTTGGATGGGGTGGAGTCTCAGGACTTAGAAGACCACCTTTTCAGTCAGTCAGGCCTTACAAAGCCCCTGGGTCTCAAGTGTCTCTTGGTAATCACTGGAGCCATTGTTGTGTGTACGCGGGTGTGTGCCTTTAGACCTCTGCCTTTATGGTTCCCTTGTTCTCCGAAATCCATATGAGTCTGGGTCCCCAGGGTCTTGCCTCAACTGGGGTCCAGTGCAGTTAGAAGTGGTGCCATTGGGAGGCTCTGTCTCCTGTCCACTAGAGAAAGCCGGTTGCATAATCAGCAGTCCGTCTTCTGTGCGCAGTGGTGTGTGAGTCCCTAGACTTCTGCCCTTCCATGGATCCCCTAAATTTCCATGCACTTCTCCCTTTTCACATTCCAAACTACCCCCGTAGGAGTCTCACCTGGACCTGGGATTTAGTGCCATAGGATAAGGGGTTCAGTGCAATTGGGAGACTCTGTCTCCCTTCTGCCAGAGGAAGCCAGCCAGGCACTACAGGGCCCACTCTCCACATGAGCGTCTCCGTACCTCAGCTTTTTGCAGCTGCTCTGAGTCTCCATGAGCACCTTTCTTTCCTTCCAATTGTAGAATTTCCACTCAGCCAACTTTACTCTGGTTTTGAATGATGTCCGTTCTGTCTATTAGTTGTAGCTCTAAAATTGTTGTGCAAGGATGTAGAGAGAATCCAAGATGGTAGCATAGGTAAACACCTACACTGCTGCCTCGCACAAAAATTTCAAAACTACAACTAAAAGACAGAACGGACATCATCCAGAAGCACAGGAAAGCTGGCTGAGTGGAAATTCTACAACTAGAAGAAAAGAGAGGGGCTCACAGAGACCCAGAGGAGCTGCAAAAAGCTGAGGTACAGAGACGCACGCGTGGAGAGAGGGTTCCGGAATACATGGCTGGCTTTCTCTGGCCGGAGAAAGATGGAGATTCTCAACGGCATTGAACCCCTTATCCTATGACACTAAACCCCAGATCCAGCCGAAACTCATACGGGGCAAGTTTGGACTGTGAAAAGGGAGAGGTGCACGGAAATGTAGGGGAGTCACAAAAGATCAGAAGTCTGCCATTGCGCAGGGCACTGCGCGCAGAGGACCGACTGCTGATTGTGCTGCTGGCTTTCACGAGTGGGCGGGAGACAGACCCTCCCAACTGCATCACTTCTAACTCCACTAAACCCTGGTTTTGGGCAAAACCCTGGGGACCCAGACTCATGATCCCAGAACGCAGGGGAGCTGGAAAGGCAGCAGTCTAGAGGCACTGGGAGACAGCTCAGGCGCTGCACAGGGACTGCTCCAGCGATTACCCAGTCACATGAGATTCAGGGGCCATGGAGGGCGGGGCGGACTGGAAGGCAAGGCGATCCCTTAAGCCCTGAGACTCCACCCATCCCAAGCTCAACAGAGAGGCTTCTGCACTTTTGCAAGTCTGGTATCATAAGCTGAATCCAACATAGAAGTTCTCCCAGCATAGTGATAATACCGAGACAAGGGAAGGGATCACAAACAAAAGAAATGGAGGAAAACAAACGACTGGATATAGAGTTCAAAACCACGCTTATAAGGTTTTTCAAGAATATGCTAGAAAAGTTGGATAAAGTTAGCGAGACCCAAGAGGAGATGA
Source organism: Lasiurus cinereus (assembly GCA_011751065.1). Taxonomy (NCBI): domain Eukaryota; kingdom Metazoa; phylum Chordata; class Mammalia; order Chiroptera; family Vespertilionidae; genus Lasiurus; species Lasiurus cinereus. The sequence continues at coordinate 380,826 of JAAGEH010000333.1, read as the reverse complement.
AAAAAAATAACTGGAGATGAAAAAGAACCAACTAGAGATGGAACAGATCCAACTAGAGATGACAAAGGACCAACTAGAAATTAAACATACACTGACTGAAATAAAAAATATTACCTAACAGCAGACTAGAGCAGTGGTTCTCAACCTTTCTAATGCCACGATCCTTAAATACAGTTCCTCATGTTGTGGTGACCCCCAACCATAAAATTCATTTTGTTGCTACTTCATAACTGTAATTTTGCAACTGTTATGAATCGTATCTGTGTTTTCCAATGGTCTTAGGTGACCCCTGTGAAAGTGTTGTTCGACCCCCAAAGGGGTCGCGACCCACAGGTTGAGAACCCCTGGACTAGAGGAAGGCAAGAATCAGGTAAAAAAATTGAAATATAAATAATCAGAAAACACCCAGCTGGAAAAGCAAGAAGAAAAAAGAATCCAAAAATGTGAAGATAATGTAAGGAGCCTCTGGGACAGTTTCAAGCGTACCAACATCAGAATTGTGGGGGTGCCAGAAGAAAAGAGAGAGCAAGATACTGAAAACCTGTTTAAAGAAATAATGACTGAAAACTTCCCACATCTGGTAAAAGAAATAGACTTACAAGTCCAGGAAGCACACAGAACCCCATATAAAAGGAATCCAAAGAGGACTACACCAAGACACATCATAATTAAATTGCCAAGAGCAAAAGAGAAAGAGAATATTAAAAGCAGCAAGAGAAAAACAGTTTATTACCTATAAGGGAGCACCCATACGACTGTCAGCTGATTTCTCAACAGAAACGATGCAGGCCAGACGGGAGTGGCAAGAAATATTCAACGAGATGAATAGCAAGAACCTACAACCAAGAATAATCTATCCAGCAAAGCTAACATCCAGAATTGAAGGGCAGATAAAGAGCTTCACAGATAAGAAAAAGCTAAAGGAGTTCATCAGCTCCAAACCAGTATTATATGAAATGCTGAAAGGTACTCTTTTAGAAGAGGAAGAAGAAAAAGGTAAAAGCCAAAAATTATGAACAACAAATAGATATCTATCAACAAGTGAATCTAAAAATTAAGTGAATTAAAAATTTGATCAACAGAATAAACTGGTGAATATAATAGAATCAGGAGCACAGAAAGGGAATGGACTGATAATTCTCAGGGGGGAAGGGGTGAGGGGTGTACGGGGAGAGACTGGACAAAAATCATACACCTATGGATGAGATCAATGGGAGGGAGCTAAGGGCAGAGGGAGGGGTGGGAGCTGGTGGAGGGGTGCTATGGAGGGGAAAAAAGAGAAATGTAATAATCTGAATAAAGATAAAAAAAAGAGTGTAACGAGTAGATAAATACACTTTATAAAACCAGTTTATTCCTTTACATTCTCTGTTATTATGTTTTTATACAATATTTGTCATTTATAAATACATTTTTCTTATTCAAAAACATGTAACAAGAACAACTGGGGTGGCATTTTGGGGGCTGGAACGGATTAACGGCATTTCATTTGATTTCAATGGGGAATTTTGCTTTGAGATACGAGCAACTTGATATACGAGCAAGGTTACGGAACGAATTAAACTCGTATCTCGAGGTACCACTGTATATATTTATTGAATGCAGAGGAAGAGAGAGAGAAACATGAATGGCGAGAAAGGATCATGGATCCCCTGCCTTTTGCATATTCCACACTGGGGATGGAGCCTTCAACCTGGGCATGTGCCCTGAGCAGGAATACAACCCTGACCTGGTTCTTACTGCTTTTTAAAAAAATATATTTTATTGTTTTTTTTACAGAGAGGAAAGAAGAGGGATGTGGAGTTAGAAACATCGATGAGAGAGAAACATCGATCAACTGCCTCCTTCACCTCCTCTACTGGGGATGTGCTTGCAACCAAGGTACATGCCCTTGACCGGAATCAAACCTTGGACCCTTGCATCTCCAGGCCGACGCTCTATCCACTGAGCAAAACCACCCACTGAGCCACCTCAACTAGGCACCCGCTCTCTCCACATGTGTCTCCGTACCTCAGCTTTTTGCAGCTCCTCTGGGATACTGTGAGCCCCTCTCTTTTCTTCTAGTTGTAGAATTTCCACTCAGCCAGCTTTCTTGTTTCTGGATAATGTCAGTTCTGTCTTTCAGTTGTAGTTTTGAAATTGTGTGAGGCAGCAGTGTGTTTACCTATGCCGCCATCTTGGATTCTCCCCTATTTATATATATTTTATTGATTTTTCACAGAGAGGAAGAGAGAGGGATAGAGAATTAGAAACATTGATGAGAGAGAAATATTGATCAGCCGCCTCCTGCATGCCCCCCAATGGGGATGTCCCCGCAACCAATGTACATGCCCTTGACTAGAATCGAACCCGGGACCCCTCAGTCCCCAGGCTGATGCTCTATCCACTGAGCCAAACCGGTTTGGGCAAAAAAATATTTTTAATAATTGGTAAATACATAAAAATAATAAAACTTTAACATGGTAAAATAAAAATACTTTAAGTTTTCAAAACTTATTGGAAATGTCTGCAGAACATACATATGTGATCTGGTTGATGTAAACTCCACAAGCACATTATTCAGAATTTCCACAGGAAACAGAAAGAATATTAACATGTATGTTTCAAGCTTAAAATTATTTTGTTTAAATTAAGCTAGTAAACATTGGAAAGCCAATTTTACTGTTTGCTTATGTTCACATAAGGAAATTAACATCCTTACTACAAGTCTCTCTCTGCATGAGGCAGTAACATAGAACTCAGCCACAGGCTTTGTGGAGGTGGTCACTTGGAGAAGGGGTGTCTATTCATGGACTAGAGCCTGCAAATAGGCTCTGGACTACCAGCCATGTTGGTCAATAAAGATTGATTAGGAACCCGATCTGGATGCCCTGGCAGCTCTATACAAACCAAGAAAAGACACTACACGTGAAGTGATGTATTAATGTGCACATATTGTCAGGAACCTATGGAGAAAAAATACTGATAGGAGAAACAGCCTTTGCCTCATGTAAATAGTAAATATCAAGGGTGTTGTTCTCTTATCCATTCAGTTACCCTATGTCTTCTGGTTGCAGCAGTAAAACCATTTAGTTTTTTAAAAAGTATTTTTATTGAATTCAGAGAGGAAGAGGGAGAGCTACAGAGATAGAAAAATCAATAATTAATTGGATGCATCCTGCACATATCTCTCTGCGAGGGGGAGTATTCAGCTAATAATCTGAGCATGTGCTCTTGGCCAGAATCGAACTTGGGACCCTGAAGTCTGCAGACAGACATTGTGTCCACTGAGCCAACTGGGTAGGGCACAGTAAAACCATTTATATCGTACATGACCATTGAAATGCATATGGTTATCGGCATTTTCAAATTAATATCATCAGAGGAGCGGATTTTAACTTCCCATTGACATCAATGGGTAGATGTCCAAAATAATAAGGAAAAGGTGATTTTAACTGATTCATTAGACAAGATGGATTTTACATAGTTTTTTAATTTAAATACTTTGTTTCAAGTATGGATATGTCTTTCCCACCCCCCACAGAATTTTATATGATTACTGCAGTGTCATACGGGCAAACTGGTGTGCTGCAAGAATGTTTAGAACAAGCAACAGACTGTTTAGTCAATAGCCTAGATTATATTACCCATTGACTGTCGAATGAAATAAGTGACAACAGCCAACACAGTAATAGCTGCATGGTGTGCATAGATCAAAATCACTTGTTTTTTGGAAGATTGGCAAAATATTTATTTTGGTGAACTACTGAATTTCAGTAATTAGTTCATGTGTGCAATGAGATTGAAAAAAAAAAAAAAGCTTGAAATCTCTGATTTCTCACCCCAAAGCAGAATATGCATTCTGAACAAAATGAAGAAAGAATGCCCTCTAACCCAAGAAACAATGTCTGCTTCATCTATTTTCCTAATGGCCATGTGAGAAAAAAAAATCTTATATGTATTTTGTAACAATACATCTCCACAACAGTATCAGAATATGGATCTATTGTCTAGATGGGACTGAATCCTTTAAAAGATCTGGGTCCCATAGTATGTCCTATATAAGGACAAATTCATAAAGCCCTTGGTTCAGTTGAGTCCCAGTCACAAACTACCAGGAGATACATATACAAAGGTATGCCCCAGGGTTATGTCAGAAAGTAGAATATTGAACATCTTGTTTCTGTAAGGATTGTGTCAGTCTTTTCATGCATAGGAACTGATGTTTACCACCTTGTATAAATTCACCACTGGACACTGGAAACAAATGTGCAGCTTTCATTGTAATCTCTGCTTACCTGCTATCCCTGAACTTACAGTGATGGTTTGGCAAACACTCCAGGGATAGCTAATGCCAATAGACATACCTCTGGTTAGGCAGTGAATCCTAATATATAAAAATGATGGGTCATAATGACCAGTAACCCCGCACTGACTATTTCTGCTGCAGGTGTGGTGCCCCAGCACTGACTGCTGAGGGGTCTGCAAATCAGAGGCAGAGAGTCCTGAAGAGAGAAGCAGGGATTGAACCGATGCCTCTGTGGTAGCTTTTAATCAGCACTTGCCTCCCTCTTTCTCTCCCAATTTGAACAGCAGCTGACCCTCCATTTCTCTCCAGGGCTCAACTGGGCCATTGATCAGGCCCACCTTTCTGATCAGGCCCTGTTGTTAGTCTCAGAACCTTTGATAGGTCCAACCCAAACGTGGGTGCATGGGATAAGGCCCCGTTGATAGTCCCAGTACCTTTGATAGGTCCAACCCAAATGTGGGTGCTGTGGGGAGCCAATGGTTGCCTAGCAGGCAGAGCTTTTGACACTGACTGGCATAGAAACTGACAACTCAGAACCAAATTAGCCAGCAAATGAGGGCAGTCTGGGGTGAGATCAGGCCTGCAAGGGAGGGCAGTTGGGGGAGATTAGGCAGATAGACAGGTGCGCAGTTAGAAGCCAGAAGTCCCAGATTGTTAGAGGGATGTCCGATTACCGATCCTACACATACCAAAAGAGGTCCCTGATTGGAGAGGGTACAGGCTGAGTTGAGGCAACCTCTGCTTCATGCATAAATCTTGTGCACCATGGCTCTGGTATATAAAATACCTTTGGAAAATAATAAAAAGTTTCAAATGCATAGCTGCCTTGGTTTCTGGGGTTCCTGTAGAAAAAAATGACTAACATTAGGATACATTCAAGAGAGAACAGATTCTCTCTCATCACTGAGGTTTCTATCTCTCTCACTCACCCTTACTCTCAAAAATAAAGATCTATATATTAAGAAAGTGAGAATAAAAGCTTTTTAACATGGCTTAATTCCATCCCAATAAATAAATTAACAGGATAACAATAAGAAATTCTGAGGAGAATCCAAGATGGCAGGAGAAGAATCCAAGATGGCGGCATAGGAAAACACCTACACTGCTAACTCGGACAACAATTTCAAAACTACAACTAAAAGACAGAACGGACATCATCCAGAACCACAGGAAAGCTGGCTGAGTGGAAGTTCTACAGCTAGAAGAGAGGGGCTCACAGAAACCCAGAGGAGCTCCAAAAAGCGGAGGTACGGAGACGTGCGTGCTGAGAGCGGGTGCCAGAGTACCTGGCTGGCTTTCTCTGGTGGGAGAGAAACGAAGACTCCCAATGACATTGAACCCCTTATCTAGACACTAAATCCCAGATCCAGCCGAAAGTCATACGGGGGGAGTTTGGACTGTGAAAAGGGAGAGGTGCACGGAAATTTAGGGGAGTTGCAAAAGATCAGAGGTTTAGTGGCGCGCACGGCACTGCGCAGAGGACAGACTGCTGATTGTGCCACTGGCTTTTGCAAGTGGGTGGGAGACAGACCCTCGGAACTGTGCCACTTCTGACTCCACTAAGCCCCTGTTTCGGGCGAAACCCTGGAGACCTAGACTTGTCTGGTCCTGGTGCGCAGGGGAGCTGGAAAGTCAGCGGTCTAGAGGCACTGCGGCCACTTGCGTGCACAAGGACCGCTCCAGCAATTACCCAGTCACGTGAGACTCAGGGGCCGTGGGGGGAGGGGCCCACTGGAAGGCAAGGCGCTCCCTTAAGCCTTGAGACTCCACCCATCCCAAGCTCAACAGAGGCTTCTTCGGTTTTGCAAGACTGGCATCATAAGGCTGAATTCAACACAGAAGTTTCCCCGGCATAGTGAAAATGCCGAGACAAGGGATGGGATCACAAACAAAAGAAATGGAGGGAAAAAAACGACTGCATATAGAATTCAAAACCATGCTTATAAGGTTTTTCAAGAATATGCTAGAAAAGATGGATAAAGTTAGTGAGAGCCAAGAGGAGATGAAAAAGGACCAACTAGAGATGCTAGAGATGATGGATAAATTTAGCGAGTCCCAAGAGGAGATCAAAAAGGACCAACTAGAGAAACTGATTGAAATAAAAAATATTATACAGAGTCCAAACAGCAGACTAGAGGAAGGCAAGAATCAAGTCAAAAATTTGAAATATAAAGAAGCAGAAAACACTCAATTGGAAAAGCAAGAAGAGAAAAGAATCCAAAAATGTGAAGATAATGTAAGGAGCCTCTGAGACAGCCTCAAGCGTACCAACATCAGAATTGTGGGGATGCCAGAAGAAGAGACAGAGCAAGATACTGAAAACCTATTTAAAGAAATAATGACTGAAAACTTCCCACATCTGGTAAAAGAAATAGACTTACAAGTCCAGGAAGCACACAGAACCCCATATAAAAGGAATCCAAAGAGGACCACACCAAGACACATCATAATTAAAATACCAAGAGCAAAAGACAAAGAGAGAATATTAAAAGCAGCAAGAGAAAAACAGTTCATGGAGCCGACTCTGTGATCACCCGGGAGACGTCGCGGGGCAACCGCCGAAAGGAGTGACTACCCACCCATCAAGAGCTGGCAATTGGCTGCCGTTAACCGTGACTGTGATTCCCAGGCCGCCCGAGAGCAGGCCTGCCTCGCCTCAGACTCAGGAAAAGCTCTCAAACAAGCAGCCACTCTGAGAGTACAAGGGCAGTGAAGATGGTAAGAAGGATCTTTTTTTGAGGTTGCTGTCCCTTACCACGCGTAGACAGACCTGTCCAATGGGAAGTCACCATTCTGCGGCCATCGCGACATGGCCCAGGCATGTGCTGCCAGACACAGGTAAGGCAGATGGACCAATGTCTGCCGGTTAGACATGGAGGAGAGGCCTCATCGAAGTGGTGGCGCCACCAGAGCAGGATCACTTAATCCTTATCTTAATATTTAAAGGAGCACACTGCTTACAATGTGGTTCTATGTGCGACACGGGGAGAGAACTGCGTGGCTCAGGTGTGTGTGCGTAAGGTCATTCTATTCATCGATCAGGCCGACTTCCCTGGACCAATCCCCTGGTGATTTCCCACACTGACTTTGACGGACCGTCTCTGCAGATGAAGACAGAAGCTAGAGTCTTTGTCTTCTCTGCCCAAAGTCATCACCATCTGTCCTCTCAGAACTGGACTGAGTCTACCGCCACGGAAGCCACCAGACAGCTGGCAAATGTCACTCCTCTCCCACCAGCAACGACACGAGTCTAAGGGTTAGCTGGCAGAGCAGCAAGGAACGCTCTAGACCAGCGGTTCTCAACCTGTGGGTGGCGACCCCTCTGGGGGTCGAACGACCCTTCACAGGGGTCGCCTAAGACCATCGGAAAATGCAGATATTTACATCACGATGCATCACAGTAGCAAAATGTCATGGTTGGGGGTCACCACCCCATGAGGAACTGTGTGCAAGGGTCTTGGCCTTAGGAAGGTTGAGAACCACTGCTCTAAGCCCCCCAGACCCCAAAAGGAGGGTGATGGGGAACTGCAGGAAGGAAAGAAGGAAGGAAGGAAGGAAGGAAAGTCCCACCTGCCCTCTGGCTGTGTCGTCTGCCTTCTTCGTGAGGGAAGACACACTCTGTGTCTCTTGCCTTGTTTTTATATCAGCATACGTTCAATCTCTTATGGCATTTTACTGGGAGAACTTTGTTTCTAAAAGCTTGTCCCCCAATATCGATGTTACTTAACTCTAAAGTCGAAAACTACCTTGGGAAGGTGATCACACAGAAACCAAAAACAGGGTAACCTGTGAGAAGCGGCGTAGTCCACAAGAAGTAACCCATAAAATAGCAAAACACATTGGAATGTTTTTCTCACTATTTTTTTCCTGTAGACTCTCAAGACAGCCCTATGTGGTAGGTACTATTAAAACCCCGTTCTCCAGAGAGGTGAGAAAGTTCCCAGAGTCAAACCAAGAGGCAGAAATGATGCCCAGACCCTTAACCAGGCCACTGTCTTTTTAAATTTCAAATGTATGCCCAGCCAGTATGTTCAGTGGTTGAGCGTCGACCCGTGAACCGAGAGGTCACCAGTTCGATGCCCAGTCAGGGCCCATGCCCCCCTGGCAGGCGTGATCTCTAGTGGGGGGGCATGCAGGAGGCAGCCAATCAATATGTCTCTCTCATCAATGTTTCCACCTCCTTATCCCTCTCGCTTCCTCTCTAAAAATCACTAAACACGTTTTTAAAAAATTCAAATTTATTCTTTAAAATTTATTTTACTAGAGCTTCTAATTTAGACCCCACTTCCTGTGTTAATTTTGCCATTTATCAGAGTGGCTTTATATAAATGACTTGGCTTCTGAGAGACCATGTATTCTTAGCTTTAAGTAGACGATTAATATCTAGCCTTTCTGCTCAAAGGATTGTCAGGAGGACTGTATAAAACCGTGAACTGAAAAATTCTGTGTAAACTCTAAAGTAAATTATGATTAGCCAGTCCTTAGATATGACAATATAATGTGGGCTTCATTTCAACATGCCAAGTCTTATTAAAGAGTTAAAAAAAGAAAAGTAATATCTTTCACTGAGATTCTTATTGAGTTTATGTGTATAAATACAAGCTAATTAAGAGGACTTCATTACCCAGTTGTTATCTGATAATTACGTTCTCAGAAAATTATTACTTTAATTATATTGGCTATCTTTTGAACCTTGTTACAAGAAAGGAGGCATTTGGACATTACATAAAACCCTAAAGCTTCCTAGATCCAAATAAAGGAACCTAGTAAAGATTACTCCGCATTTCCTCAGAACAAAACAAATGAGAAGAACCATCACATATTTTACATTGATATAAGCGCAGCGTCAACTATTCAATTACTCCTCGAAAGCAATACATGTGAATAATTCCTGTAGAAAAGCTCCCATTCTTTTTACAATTGCAATTATAACGGTGACAATGACAATAATGACAAATAATAACGATGTGTATTGGATATTGAAATCTCTAATTATCATGCTATTTGTATGATGTATGCGAACTGCAATCTGAAAACACCACAAACAACAACAACAAAAAAAGGTACCTTGTGAACTAGGAAAGTAAAAATTAGGAAAAATAAAAATAAAAAAAATAAAAAAATAAAAAAATAAAAAATAAAAAAACAGTTCATTACCTACAAGGGAGCACCCATACGACTGTCAGCCGATTTCTCACCAGAAACGATGCAGGCCAGATGGGAGTGGCAAGAAATATTCAACGTGATGAATAGCAAGAACCTACAACCAGCAAAGCTATCATTCAGAATTGAAGGGCAGATAAAGAGCTTCACAGAGAAGAAAAAGCTAAAGGAGTTCATCAACCCCAAACCAGTATTATATGAAATGCTGAAAGGTACTCTTTTAGAAGAGGAGGAAGAAAAAGGTAAAAGAAAAAATTATGAACAACAAATACATATCTATCAACAAGTGAATTAAAAATTTGATTAACAGAATAAACTGGTGAATATAATAGAATCAGGAGCACAGAAAGGGAGTGGGCTGATAATCAGGGGGAAAGGGGTGAGGGGTGTACAGGGAGAGACTGGAGAAAAATCATACACCTATGGATGAGGTCAATGGGAGAGAGGCAAAGTAGAGGGAGGGGTGGTAGTCGAGTGGAGGGGACCTATGGAGGGGAAAAGAAAAACACAAATATAATAATCTGAATAATAAAGATTTAATTAAAAAATAAATAAAAGTACACAGATACCAATTTGTGGTATTCCAAAACTTCATGTTTGTATTAAAAATTCTATATTAGCATAAGAATGTAAATTGAGGGCTATCCTCTTCATAAAAATAAAGACAAATATTCACCAAATTCTACTGTTAGTCACTGCAGTAGTAAATGCAAAACTAAGGAGTGGAAGTTACAGGGCTGATGTAGGGCAGGAACAGCTTTATATGCTGTTGTCATAGCAATGCAAAAAGAATGACAGCTTAGAAGACAACATGAAAAATACACACACAGAAACAGAGAAGGGGAAATGAAAGCTATAGAATTAATTTTTCTGAGTTCAGCCAGCAGTGCAACCTGGGAAAGGTATCCTCGCTCCAACTGCAGAGCTCATGTGGATTCTGCATCCTGGGTACAACAGTGTCACTGCTACTGCAATATCCCTCTTAATCATAGAAAACCTATTTCACAGATAACACTGTCCTGAGTGTAGTTCCGGTCACCTAAATGTGACAACCACAAATTGCTGTGCCCTCAAAAAGTTTTCAGCTGAACATATTGGCAAAGAAAAGAAAGTAACTTTGAAGACATCTTTTACAAAACCGGAAAACTATTTGAAAAGATCTATTCAATAGGATTATTCTCTAATAGAATAAAATAGTGTGCCTTACAATATACCCAACATTCCATGGGAAAGTGTACACAAAAGAAGTCCATATAAAATACAATAGCTCACAGATCTTTAAGGCAGAAACAATCAACCTCATGATTTCACTGACACACACCAGGAATAACACAAAGCAGCCAATTTAGCTCAGTGAATAGAGTGTCCTCCTGCAGACTGAAGGGTCCTAGGTTCGATTCCGGTCAAGAGCATGTACTTTGCTTAAGGGCACATTCCCAGTAGGGGGTGGGCAGAAGGCAGTTGATTGATGTTTATCTCTAATCAATGTTTCTAACTTTCTTTCCTTCTCCCTTCATCTCCGTAAAAAATCAATGAAAATATATTTAAAAACAAAACAGCCAAAACCAGTTTGGCTCAGTGGATAGAGCGTTGTCCTGCAGACTGAAGGGTCCCAGGTTCGATCCCGGTCAAGGGCATGTACTTTAGTTGTGGGCACATCCCCAGTAGGGGGCGTGCAAGAGGCAGCTGATCTGTTTCTGACTCTCTATCATTCTCCCTCTCTGTAAAAAATCAATTAAAAAAAAACATATATTAAAAAAATAAAAGAAAATGTCCTCTTTAAAAAAATATGTATATATATATATATATATATATATATATATATATATATATATATATATCAGCAGCAAGTGATATGGGAGTATAATCATATTAATATTTCCTTCTCAAAATGCTTCAAATGATTTCAATATAAATAACACTCTAAGCAATTGTACATATAGAAAGATCAATTCTTTTGATATATTCAAGTATAGAAATATCATCTAACTACAGGTAAAGTTTGGAGTACACTCTATAATAAACATTCAGAAAGGGATTTTGCCTATGTATATATGTGAATTCAGTGATACTTTAAAACTCATAATAAATTACGAATTTGGATAAAATTTTTATATCTGTACAGTCAAATTAAGGCATAAATTTCTAAAGTTTTTTATAAACTGTATATTTTAAACAAAAGTCCTACCCACCTACATCATATAGAATTTCTACCCAATTAAAATTCCCCATGAGACTGGAGCTGTGGGTTCAACTATAGAATTTCCCACATTCTTTAGTTTTAAGATTTCCCTCTAGAATAAATCCCAATGTGAGGAATAAGCTACGGATGCTGATTAAAGACTCTAGGACATGGTTTACATTTGTATTGTTTCTCCCCAGTATGAATTTTGATATTGGTAAGGTTTGCATACTTAGTAAGCTTTGTTACATCCTTTCTATCACCTGAGCTCCAAGGTTGCATGACATAAAAATGATGATATACACTTTGACATATGCCTCAATTCTTAAGATTTTATTTTATCATTCTCAATGATAAAGCATGGTTAAATCATTGCATGATAACTTTTTATTTTGGCTGTTTCTTTTTAGAATGATTCATAAAATATTCAGTAATTTGATCACATGCTAATAGCTTTCTAACATTTTCTACAGGGTAAAGCTTCCCTCTACTATAAAGTCTCTAATGTTCAGTAAATTTAGAGCTGTAGTAAAGGCTCTAGCACACTCTCTTTATTTGTATGGTCTCTCTGTTAGGAAGTCTCTAGTATAAAATCATGTGTGAATGACATTTAAAGGCTTTTTTATATTTTTCACATTCATAAGGTTTCTTTTCAGTATGAATTCTGTGATATTCAGTAAGTTCTCACTGCTGTTCAAGGACTTAAAACACTATCCACATCTGTAAGACATCTCTGTAGTATGAAATCTCTGATGCTCAGTAAGGTTTGAGGATCTACCACATGGTTAGTGATATTCGGTATATTTATAAGGCTTCTCTCTAGTATGAACTCTCTGATGTGTATTAAGGTCTGTGGAGTTGCCAAACGATTTGCCACATTAGATACATTTTTAAGGCTTCTTTCCAGTATAAACTTTCTGGTGCTTGTTAAGGTTTGAGGATCTATCAAAGGATTTGCCACATTCTGTACATTTAGAAGCCTATTCACAGTAAGTTCTGATAAGTGGCCAAAGGATGTTCCACATTCTCTACATTTATAAGACTTCTCTCCAGTATGAACTCTCTAATGGACCATAAGGTTGAGGATCTGCCAAAGGACTTGCCACATTCTCTTCATTTATAAGCCTTCTATCCACTATGAACTCTCTGATGATAAGCAAGGCTTGAGGAAAAGCCAAAGGCTTTGCCACATTCTCTACATTTGTAAGGCTTCTCTCCAGTATGAACTCTGTGATGCTTATTAAGTCCTGAGGATCTGCGAAAGGACTTACCACATTCTGTACATTTATAAGGTTTCTCTATTCTATGAACTCTCTGATGCATCGTAAGGTTTGAGGAATTGCCAAAGTATTTGCCACATTCTCTACATCTGTAAGGTTTCTCTCCAGTGTGAACTCTCTGATGCTTAGTAAGTTCTGAGGATCTGAGAAAGGATTTCCCACATTCTGTACATTTATAAGGCTTCTCTCCAGTATGACCTCTGTGATGCATTGAAAGGTTTGAAGATCTGCCAAAGCACTTGCCACATTCCCTACATTTATAAGGCTTTTCACCAGTATGAACTGTTTGATGTATAGTAAGGTCCGAGGAACGTCCAAAGGCTTTGCCACATTCTCTACATTCGTAAGATTTCTCTCCAGTATGAATTATCTGATGTCGATTAAGCTTTGCAGACTCACTGAACGCTTTACCACATTCTCTACATTTATAAGGCAGTTCTCCAGTGTGAGCTCTCTGATGATACACAAGGGTTGAGGATCTGCCAAAGGCTTTGCCACATTCTCTACATTTGTAAGGCTTCTCTCCAGTATGAACTATCTGATGCTTTATAAGTTCTGAGGAACTACCAAACGACTTATCACATTCTTTACATTTATAAGGCTTGTCTCTAGCATGAACTCTCTGATGCATTATAAGGTTTGAGGATCTGCCAAAGGATTTGCCATATTCTCTACATATATAAGGTTTCTCTCCAGTATGAGTTCTCTGATGAATACTAAGGGTAAACACCTGGCTAAAGGCTTTGTCACATTCTGAACATTTATAAGACTTTTCTCCCATATGATTTCTATAATACTGAGTATGTTTTGAGGACTGACTAAAGCTTTTTACATTTTCCCTGAACATGTAAAATTTTGCAATGCTATCAATTCTTCCCTCATGTATAATAAGAGATGAATGACATTTAAAGTCTTTGCCACATGCTTTACATTTGTAAGGCATCTCTCCAGTATAAATTTTCTGATTTAGAGTATAATCTGAAGGCCAATGAGATGTTTTACCAAAATCTTTACATGTATTAGGTTTTTCTTGATTATATATATTTTTCAGTCTATTTAGATTGAATATTTGACTGAAGACTCTCCCACACGGATTCCAATTATAAGCCTCCTCCCCAATATGAACATTCTCTTGTTCGGTATAATTTAATGATTGCTGAAAAGATTGGACACATGTATTTCCTTTGTGTGTCTTCTTCACAACAGGTATAACCTGACATATATTGTGACTGGACATTTGGTCCAAGACTTTTCCACTTTTATAATGGTTCTCTGCAAGCTCACTTGTCCGATGATTAAGATATGACTCTTCCTTAAAGTTTTCCCAATGTTCACTCCATTGATAACTGCTATCTCCAAAACCAATACTCTGCTAATAATGAGAAACAGAAAGTTCTTTAGTGACAGTTATAAATTCATTCAACATGCACACTGGTTCTATAAATTAAACCAAGATGGTTATATCAAAAAAGCTCTCCTTATTTATTAAAATTATTGACAGGAAATAAATACAAAACATTACTTGTCAGAGGAAGAATATTAAATCCTTGTTTAAAAGATTGCCAAATTGCCTAGCCAGCATGGTTCAGTGTTTGAGCTTAGAAGTATGAACAAGTACGTGATGATTCCTTCCTGGTCATGCCACATTCCCTGTTTGCAGAATCACTGCACTGAGGGAGGCATGCAAGAGGCAGCCAATGTATAATTCTCTCTCACCATTGATGTTTTTGGTTCTCTCCTCTTCTCTCTCACTCTGTGAAATCAATAAAAACGTTTGGTTGTTTTTTAGTTCATAAAATAATGCCAAATTGAGCACATGTTAATTTTATAGGTACTGTATAAATCTTTACATTTTAGAAATGATTGCATGAAAGTGTAATCCCACCCTCCCTTTTAACAATTCAAATGATCATTTACACCACAGACTATGAGAACTCATAGCAGTAAGAAGTTGTTTTTGACTTTCAAGTGCAGAAACACATTGACCTGCCAATGTAACTGACTTTAAACTGGGAGGTTTCCAAAATGCATAGGACACTTTACCTCTTTAGGTAAAAACTATTTTATTCTGATAACTATTCCAGATTAGTTCTGTTTATGTTAATATTCACTCTTCTCGTTGCACTCTTCCTCAAATACCAAGACGTTCATTAAGTGTACATTATCAAAGCAATACTTTTTATGTCTTACCAGTATTATTTCAGAGAACAATTTTGGTATTCCAGTATTTGGTATAAAGGCCTTGTCAGCTTCAGATGACATAGCTGAAAGAAAGAAAATGTTCAGTTTTGACAATGAGGTCAGTGCACTTTAAACTTACCAGCAACTATAGGCCATTTGAAAGTTTTAAGTACTCCAAGAACTAGTGAAGGATTCAAGGAAAGATGAAGATAGGTACAATGAGGAAAACTCACATCAAAGAGGGACAAAGAGTTGCTTACTTTGCCAATCATATCTGTTCAAACCCCTGGCACACAATGGCAATAGTATCAAAACACTGCCACCTCCCAGTTTCTTCAGTGGAGAGAGAGAGATGTAGGGAGTGCATGACCAATGATCTCCCTGTTTTGAAGCATCTTGAACAAGTGTCTGTTGTGCATGACACAGTGTGCGAACAGAATGGTAGTACGCGGTGAGTGCCCTACAGTGGTTGCTATAAAGAAACAATGGGGTGTCATCCTCCATTTTGAGAGAAGCAAAGTGGCCTCCACTTTCCCTGAGTGACTTCTCAGCTTCGGTCTAGACCACTCTTTTATCACAGACATGTCTCTTTTGGAGTCACAGCTGTGGGGGCTCCCATGGATGCGGAAGAGGGAGAGGACAGGGCAGCATTCACGATTTTTGTTCACCACTGCCCAGCATTCAAATAAAAAAAAAAACATGAAAGATGCAAAAGACAAACTGGAAAGTAAAATGAAAGATGCCTATCATGAACATCAAACAAATCTCTTGCCTCAAGATCTGATGCTACACCAAGGAAGAATTAAGACTCATGGAAGAATTCACAATCAAGAAATGCAGTAACGTAAAGAAATGCAATGAAGACAAGATGAGGAAGGATGTAAAAGGGAAGAGGTGATCATTTCTCAACATGAGATGGAAGAACAAATGAGACGCAAAAGAGAGTAAAGTTATAGCCAAATAGGCTACAAGGATCAGAGAGAAAGAAACACAAGAATGGATGATGGAGGAGCAAAGAACATGGGAGATCCCTATGGTTCAGGAGACCAGAAATTTCCACCATTAGGTGGTGGTGGTGACACAGGTTATGAAGCTAATCCTACTGTTCCACTAGAAACCATGAGAGTTTCCATGATGGGAAACAACAAGCATACTGAACACGTTGGACAGGAAGGTCTGGGACCTGTGGGTGGACCAAGTCCTAGAGGTATGGAACTCCAGCAGGATGTGGTAGAGGGAGAGAAGAGGATGAAAGCCCAAACAAAAAATTGATTTTAGATGTGATATCTGGACTCTCATTCTAGTTTGTTTTTGCCTTTTCTTGTTTAGATACCAATCTTTTAAGTTCTTGCATTTAGTAAGAAAGCCACCTTTTTATGGATGTTAGCAGTTTAATGTTATAAATTGTCTCTTTGGGCAGGTAAAATTGTGTAATACATTCTTTTGAAACAGGATTTTTTTCCTTTTCTTTTTTGAACTTTACAAGGTCCCACAAGTTATGGTATCTACCTTACGCCACCGGATTTCCAATATGTACTTTTTTCTCTTTTACTGTGCTTCAAATATAGTTATTAAAAAAATAAAGGAAAAGAAACAATGAGAAATTGTTTGAGCACCACAAAGAAGGTAGTACTGAAGATGTATATCAACCCTGAAAAGATACTGTGGGCCTGAGAAAGAAACAGATAATATTTCAACTGGTAAATTAAATAGACAACGTAGCCAAGAATACAGATCCTGAAAAGAGTGTTGACCGAAAGTAAAGTTGGTTCCACAGATATTTATTATTTGCTTCCTCTTACAGAAAGCATGTTCAAAAGCCTGGTACTTTACAATTCAGGAATCTCAACAAAAGATATTAAGTCATGAAAAAAAGAAAAGTGTGCAATCAGAATAACAAAATAAATCTTGCACTACATTAATGGAAATATATTAATTATCTAAAAAAATAGCAAATATATTAATGCTGAAAAAATGGAGAAAAAGACAACTATATTATATCTCTAAAATATTACATAACCAAAATAAAAATATGAGAAACTATTTTACAAAATCACACTAAAAATGGAAATTGAAAAACAACACCCACATTAAAATATACAGTAGAATCATAAATGAAAGATGTGATGAACTCAAATCATGAAAGAATTTTCCTGGAAGATGTGGCTCAATGGCTGAGCTTTGATCTATGAACCAGGAGATCATGGTTTGGTTCCTCGTCAGCGAACAGGCCTGGGTTGAAGACTTGGTCCCAATTATGCAGGAAGCAGCAGATTGATGTTTCTCTCTCTTCACTGATGTTTCTCTCTCTCCCCTCTCTCCCTTCCTCTCTGATATTAATAAAGATACATTTAAAAATAGTAATTAAATAATCTAAGCATTTGTACATAAATTATTAATATTTTGATTCATTAACATTTTGATTCAAACAGCCAACAAACATGTGAAACCGAGGAGAGAATTTAAGCAACCAATAAATTGATCACCAAGGGAATCCCATAAAGACAGAATACTGAGAGAATCCAAGATGGCGGCATAGGTAAACACCTACACTGCTGCCTCGCACAACAATTTCAAAACTACAACTAAAAGACAGAATGGACAACATCCAGAACCACAGGAAAGCTGGCTGAGTGGAAATTCTACAACTAGAAGGAAAGAAAGGGGCTCACAGAGACCCAGAGGAGCTACAAAAAGCTGAGGTATGGAGACACGTGTGTGGAGAGAGCGGGTGCCAGAGAACCAGGCTGGCTTTCTCTGGCAGAAGGGAGATGGAGACTCTCAACGGCATTGAAGCCCTTATCCTACGACACTAAACCCCAGATCCAGCCGAAACTCATACGGGGGGAGTGTGGCCTATGAAAAGGGAGAAGTGCATGGAAATTTAGGGGAGTAGCAAAAAAGCAGAAATCTGGTGGCATGCACAGCACTGTGTGTAGAGGACCGACTGCTGATTGTGCCGCTTTCACGAGTGGGCGGGAGAAAGAGCCTCCAGACTGTGCCATTTCTAAATCCACTAAATCCCAGTTTCGGGCGAACCCTGGGGACCCAGACTCATATGGTCCTGGAGCCCAGGGGAGCCTGAGGGGCAGCAGTCTAGAGGCACTTCGAGAAAGTGCGCATGCCTGCGCGAGCACAGGAACCACTCCAGCGATTTACCCAGTCACATGAGAATCAGGGGCCGTGGAGGGAGGGGCCGACTAGAAGGCAAGGCCCTGAGACTCCACTAATCCCAAGCTCAACAGAGAGGCTTTTGCAGTTTTGCAACTCTTGTATCATAAGGCTGAATCAAACACAGAAGTTCTCCTGACATAGTGAAAATGCCAAGACAAAGGAAGAGATCACAAACAAAAGAAATGGAGGAAAACAAACGACTGGATATAGAGTTCAAAACCACGCTTATAAGGTTTTTCAAGAATATCCTAGGAGGAATCCAAGATGGTGGCATAGGTAAACACCTACACTGCTGCCTCGCACAACAATTTCAAAACTACAACTAAAAGACAGAACGGACATCATCCAGAACCACAGAAAAGCTGGCTGAGTGGAAGTTCTACAACTAGAGAGAAAGAGAGGGGCTCACGGAGACCCAGAGGAGCTGCAAAAAGCTGAGGTAGAGACGAGCGCGGAGAGCGCGGGTGCCGGAGTGCCTGGCTGGCTTTCTCTGGCGGGAGGGAAACGGAGACTCCCAACGGCATTAAACCCCTTATCTTACGACACTATCCCCAGATCCAGCCGAAACTCATACGGGGGGAGTCTGGACTGTGAAAAGGGAGAAGTGCACGGAAATTTAGGGGAGTCGCAAAAGATCAAAGGCCTGGTGGCGCGCACGGCACTGTGCGCATGGCAGATTGCTGATTGTGCCGCTGGCTTTCGCGAGTGGGTGGGAGACAGACCCTCCCAACTGTGCTACTTCTGACTCCACTAAGCCCCTGTTTCGGGTGAAACCCTGGGGACCTAGACTCGCGTGGTCCTGGTGCGCAGGGAAGCCGGAAAGGCAGCTGTTAGAGGCACTGCGGGCGCGCGTGCACAAGGACCACTCCAGCGATTAACCAGTCACGTGAGACTCAGGGGCCGTGGAGGGCGGGGCCGAATGGAAGGCAAGGCGGTCCCTTAAGCCCTGAGACTCTACTCATCCCAAGCTCAACAGAGGCTTCTGCGGCTTTGCAAGTCTAGTATAATAAAGCTGAATTCAACACAGAAGTTTCCCTGGCATAGTGAAAATGCCGAGACAAGGGAAGGGATTACAAACAAAAGAAATGGAGGAAAAAAAACGACTGGATATAGAGTTCAAAACCACCCTTATAAGGTTTTTCAAGAATATGCTAGAAAAGTTGGATAAATTTAGTGAGACCCAAGAGGAGATGAAAAAGGACCAACTAGAAGTTAAACATACACTGACTGAAATAAAAAATATTATACAGAGACCTAACAGTAGACTAGAGGATGGCAAGAATCAAATAAAAAATTTGAAATATGAAGAATCAGAAAACACTCAACTGGAAAAGCAAGAAGAAAAAAGAATCCAAAAATGTGAAGATAATGTAAGGAGCCTCTGGGACAGCTTCAAGCCTACCAACATCAGAATTGTGGGATTGCCAGAAGAGAGAGAGCAAGATACTGAAAACCTATTTAAAGAAATAATGACTGAAAACTTCCCACATCTGGTAAAAGAAATAGACTTACAATCCAGGAAGCACACAGAACCCCATATAAAAGGAATCCAAAGAGGACTACACCAAGACACATCATAATTAAAATACCAAGAGCAAAAGACAAAGAGAGAATATTAAAAGCAGCAAGAGAAAAACAGTTCATTACCTACAAGGGAGCACCCATACGACTCTCAGCTGATTTCTCAACAGAAAAGATGCAGGCCAGACGGGAGTGGTTCTTGGTGAATAGCAAGAACCTACAAACAAGAATACTCTATCCAGCAAAGCTATCATTCAGAATTGAAGGGCAGATAAAGAGCTTCACAGATAAGAAAAAGCTAAAGGAGTTCATCAACTCCAAACCAGTATTATATGAAATCCTGAAAGGTACTCTTTTAGAAGAGGAAGAAGAATAAGGTAAAAGACAAAAAATTATGAAGTAATATGTATCTATTAACAAGTGAATTAAAAATTTGATGAACAGCCGAGACCGGTTTGGCTCAGTGGATAGAGCATCGGCCTGTGGACTGAAAGGTCCCGGGTTCGATTCCAGTCGGGGGCATGTACCTTGCTTGCGGGCACATCTCCAGTGTGGGATGTGCAGGAGGCAGCTGATCGATGTCGCTCTCTCTCATCGATGTTTCTGACTTTCTATCCCTCTTCTTTCCTCTCTGTGAAAAATCAATAAAATATATATTTTAAAAAAAATTTGATGAACAGAATAAACTGGTGAATTTAATAGAATCAGGAGCACAGAAAGGGAGTGGACTGATAATTCTCAGGGGGAAAAGAGTGAGGGGTGTACAGGGAGAGACTGGACAAAAATCACACACCTATGGATGAGGTCAACGGGAGGGACGTAAGGGTAGAGGGAAGGGTGGGAACCGGTAGAGGGGAGCTATGGAGCGGAAAAAAGAGAAACAAATACAATAATCTAAATAATATAGATTTAATTTTAAAAAAAAGAATAGTGAAAAGGAGTAGGTAGCTTACATAAAAAATTAGTTGTTTAATATCCTGAGAATTGGAGAAAGTGGCATAAAAATAACTCATTGAATTCTAAAAAGAATGAATATAAACTTGAGAATAAAAAAATAATGACAATATCAAACCCTAGAATACTATCGTATAAACATAGAAAAAAATAATTCCTCATGGAAAATATAGCTCCACTAAGGCCATCAGGGGTTTTCTAAAGTAGAAAACTATTGGGGAAGGAGGGAAAGGCACGAAATAAAACATGAAACTGATAAATGAACAAAAGCACCCTTACAAGAATATTGACAAAATGGATCATCAATGGAGAGGACAAAACTTTTCCAGCTCCAAAATTTTCTCATTGTCAGACTTTTTCATTATTAGACTGTCCCTATAACAAATCCTTAAGAAATAGATTTCCAGAGGTAATTTAAATATTCTACACAACACTAATATATGAACATATAAAGTTGCCTTGATTGTGGAAAAATATACAGAAATATAAAAATTTGTTGTGTTCTATTAAAGAGACACACATCACTTTGATTTCTCCTGTGTAACTTTAAAAACGTAAGATTGTCTGGCCATAACCGGTTTGGTTAAGTGGATAGAGCATTGGCCTGCGGACTGAGGTTTCCAGGATTGATTCTGATCAAGGACATGTACCCTGGTTGTGGTTACATCCCCAGTAGGAGTTGTGCAGGAGGCAGCTAAATGGATGTTTTTCTCTCACTGATGTTTCTAACAATCTCTCTTCCGTCTTCTCTGTAAAAAAAATCAATAAAAACATTTTAAAATAAGAAATCGTCCAACTTGAGTGGCTCAACATTAACGCGAATATCTATGAACCAGCAGGTCACAGGTTGATTCTCAGTCAGGGCACGTGTCTGCGTTTCAGGCTCATATCTATTGTAGAATGTGCAGGAGGTGGCCAATAAATGATTCTCTATCACCTTTGCTATTTCTCTTTCCTCATCTCCTTATTCTCTAAAATAACATAAAAAATGTATTTTTAAAAAATAAATACATCTTCCGAAACCGGTTTAGCTCAGTGAATAGAGCGTCGCCTGTGGACTGAAAGGTCCCGGGTTCAATTCCGGTCAAGGGCATGTACCTTGGTTGCGGGCACATTCCCATTGGGGGTTGTGCAGGAGGCGGCTGATCGATGTTTCTCTTTCATTGATGTTTCTGACTCTATCTCTCTCACTTCCTCTCTGTAAAAAATCAATAAAATATAGTTAAAATAAATAAATACATCTTTGTATAAGACACACAATATTAAAGATAATGTGATATCAACTTATGTGGATACATGGGTAGAAATGACAATCAGCAGAGATTCTGAATGCAAATGACACTACTAGTATGAGTTTAAGGTACATTTTTATAACTTTAAGATCTTTTAAGTAGTTCCCATGGTCACAACAAAAAATAGAAAATAAATATGATCTCTAATAAAAGGTGACAGAATTCTGTATTGGAAATGAGAGACCCCATATTTCTAAACATCTATATAAATATGTGTATATATATATACATACAGTCATACAGATATATATAATTAATTTCTGAAAACATGGCATATAAAACCAACCAACGACATAAGCTGTGTAACTGTACAGGAACAGAAATTAATACAGGCCAAAACCGGTTTGGCTCAGTGGATAGAGTGTCGGCCTGCAGACTGAAGGGTCCCAGGTTCAATTCCGGTCAAGGGCGTGTATCTTGGTTGTGGGCACATCCCCAGTAGGGGGCATGCAGGAGGCAGCTGATGGATGTCTCTCTCTCATCGACATTTCCAACTCTCTATCCCTCTCTTTTCCTCTCGGTAAAAATTCAATAAAATATATTTTAAAAAAAGAAATTAATACAGAATAACAAATTGAATATGTATTAACATGATTAGCAGCATAATGGAAAATAAAATATTAATAATTTACTTCATAAGAAGGTGTATGACTTGTATGCTGTAAAGTATAAAATACTACTGGCTGCCCTCTGCAGTGTGTCACAGGGGTTTACAGCATTGGCCACCTACCAAATGGTTGCAGGTTAGATATGAATTCATTTGGGATGTGTAAGGAAGCCAACCAATGTTTCTCTCTCACATGGATATTTTATTCTCTCTCTCTGTTTCTACATCTCTCTCCCTCTCTGTCCTAAAACTCAATGGGGAAAAAAAAAACAAAAACCCATAGGGTGAGGATTAACAAAAGAACACATATATGCACATTGATGCTGTAATAAAAGAACAAATCAATTAAGTGGGAAAATACATTCCATGATTCTAATTTGCAATGCTAACAATATCAGCTGTCATTAGGACCCAAAGTGACCTAAACATTCAAAGCAATCCCTATCAAAGTCCCAGTGACACTTTTGGTGGAAATAGAAAAGCTCCTTCTAAAATTAATGTGAATGTCACAGGACTCCATGTAACCAAGTCAATGGTGAAAAGAATGTATGAAATTAAAGGCGAGGAAGAGGGGGCCAGTCGATGTTTTTGCTCTGACATCAATGATTCCCCCTCTTTACCCTTCTATCCTCCCACCCTTCCACTCTCTCTGAAGAGCAAAGGAAAAAAATGTCCTCATGTGAGGATCAACAACAACAACAAAAAAGAAGCACTGTAGAATAAAGGGCCTATGTACAACTTCTCCAGCATGAGGTAAAATAATCTACAAGGGTGCTTATACCACAAAAGAAGTAAAGGATATACTCACATAGTATCCAAATAGTGCAAAGATACTTAGATGTCTACGAGTTGGACTGTTATTAAACCCCATATACAAATACTAAACAAAAATGGATACAATATTGAATCACAAACTTAATAATAACTCAATCTATTATAAAAAAAGTTATACAAAGTATTTTGCTGTGTTTCCTTCTGAATATGTTTTTATTGCTTTCAGAGAGGAAGGGGAAGGGATAGAAACATTAAGAGAGATTCATTGATTGGCTGCCTTCTGCATGGTCCCCACTGTGGATCCAGCCAGCAACCTGGTCATCTGCCCTTGATTGGAATCAAACCTGGTACCCTTCAGATCACAGGTTGACACTCTATCTATGCACTGAGTAAATATGGAAAGGCATATAGAAAATATTGTATGAGCCGAAACTGGTTTGACTCAATGGATAGAGCGTCGGCCTGGGGACTAAAAGGACAGGGACCTAGGTTCGATTCTGGTCAAGGGCATGTACCTTGGTTTTGGGCACATCTCCAGTGGGGGTTGTGCATGAGGCGCCTGATATATGTCTCTCTCTCACCGATGTTTCTGGCTCTCTATCCCTCTTCCTTCCTCTCTGTAAAAAATCAATAAAATATAAATATACATATATCAGACCTGAGTAGACAGACACGTCTGGAGCTTTGTCGCTGGGCAGAGGGAGAGAGAGCAGCTGAGAGTCGCACTGGGAGTGTTTGTTGGCAAGTTAAGAGTCAGTTATCCTCCAGGAGAAGGTGGGGGTCTGCTGGACGGGGCTCTCCCGGCCAGGCAGCCCCACTGCCATGGGGTTTTTGTCAGCCGGAGCCACCAGCGTGAGCGTGGAGACCGCGCCATCTTGCAGAGGGAGATGGATGTCTGCCGCGGTCTGAAAGCTGCAGCTGAAGCACTCACTGAACAGCCAGCCGGGGGACCCAACACACCACTTCCAATCGGCGCAGACATGCGGTGGATTCAGAGGAGATCCACACGGCACTCGGAAAGGTCAGATTTCGCCTGGGATAAGGTGAGGTCTCCTGTCCCTCAGAACAGAGACACGCACACTGTGGGAACCAGGCTGTGGGAGAGCTGCCTCTGGAGAGGTCCGCGGAGGTGGGGCAGGGCGTGATCCCTAAGTGTGGAGGCAAACTCTTGGAGCTGTTGACAGAGGGGAGCTCTGGAAGACGACTCGTTTTGATCTGAGGCAGAGGAACAGCCTGGGAGTTGTTGCAGTGTCCAGGCTGCAAAATCCCCACAAACCGGTTTTGAGAACCACAGAGTAGCAGGATCTGAGCACAGCCTAGAGAGGTCCTATGCTTTGTCTCAGAGGTCAATTCCGAAACACTGCCACCCAGTGGATGACGCACAAATTGACTCTCGCATAACCACAAAAGAATAAAGAGATTAAAACACAACTCAGCCGAGACCAGTTTGGCTCAGTGGACAGAGTGTAGGCTGGCAGACTGAAAGGTCCCAGGTTCATTCGGGTCGGGGGGCATGTACCTTGCTTGCAGGCACATCTCCACTGTGGGGTGTGCAGGAGGCAGCTGATCGATGTCTCTTTCTTATCGATGTTTCTGACTTTCTATCTCTCTCCCTTCCTCTCTGTAAAAAATCAATAAAATATATTAAAAAAAAAAAAACTCAGCAGGGGAACACAGGGAACTGCAATACCCTCCCGACTGGGAAACAGAAGTGCCAAGCAGAATAATAGCGGAATGCCTTGTGTGCTGTACCTGGTCGTGTTGTAGTTTGTGCCTTTCAATCAACGTAGGAGAGAGAACTACATAACCAGACACCCAGAGAAGAAAGACCATGGGCAGAAAAAGAAACAGCCTACATAAGACAGAAAGGCAGGTTTCACCAGAAAAGGAAGTAAACGAAATAGAAGCAGAAATAAGCCTGTCAGAGAAAGAGTTCAGAGAAATGATCATAAGGTGGATGAAAAGAATGGAAGACAAAATCGACAATGTATATCAGACCTGAAACACTGAAAACACATGAAGAAAGCAGAGTCAATGAACTTTACCATCAATCTTTAAAATACTGGTTTGTGCTCTAACCCGTTTGGTTCAGTGGACAAAGTGTTGGCCTGGGACTGAGGGGTACCAGGTTCGATTCCGGTCAAGGGCATGTATCTTGGTTGGGGGCACATTCCCAGTTGCAAGTGTGTAAAGAGGCAGCTGAATCAGTATTTCTCTCTCATTTATTTCTCTAACTCATTATCCCTCACCCTCTTCATGCCTCTCTGTAAATCATCAATAAATTTTTTTTAAAAAAAATACTGGTTTGCTCTGAAACCGGTTTGGCTCAGTAGATACAGCATCAGCCTGCGGACTGAAAGACCCCAGGTTCAATTCCGATCAAGGGCATGTACCTTGGTTATGGGCACATCCCCAGTGGGGGGCATGCAAGAGGCAGCTGATTGATGTTTCTCTCTCATTGATGTTTCTAGCTCTCTATCTCTCTCCATTCCTCTCTGCAAAAAAAAATCAATAAAATATATTTAAAACAAAAATACTGGTTTGCATATATTTTCCTAGGCATCATAAAGAACCCAAAACAGCCAAAACCGGTTTGGCTCAGTGGACAGAGCGTCGGCCTGTGGACTGGGGGGTCCCGGGTTCGATTCTGGTCAAGGGCATGTGCCTTGGTTGCGGGCACGTCTCCAGTAGGGGGTGTGCGCGGGGGGCAGCTGATTCATGTCTCTCTCTCATCGATGTTTCTAACTCTCTATCCCTCTTTCTTCCTCTCTGTAAAAAAAAAAAAAAAATCAATAAAATATATTAAAAAAGAAAAAAAGAACCCAAAACATAAAGAAATGAGACTACAAAGCAATAAGTTTGGCATACTAAAAGAAACCACAAAATAACAAAAACCAAGCAATGCTACATCTTAAAAAGCTAAACACCCAAAATATATAAAGAACTCTCACAACTTAACACTAAAAATCAGTATGATTGAAAATTGGGCAAAGGACCTGAATAGACATTTCCCAAACAGGACATCAAGATGCCCAATGAACATACTAAATGATGTTCAACTCATTCATCATCAGAGAAATGCAAATGGACACCACCATGAAATATCAACGAACACCTAACAGAGTGGCAATCATCCATAAATCAAAAAACGAAAGTATTACCAATAAAGTGGAGAAATAAGAACATTCATCCACAATCAGAAAGATTATAAACACACTGGTGCAGCCTCTAAGAAAATACCATGGAGGATTTTTTTCAATATTTACAAAGAAGTACCAGATAACACAGCAATTCCATTTCTGGGGATTTATACAGAGAACACAAATTCACAAAGATATGCAGCATTATTTGCAATAGTGAAGATATCAAACTGGAATAAAAGGACTATTTTCACAATGAAGCTCTATCATTTAAAATAAATTAAAAGATTTCATTTGACTTGATGAGTAAAGAGACAAAATTTATATCTCATGTCCTTTAAGGTAAGACTAAGTGTTTATTCCAGAAATAACACAATAAATTCAGATATAACTTCCACATTATTAAATATAAAACTACATTAATTTTATAAACTTCATATTTTTATAAGGCAAATACATACCCAAGTTTGTATTTCAATCCACTTGTATTAAAATGGAAACTACCTCTGTATCAATTCAATTACTGAAGACAAATGAACAACAATAAGTATGGCATTTTCAACAGAAAAAAAAAAGAAACAAGAAGCCACAGGCAGAGAAAATACATTTGTAAAAGTCGACATGGCCCAACTGGCATGGTTCAGCAGTTGACCGTCAAGCTCTGAACCAGGAGATCACGGTTCAATTTCTGGGCAAGGCACATGCAGCTGATCAATAATTGTCTCTGATCATTGAAGTTTCTATCTCTCTCTCCTCCCCTACATTTCTTTCTGAAATCAATAATATATATATTAATGACACAGTCAACATGTACAGGACAATTATGCAAACCAGATAAAGAAGTCTTCCCATTCAAGAATGAAAAAAAGAACCAACATTACCGAAACCGGTTTGGCTCAGTGGATAGAGCGTTGGCTTGGAGAGTGAAAGGTCCCAGGTTCGATCCTGGTCAAGGGCATGTATCTTGGTTGCGGGCACATCCCCAGTAGGGGACGTGCGGGAGGCAGCTGATCAATGTCTCTCTCTCATTGATGTTTCTAACTGTCTATCTCTCTCCTTTCCTCTCTGTAAAAAATCAATAAAATATATTAAAAAAAGAAAAGAAAGAAGACCCAACATGACTGAAAAGGGCCAAAAAACCTTATTGAACAGCACTACAAAATATATAGACATAGAAAATCATGGGTGGTAGGGAAGGAGGCAATGGGGGAATAATGATGCATATGTAATACCTTAATCATTAGATAAAGAAGAAAAAAGAAAATCAGTGTAACAAAATCCTGTATGAGTTATGTCACTAAGGAAATGCACATTAAAACAATGAGAAGTAACAAACAGCACAGGCAAGCAACACTCAACCACCACCAAACAGGTCAGAATCCAGAACACTGACCCCTCCAAATGCCTCTGTGATGTGGAGCAACTGGAACTCCCAATCACTGCTCCTGAAAATGGCAAATGCTACAGCCCCTTGGGGAGACAGTCTGGAGGTTTTTAGAAAACTAAATATATTGCCGAGACCGGTTTGGCTCAGTGGATAGAGCGTCGGCTTGAGACTGAAAGGTCCCAGGTTCGATTCTGGTCAAGGGCATGTACCTTGCTTGCGGGCACATCTCCACTGTGGGGCGTGCAGGAGGTGGCTGATCGATGTCTCTCTCTCATTGATGTTTCTGACTTTCTATCTCTCTCTCTTCCTCTCTGTAAAGAAATCAATAAAATATATTTAAAAAAACAAAACAAAAAAATAAAGAAATATACACTCGCCATGGGATCCAGTAAAAGGGCTCCTCACTATTACACCAAAGAGTTAAGCCTTTTTATCTACACAAAAGCCTACAAGGAGCTGTTTACTCATAATTTACAAAACTTGGAAACAAAGGAAGAAGTCTGTCAACAAGTGGATGGATAAATAAACTGAAGGACATACAATGACATCTTATTACCGTGGGTCCATCACATCCCCAACGACCTGGAGGGTCTACTGTTTGCCAGGCTGTGTGCGCAGCAGGTGAGCAGGCTGAACTGCGGATCTCTCAAAGAGAGAAATAGGCGGAGCTGATCAGTAACTGCAGTGCGTGCTGGGAAGTCTGGCTAGAGAAGCAGGTTGATAAGACCCTGCTTCTCTTCTCAAGGCCTCACCAGCAGCCAAGCCTCTCTCCCCCACAGAGGTCAGCAGTTCAGCCCGCTCACCAGCAGCCTGGAGTTCTCCAGCAAGGCAGGGGACTGAACTACTGACCTATTGGACAGAGAGGCAGAGATGATCAACAATGGCAGTGGCTGCTGGTGTGCCAGTAGAGAGAAGCAGGATGATCAGACCCTGCTTATCGATCCCTCACCTGTTCAGGTGCTAGCCAGCAGTCAGCGTTGGTACAGATCAGTCCCACCTCTCTGATCAGGACCAGAGATAGGCCTGGAGGTGTTGACTAGCATAGAAATTATCCAGTCAGAACTAAATCTCTGTGAAATGCATGGAGCCAATGGCTGCATAAGAGGTGGAGCTTTTAATAGGGACTGGCATACAAATCATAATCGGAATCAAATCTGTGTGAATTGTGAGGAGCCAATGGCTGCCTAGGAAGCGGAGCTTTTGACACTGACTGGCATAGAATTGAACCAATCATAACCAAATTGGCTGGCAGAGGAGGGTAGTTAAGGGCAAGATCAGGCTCAAAGGGGGGGGGGACGGTGGGGGCCAGATCCGGCTGGCAGGGGAAGGCAGATGGGGGTGAAATCAGGTCAGCAGGGGAGCAGTTCGGGGGTGATTAGGCTGGCAGGCAGAAATTGTTAGGGCAATCAGGCAGACAGGCAGGCGAGCAATAGGAGAAAGTAGTCCCGGATTCTGACAGGGATGTCTGAATGCCAGTTTAGGCCCAATCCTACAGCGGCACTCAGACAATCCCAGAAGGGTCCCAGATTGGAGAGGGTGCAGGCTTGGCTGAGGGACACCGCTCCTCACCTGCGAGTGCACCAGTTTCATGCAGTGTGCCTGCCTCTAGTTAAAAGGTAATATTTCACGCCATGAAAAGACTTGATAGAAGCCTAGATAAATATAACCAAGTTAAAGAATCCAATGTCTCTGCACAGGTAGCCCAGTTGTTCAGTTTTATAACAATATACCAAAGTGTAGGTTTCCTCTCTGGTCAGGGCATGTACAAAAAAATCAATTAACAACCAGCTGAAGTTTCTCTCCAACTATCCCTACCTCCCAGAAATCAATAAAATCTTAAAGAAATTAAAAACAGCCCTAACCAGCTCAGTGGAGAGTCAGCCTGCGGACTCAAGGGTGCCACATTCCATTCCGGTCAAGGTTATGTACCTTAGTTGCGGGCACATCCCCAGTAGGGGCTGTGCGGGAGGCAGCTGATTGATGTTACTTACTCTCTCACTGATGATTCTAACTCTCTATCCCTCTTCTTACTCTCTGTAAAAAATCAATAAAATATATTTTTAAAAAAATAAGAGAAAACAGAGTGTGAATATTTTTTAAGACAACATGTAAAGTGTGCAAACACTGAGTTCCTAATTCACATATATCACAAAGCCCTTCTTTTCTGCCCCTAGTTTGGTCATCCTTAAAAAAAAATTGTTTTTATTGCTTTCAGAGAGGAAGGGAGAGGGAGAAAGAGATAGAAACATCAGTGATAAGACAGAATCATTGATATGGTGCCTCCTGCACGATCCCTAATGGGAAGCAAGAGAGCAACCCAGGCATTGGTCCATGACCAGAATCTAACCAGGGACCTTTCGGTCCACAAGCCACTGAGCCTATCCACTGGGCCAAACCAGTAGGGCCCAATTTATTCCTTGAGAGCAAGTATCTAACACAGAAATAAGAAGCCCCTTAGAGATGTTAAAATAAAGGAAATGAAACCCTGCAGGTAGAGTAGGAACTCCGGAAGGAGTCATCCTCACCCAGGGAGGCCAGGTTGCTGTAGTTCTCCACCATCACATGCAGGTACAATTTCCGCTGAGCTGGGTCCAGGCATTCCCACTCCTCCTGAGAGAAATCTATGGCCACATCCTTGAAGGTCAACGGTCCCTGAAATAAAATACACATTTACCCAGAGGTCACCAGAAGAGTTCACAATGTCACCCAACATGAAAACAGTATTAGGAGAAGAGGTTTGTACCTATGAAGAGTGTCCTAAATCACCAAATAAGATCCATTTGCCCCACTAACATTCTCTGTTGATCTGAATATTAATGGCATGTTGTTAATGAGATTGACATATGTCCACACACCCACGATACAGATTTTACTTTACAGGAAAAAAAAAAACAACTTTAAAATTACGGCACAACTGTAGTCAGTTTGGCTCAGTAGGTAAGAATGTCTCCTGCAAACTGAAGAATCGCAGATTCGATTCCAGTCAAGGACACGTGCCTGGGTTGCAGGCTCCATCCCAATAGGGAGTGTGCAGAAGGGAGCCCATCAATGATTCTCTCTCATCATTGATATTTCTATCTTCCTCTCCCTTCCTTTCTGAAATCAATAAAAATATACTGAAAAAAAATAAAATTAAATTAAGGCATGGATACAGGCATATGCATTTCTGAATGCTGTATCTGCATCATTCAGGGTCAGTGGAGTATACTTCTCATATGGAAATATGTTGCTACATTGGAAGTATATGGACTTCTTCTCAAGTGTGAGGCAGATCACAACAAAATGAACTTCTGTAAAGACACAGATTCAGATCCAGGTTCGGAGATGGGGCCTGTGTTTCCACATGTGTAAGGAGCTAAATTTTGACTTGTGATGCCAATCTTTCTGCATCACATCCCATACTTCTGAATATACAGAAAAAGAAAACACAGGAAATAATTCATATAAAACTTTGATCTGAATATTAATGGCATGTTGTTAATGAAATTCAGTTCTCCTGCCATATAACACAGGGCCCACAATCCTTATTGGAAATTTACTATGAATAATCTTAGAACAAGACTATTCTACCTAGTCCACATGGTGTGGCCCAGTAGTTGAGGGCTGACCCAGGGACAAAGATGTCACTGGTTTGATATCTGGTCTGGACAGAGGACCAAATTGCAGGCTCAATCCCGTGTGGACTGTGCAGGAGGCGGTCAGTCAGTCCATGATTCTCTCTCACGGTTAACGTTTCTATCTCTCTCTACCTTTCCCTTCCTCTTTGAAATCCATAAAAAAATACTTGAGGGGAAAAAAAGATGTTCAAGGAAAAAGAAACTGCCTCTTACCCAGGACACATCTTTTACCTGAGAAGCAGCCATGTGGTCCTGGTCCTGATGTGGCCTGGGCTGTCTTCTCAGGTGACAGTATGTTGAGGAGTCACAGAATGTGCCTTCAAAGGTGACCACACAGCCTGTTAATCAGCTCCCCTCACACTCAGTCAGAAGAACCTAGAAATCAGGAAAAGGCCACCCCTCCTGTCCTCGGTCACAGGAGAGTCAGGAACAAGGAGCTCCTACATGGAGACCACACTGGGAGGGGGTTTATTCTGTCTTCATGTGTCTGTCTTTCCAAACACTTCCACAAACTCCTACAGCAATGAGAACATGTGCTGCTCTGCTGAACCCCCAAACCCAACAGAGCACCCCTTACCTCCTCTTAATATGCCTGCCCTGGGGCCATGACAGGGCATCTTTAACTAGTTCCCTCGAGGGTGTCCCAGAGCTGTCCTCAGTAGCCGTGAATACCAGACATCAGGCACAGCACACCTGAGACCTCTGGGAAGTGGGGGTTCGGGGTTTTGAACAGGAACCTGTACAAATGCAGGTTTCCGAGGCAGAATTCCTCCCCTTTTTCCAGAAAATTACAGAGAACAGGTCTTCATGCTAAAGCCTTTGGGTAAAATTACCTATTGAAATATGCTCATCAAATGACTTCACCAGGAATAGATGGGCCCTGGGAACCAAGTTCCAGTTCAAGCCAATCCATCCTTCAATAGTTTCAGAGAATGGACAAGAGGGACTTAGGGGGACAGCTCCTTTGTGGCTCACAGACACTAATTCAACCAATCACATGAAGGGAAGGAAAGACGTGCTGAATGAAACCAACTCACACAAATAGCTTCCAACCCTGAAGATCAGTGACATCCTTATGAAGTGCACACTGAGATCGCCTCATATTACTAAGGGCTAATGCATATTATACGGTATAATACACAGTGAAAATGACACGGGCTCAGAATCTGACCTACACACAACATATTTAAAATAAAAAACAGCCCTGAATGGTTTAGCTCAGTGGATAGAGCATCGACCTGCAGAGTGAAAGGTCCCAGGTTTAATTCTGGTCAAGGGCAAGTACCTTGGTGGCGGGCACATCCCCAGTGGGAGGTGTGCAGGAATCAGCTGATACATGTTTCTCTCTATCCTTCTCCCTTCCTCTCTGTAAAGAAATCAATAAAAAAGAACAACAACAAAACATCCCCAAACAACTAGGATTTTTTTTTTTAATGTAATCGTTTCCAGATTTAAAGGTTTAAGAGGGGAAAGAACAACCCTATATTAAGAAAAGAATGGTAACAAGTGACTGTGAGATGTCCCCCAAGCCCATTTCAGAAGTTAATGACTGTTTCCATGAATTAAATGACAGAGATAGAGCCGAAACTGGTTTGGCTCAGTGGATAAGAGTGTCGGTCTGGGGACTGAAAGGTCCCAGGTTCGATTCCGGGCAAGGGCATGTACCTTGGTTGCTGGCACATCCCCAGTAGGGGGCATGCAGGAGGCAGCTGATTGATGTCTCTCTCTCATCCATGTTTCTAACTCTCTATCCTGTTCCAATGCTCTCTGTAAAAAAATCAATAAAAAAATATTTTTAAAAAAAATGCCAGAGATAGAAAATGCAAACCCATGGGACAGAAAAACAGATCCAGTGCTTCTAACATTCCTTGAGAAAGCAACAGACTGAGTCCTCTCTTGCCCCGCCTTCTTCAATTACCAGGAAATGACAAGTGGCCCATGAACAGCTTACCATCCTCTCCCTCTGTGTGATGAAAGGTTGCCAATGGAAGCAAATAATCATACAATTTCAAGCCCTATGGACTGCAGATTTGTAATTCTCATTCAAATCTGTTTCAATAAGTGAGTTATAAAATTACACATAAGCCAATATATCACAACTTAAACATCCACATCCCATCAGCTCACCCCTCACCTACAACAGGGTTCCCCTCCTCCCACTGCTATATATTTGTCTATGGATCTGTCTCTGTCTGTTCCCTTTCTCTCCACTGTGGTCCCTTCCTGTGCCCCCTCCCCCTTTCCCCCCTTTCCTCTCTGTCTGTCCCTACACCTGGACCAG
>JAAGEH010000333.1:326392-346585 GCA_011751065.1 Lasiurus cinereus | reverse complement strand
TTCAGCTGCAGATGTCCCAGGGAGGGGCCTTTCCCAGGATCTCCAAAAGCCAGCAACACATTCCTACAGTGAAGTTACAGAGAACTCAAAAAGATGGGCAGATTGGGCTTGAAACCAGAAACTTTCTGCCTGTGCTTTGCCTGGGGTCCTTAAAACCTGTGAGGAGTGGAGGGGTAAGGGCAGACTGCTCTCTCAGCCCATTTCCCCATCTGAATAGAGGCAGCTTGAGTTAGGGAAGCAGATGCATGGGGGTGTCAGAGACAGACCCAGATATCCATTGATGATTAGGCACCTGATAAATTAGGTCCCACCCCCAACACTGTGGGGAAGAAATTTATGCATTTTTTAAGGTATAAAAAATTTCTGGTTGTACATTTTTATCTTTGAAGTCTTTTGTGTTCTGGGAATGCATTTTTAAATGAATATTTTGACTTTAGTAGTCCCTATAACCTAGTTAATGTTGGTTACTTAGCCATTTATCTACACTAATAAAAGAGCAAGATGGAAATTGACATACCTCCACAACACCCACCAGCCAATCAGGAAGGGATATGCAAATTCGTAGGACAAAGTTTGTGGCTGCCCTGCCACTCCAGTCATGGAGTGCTGGGCAGGGCAGGACACCTGCTACTGAGAGAAAGGGATCTGCAGCAAAGCAGAAGGAGGAAGATTTCGGCTGGAGTCTGCAGGGAAGACAAAGATGGCAGATTCCAGCTGGAGTCAGCAGCAAAGGCAGCAGATTCCAGCTGGAGCAAAGGCCCACTGCTGCTGTAGAGCTTAAGACCATCAGAAAACACAGATATATACATTCTGACTCATTAACAGTAGCAAAATTAGTTATGAAGTAGCAACAAAAATAATTTTATGGTTGGGGGTCACCACAACATGAAGAACTGTATTAAGGGTCGAGGTAGTGTATTAAGGAAGGTTGAGAACCACTGCTTTAGACCAATGAAATATCAACCCTTAAGTATTGCCACCCAAAGCCAGAAAACATAGCACATGTAACATGTAGACAATCCATTCTACACATGCAATGAAAGACTTTTACAATGAAAATGACATAGCAATGCTAAAGGAAGCAGACACAAATAAATTGAAACATTGCTCACTATGTCCAAGTATCTACACAAAAAACAGATTACCTATGTAAATTCCAAGGTAATTTTGGCTGTAATCTAATAACACTACAATTCATATGGAACCAAGCAAAAGACATGTGGGACAGCCAAAACACTTTCAAAAGGAAAGTTGGAAAATTCACTTTTTTACAATGGAAAGCAATTTACAAAGCAGGAGTAACCAAGTGGGTGTGATACTAGATTAACACAGGTACATACACCAGTGGAATGAAGGATTCCCCGACAGAAACCCTGATGCAACCTTACCTGCATCAAACAGGAGCCTTCTCTGTGCCAGAGGATACAATTCACAGGGGCAAATGCAACCTCCAGAAATGATGTGTTAAAACAGATCTCCACCTTTCCAACATTACTGTGGGTTTCCTCTTTAACACTGATAATGGAATGAAACTCTCTGGCAGTGATGTCCGTTTGTCCACATCCATCTCCATTCCCAATGGTGAAGGTTTTGAAGTCAGTGACTCACACATTGAGCTCCAAATATTATAAAAGCATTCAGAAAGATTTCCATGTGTGTTGCAAACTAACAATTACAAAGGGTTATGTTAGGAGCTAATTTGCCCCTTCATCCCCCAGCCAGGCAGGCAGATAGTTGTTGGTAGTGAAGCTGAAGTAACTGCAGGAACTGGACGATAGTGAGGGGCTGGAGATGGGGAGGGGCTTGAACCCAGGAATATGACTGCCATTGGAATTCATGTAAGCACTTTCATTAAACAAAGAGTTGCAATGGTCTGTATGAGGATGAAGAACTAGAAGGTGAAACCACAACTCTCCCTGGTTAGATGGGCAATTTCATACTCACACCAGCAGCCTTTCCTGCTCCCTTCCTCGTTCCCCAGTGAAACCAAGACTCAACACGGCTGAGTTCCAGAGCCTTTCATAGGGACACAACCTGGGATATGAGACTTCGGTGACTTAGACATGTGATCATTTAGGACAACAGCACTGTTTAAAAGCAAACCTTTTAAAAAACATTGTGATAAACTGCATTACGAAGACAAATATTGTGTCCAACACTTGAATTACTTCAAATAGTTTTTTCACTACACACCTTTTATTTCATGAAGCATTTTAATGTAACACCTACTCCAAAATTAAACACATCAAAAATATTGCTGACTTAGCTCAGAAACACATTGAGCTATTCTTTCTTGATATTATCCAACTGAAACTTCAAGCACATGTAGTCAGGTTATTCTACTTCCTTTTATAAGAACCCATTTAAAACAGATTAGTACCCCACTCTTGTGACCTCATAGAACCTTAATGACCTCCTTAAACCCCCTATCTCCAAATACAGATATATTGGGGGGTTAGGGCTTCAAAATATCCATTTTGAGGGGACACATTTCAGTCCTTAACACTCAGCATTTCAAGGTCATTACATTATATAAAACACCCCAAAACTGATTCCCTTAATGCAATAATAATTCAATATTTCTTATGAGTCTATGGCTTGGCCAGGTGGTTCTGCTTCATGTGATATAGGAAGGCAGATGTTTGTAGTGAGGCTGAAGCAACTATGTAGGAACTGGGACCTCTACTTTAGATAAACTTTTTCCTAAATTAAAACATGATTTCCCATGCTTCCAGACTTCAATCCTAATTCCATCACATGTACCTTTCCACTAAGGCCTCTATTCACTCACCAGTCACAAGTGTTAGGTTTTCATTATTGAGCTCCTCAATCTTAGGAACTCTTTTCTCTTTTAACTATTTTGTTGTGGAATAAAACACCCCTAAGTTTAATTGCTTAAATCATCCAAAATTCATCTTTTCACATAATTCCGTGGTGGCTGAGCCCTTTTCTGCTGCTTTCACATAGGCTCATACACACAGGTGCATCTAGCTGGCAGGGCAACTGTCTGGGGCTGCAGGGAGTTGGGAAACGTGGTTTTTTGTTTTGTTTTGTTTTTAAGAGTGAAATTATAAATGGACAGAAACATCCATGTGCAAGACATTTATTAGTTGCCATCTAAACAACCCCGAGTAGATCAGGAATCACACTCCCAATCCGGGACTTTGTGCACTAGGAATCAAACCTGCAACTTTTCTATCTTTATTGATTTAGAGAGGAAGGAAGAGAGAGAAACATCAATGATGAGAGAGACTAATTGATCAGCCGCCTCTTGCACCCCCACCTCTATTGAAGATCATGGCCGCAACCTGGGCAGGTGCCCTTGGCTGGAATGGAACCCAAGACCCTTCAGTCTGCAGGCCGATATTCTATCCACTGGGCCAAATCACCTAGGGCACGAGTATGAATTTTTTTGTGGCGAGTAAGCTTTCTCGACTCCCTGAAGTCTTTGCCACATTCATTACATTTATAAGGCTTCTCTCCTGTATGAATTCTATGATGGTTTGTAAAGCCAGAGTAATGCCAAAAGGCTTTGCCACATTCATTACATTTATAAGGTTTCTCTCCCGTATGAACTCTCTGGTGTTTATTAAAGCCTGAGGACTGGCTAAAGGCTTTGCCACATTCGTTACATTTATAAGGCTTCTCTCCAGTATGAACTCTCTGATGTTCAGTAAGGGTTGAGGCCTTACTTAAAACTTTTCCACACTCTCTACATTTATAAGGCCACTCTTCAGTATGAACTCTCTGATGAGAAGTCAGGGATGAAGAGTGGCTAAAGGCTTTATCACATTCTCTACATTTGTATGGCTTATGTCCAGTATGAACTCTCTGATGTCGCTTAAGGCCGGAGGACTCACTGAATGCTCTCCCACATTCTCCACATATATGAGGCTTCTCTCCAGTATGAACTCTCTGATGCTTAGTAAGGCCTGAGGAGCACCCAAAGGCTTTGCCACATTCCCTACATTTATAAGGCTTCTCTCCAGTGTGAACTCTCTGGTGCAGAGTAAGTTGTGAGGATGACCCAAAGGATTTGCTACATTCTGTACATTTAAAAGGCTTCTCTCCAGTATGAATACGCTGGTGACGATTAAGGTGTGAGGAGTGATTAAAAGCTTTGCCACATGCTTTACATGTGTAAATCTTCTCTCCGGTATGAAATTTCTGCTTTAGGGTACAACCTGAAAGCCAATTAGATGTCTTACTAGAACCTTTACATTCATGAGGTTCTTCTCCACTATGTATTTCTTTCAGTTTATTTGGATTGAATATTTGACTGGAAATTTTACCACAGGCGTTCCCTTTGTAAGCCTCCTGCCCAGCATGAATACCCTCTTGTTTGGTGTAATTTGAAGATTCCTGAAAAGATCTGACACATTTACTTCCTGTGAGTGTCATCTCCACAATAGGAATAACTTGATGTATATTGTGATTGGACATTTGGCCAAAGAGTTTTCCACTTTCATAATGATCCTCTGGAAGCTCACTTCTCCAATGATTATTATGATATGACTCTTGCTTCAAGTTTTTCCAATATGCGTTCCATTGATAACTTCTGTCTTCAGTGTATGTATTCTGGTGATAACGAGAGATAGAAAGACTTTCAGTGACAGCTATAATTTCATTAAACGTGTTCACTTGTTGTAAAAGAACCATTTTGTGATACTCATTTGACCAAGATGGTTGTCTAAAAAAGGCATTCCCAATCTATAAAAATTATAGACAAAACATAAATAAATAAATAAATTTTAAATTGTCAGAGGAAGAATAATGAATCCTTGTTTAAAAGATTGCCAAAATGCATGGAAGGCGCGACTCAGTGTTTCAGTTAAAATGTATGAACAAGGAGGTCAGGGACTGAGTCCTGGTCAGGACACATGCCTGACTTGTGGGCTCGATCCTCAGTGAGGTATGTGCAGGAGGCAGCTAATCAATGATTCTCAACACTGATGTTCTTCTCATTCTCCCTTCCTCTCTGAAATAAAAAAATGTATTTAAAAAAAATATTGCAAAATTGAGAACATTTAAATTGTGTAAGTAAATTATAAATCTCAAAATTTTTAAAAGGATTGACTGAACAATTAATTCCACCTTACACTTTAAACAATTATATGATTATTCATACCACAGACTGAGTTTCTAGTTTTTTCAGATTTCCTTTCCAAGGATACATAACAGTAGAAAGTCATTTTCTACCTGCATGTGCAGAAATACACTGATCTGCCAATGTAACTGACTTTAAAGTGGCAGGTTTCTCAAATGCATAATACACTTGGTCTTTTTAGGGAACAAGAATTTTATTATTAATAATTATCCCAGGTTAGTTCTACTTATATTAATATTTTCTCTTCTTATCAACTCTTTCTCAAATCCCAAGGCTCTCATTAAGGGTACATTAGGAAAGCCACTATCTTTTATACTTACCAGTATTATTTCAGAGAATACATCTTGTAGTCCGGGCTTTGGCAAAAAGGGTTGGTCATCTTCAGATGACATAGCTGAAAGAAATAAAATTTCAGTTTTCGATAATCAGGTGACGATACTTACCAGCAAGTATTAAGCAAATGACAGTTTTGAGTACTCCAAATGCAAGAGAAGCTTTCAAAAAATGCTCAAGCCGAAACCGGTTTGGCTCAGTGGATAGAGCGGCAGCCTGCGGACTGAGGGGTCCCGGATTCAATTCGAGTCGGGGGCATGTACCTTGGTTGTAGGCACATCTCCAGTAGGGGGCGTGCAGAAGGCGGCTGATGGATGTCTCTCTCATCGATGTTTCTAACTCTCTATCCCTCTCCCTTCCTCTCTGTAAAAAATCAATAAAATATATTTTTAAAAAAATGCTCAAGATAGGCACAATGAGTAAAAGTCATATCAAAGAGGGACAAAGAGTTGCTTTCATTTGCCAATGATACCTGCTTAATTAAACCCCCTGGTACACAATGGCAATATTATAAAAATACTCCCAATTTCCAATTCTTCGTTGGACAGAGATGAGAGACATGCATATTCAATGATCTCTCTGTTTTGAAGCATCTTGAAGGATGTGTCTGTTGTGCATGACACAGTGCAAACAGATCGGTGATACAGGGTGAGTACCCTGTAGTGGCTGCTACAAAGAAACAATGAGAAAGTGAGCACCACAAAGACTGCAGTACTGAAGATGTATATGAAGCCTGAAAAAATATCGTGGGCCTGAGAAAGAAACAGAGGACATTTCCAACTGGGAAATTAAACAGACAACCGAACCAAGAATACAGATCCTGAAAACAGTGTTGACCGAAAGTAGAATCTGTTTCACAGGTGGTTATTATTTGTTTCCTCCTATAGAAAAAAGCATGTTCAAAAACTTGCTTGTTTACAATTCCTGAATCTCGACACAAGATATCAAGACATGCAAAGAAACAGAAAGTGTCCCATCAGAAACACAAAATATATGTAATCAAACGAACTACATCAATGAAAATGTATTAATTACCCCACCCCAAAAAAGAAAATAAATATCTTAAAAACAAAATGTAGAAAAGAATGACTATTATATCATATCAGGAAAACGTTATGACCAAAATAAAAATACAATGAGAAAGAAAGTATATTTTTAAAAAACCACTCTGAAGTGGGAAATTAAAAAACTCAATACCGGAATGCAAAAATACAATAGAGAAAAAGCAAGTTCCTGATGTAAAGGTTGTTCTGCAGCATAATTTAGGCCTCAGAGGAGCTGTAGTGCAATCTATAAGATGGCAGTTTTCCTGAACCTGCCAGAACTCATCAAATTGAAGCTATTCTAACCAACGATGCAGATGAAGGATTTAAGGCGAGTCCTGTGTTTAGGAAAACTGAGAAGATGCTAGAAGAGGAAGGGGAACAGCTTGTGAAGAATAGTTTGTGGCATCTTTGCCTTCAAGGTGAAGGATGGCCCTGGGGTAAAGAAACCACCTGGGTAGATGTGAAGACTGACAAAGCATCAGTTCTTCCTGGCTCAGATAAGAAGGCTGACTGCACAATCACAATGGCTAACTTGGACTTGATGGCTTTAATGAAGGGTAAAATAAATCCTCAGTGGGCTTTCTTTCAAGGCAAATTTAAAATAACTAGCAACAAGGGCCTCACTATGATGTTACAAAATCTTCAGCTCCAGCCGGGCAAAGCTGAGCTGTGAAGAACTACCTTTAAGCCCTAACTGGTTTGCTCAGTGGATAGAGCATCTGCCTTCAGACTTCAGAGTCCCAGTCAAAGGCATGTACCTTGGTTGCAGGCACACTCCCAGTAGGAGATGTGCAGCTGATCGACGTTTCTCTCTCATCGATGTTTCTAATTCTCTATCCCTCTCCTTCCTCTCTGTAGGAAATCAATAAAATATTATATATAAAAAAAAGAACTACCTTTGATACTCAAGATGAGACTTAGAGACATATACCATACCTTTCACTGTCAGAACTTACACTGAAACCATGCACTGGCAAATAGCAAGAGATTTGTTTTAAAATAGGTGGGACCAATCCTGTTTTTCCTAAGGTCTGAGTGAAGAGAGTCTGATGGAATACTACTGCTTTCGTGAATTGCATACAACTATGTATTACAAAGGTAATATGGTAATTATGGTTCTGGAGTAAAACTGAGCTCCAGAATTAAATTAAGAACAGCAAAATCCAAAAACTATTTAAACAAAAGCTCTCATTTTGCTTATGAAGTACATTTGAGGATTATTCAGCTGAAGATTCAATTGAAGTTTTCCTTGGGAGAACCAGGTAAAAAAACAAAATAACAGAAGCTGGCCAGAATGCAGTGTTGTGCACTTAATGACTTTAATGTGTTTTAAATTAACTAGAGGCCCAGTGAACCAAATTCGTGCATGAGAGAGGGGTTGTGTGCCCAGACTGCAGCTTCTCCAATATGAGACATCCCTCTCACAATCAAGGACTGCTGGCTCCCAACTTCTCGCCTGCCTGCCAGCTTGCCTGATTGCCCCTAACCCTTCTGCCTGCCAGCCTGATCACCCCCTAATTACTCCTCTGCCAGCTTGATCGGTGCCTAACTGCTCCCCTTCCAGTCCGATTGCCCCTAGTAGCCCTCCCCTGCAGGTTTGGTCACCCCCAGCTACCCTCCATACAGGCCTGGTCACCTCGAACTGCCCTCCCATTATGCCTGGGCCTCCCCCCGCCAACTGCCCTGCCCTCCAGGACTGGTCCCCCAACTGCCCTCCACTGTAGCCCCAGTTTCCCCCAACTGCCCTCCCCTGCATGCCCATCTTCTCTCCACCATCTGCCCTCCCAGGCAGGCCTGTTCCACCCCAACTGCCCTCCCCTGCAGGCCTGGTCAACCCCAATAGTCCTCCCAGGCAGGCCAGATCAACCCTAAATGTCCTCCCCTTTAGGCCTGGTCACCCCAATTATCCTCTCCTGCAGGCCAGGTCACCAACTGCCCTCCCCTGCATGCATGGTCACCCCCAAATGCCCTCCCCTAGAGGCCTGGTCCCCTCCAAACTGCCCTCCCCTGCTGACCATCTTGTGACAGCCATCTTGTGTCCACATGGGGGTGGCAGCTTGTGTGTTGGAGTGACAGTCAATTTGCATATTCCTGCTTTATTATTTAGGACTAGTGATCTGATGCATGAAATTCATGCACATTAAAAGAGGATTAATTAGAAGAAATAATTTAATATTGCTATTTGCCCTTTCTTTATGATAGAAGTGTCAGAGATTAAAGAAAATTAGTAAAATATATAAGAAAACCTCCCTCCTGTCAGAGTCTGGGGCACACCACAGGACTTAAAGAGTCGAGACCCCGCCCATCAAAATGCACCTCAAAATCACGTGAGACCCAGATCCAGCCAGCCCCCCCACATTGGGCTAGATCCAGACCCAGCCAAATC
This sequence comes from Lasiurus cinereus, assembly GCA_011751065.1. Classification (NCBI taxonomy): domain Eukaryota; kingdom Metazoa; phylum Chordata; class Mammalia; order Chiroptera; family Vespertilionidae; genus Lasiurus; species Lasiurus cinereus. The sequence continues at coordinate 337,713 of JAAGEH010000333.1, read as the reverse complement.
CCACCCTTGTCAAGCTCTGCTGGGCAGGGGACATAGCCTCAGGTCCCCTGGCCCAGCGCCAGGACGGGGATGTTGGCCTGAGATCCCCAGCCCAGACCGGGACAGGGGCATGCCTTGAGATCCCCTGTCAAACCCTGCTGGGCGGAGGGTATGGCCTTAGGTCCCCTGGCCTGGTGCCAGGGCTGGGGGCAAGGCTTGAGGTCCCCCAGCCCAGACCAGGGCGGGGGCATGCCTTGAGGTCCCCTATCCAGTCCCCCTGGGCATGGGTGCAGCCCAAGTTCCCCTGACCCAGTACTGGCAGTGTACCTTGAGATCCTTTGTCATGCCTCGCTGGGGGTGGAGTGGGGAGGGTGTCATGCCCTGAGGTCCCGTCAACCCCAGCCAGGCACGGGGCATAGCCTCAAGTTCCTGGCCCAGTGCTGGGGCAGGGGGTGTAGCCTGAAGGCCCATCAAGCTCCACCTGGTGAGAGGTACCGCCTGAGATCAGAGGCCTGGAACTGGGGTGGGGGAGGCAGCCTGAGGTCCCCTAGCCCAGCACCAGGAAGGGAAGCACACCATGAAGTCCCCTGTCAAGCCCTGCTAGGCGGGTACATAGTCTCAGGTCCCCTGGTCTGGCGCTGGGGCAAGGGACGAGACCTGAGATCCCCCAGCCTGACGTCAGAGGGGTGCCCAGCCTGAGGTCCTCTGTCAAGCCCCATGGGAGTGGGGGAGAGCATAGTCTCAGGTCCCTGTTGATTGCTCCTTAAGGCTCCTTATGGGAACTTGGCTTCAGCTGTAGGTGCAGCTATCTTTGTGATCAAGTGGTCAATTTGCATATTTCTTGTTTATTATAAAGGATTAAAACAATTAAAATTTTTGCATTTTGTGCAATCAGAATGGTGTTTTCTTCCTGAATCTGAATAAAGGAAATATCAGAGCTGGAGGGAATACAGGTCTATTTTTAAAATAAAAATATTTTTAAATTAGTTTCATTCTTGGAAAATTAGTGTTAAATTACTTTAATGATAAAATTTGCTTTGATATGCACAGTTTTAAGAATTATCTCAGATCTATCTATATATATAAAAGCCTGATATGCAAATTGTCCCCATGTGAGACTGACAGGGACACTTATTGCTCGTTATGACATGCACTGACCACGGGGGCCGGGGGGAGCGCGGGGCGAGGGGAGGCAGAACGGAGAGCCCTGACGGACAGACAGAAGGCCCCAATTGGCCCTGATCGCTGGCCAGGCCTTCGGACCCTACCAGGGCACGAATATCTTGTACCAGGCCTCTAGTTTATTTATAAAGCTCAATACTGTTATAATTTTTCTTTTCACATGTTTAATCAATTATCCACATTTATCTTTCTTCCTAGTTTTTCTAATGCTAGTGTTATTTCTTATAACTCAGTAAGATATGGGGTAAAATAAAGGAAGAATGTTTAATCGAAAATTAAAATTGCTCTTCCTAAAAAATAAAATTCAATAGAATCAATGAAAGATAATTTTTTAAGTTTAAAAAATCAAAGAAATAGCCGAAACAGGTTTGGCTCAGTGGATAGAGCGTCGGCCTGCGGACTGAAAGGTCTCAGGTTTGGTTCTGGTCAAGGGCATGTATCTTGGTTGCGGGCACATCCCCAGTAGGAGGCGTGCAAGAGGCAGCTGATTGATGTCTCTAACTCTATCTTTCTCCCTTCCTCTCTGTAAAAAATCAATAAAATATATATTTTTTAAAAAAATCAAAGAATTAGCCCGACAGCAGTGGCTCAGAGATGTAGCTTAGACCTATGAACCAGGAAGTAACAGTTTGGTTCCAGGTCGGGCCACATGCCAGGTTGAAGGCTCCATTCCCCATCATACAGGAGGCAGCCGATTGATGATTCTTTCTTCACTGATGTTTTTATCTATCTCTCTCTCTCAGAAATCATTACATGTATTTAAAAAATAAAAATAAAAAATTTGTTATAATTCATTAAAAATTTTGATTCAAGGAAGCTAACAAGCATGTGGAAATATGAAAGAACCCAAGGGACTCTTAAGACACTAATAAAGTGACCTTCAAGGGGACCCCATAAAGAAAGAATAGTGAAGAGGAGGTAGCTTATATAAAAAATTACTTAAGATCCTGATAATTGGAGAAAGAATACTAATGAAAGCAGCTCACAGAATTCTAAGTAGAGTGAATATAAATATGAGAACAGATTTTAAAAAATATGAAAAATCATGAATCCTAGAATACTCCCTCAAGGCATATGAAAAATAAATTCTCATTGAAAAGACAACCCCTCTAATATTATTGGGGGTTACTAAACAGAAAACTATTGGGGTGAAAATGGCATAAAATAAAATACTGAACTGATAAAACAACAAAAACCATCCAAAAAGAATACTTACATAACACATCAACAATGGAGGGAAAAAAACATTTCCAACTCCAAAATTTTCTCATTAATAGACCGGCTCCATAAAAGATCGTTAAGAAAAATAATTCTGGATGTAATTTTAAAAGTCTACACAAAACTAATATATAAACTAACATAGAAAACATTCCTTGTCTGTGGGAAAAGATACAGAAATATTAAATTTTGTGGTGTTTTAATAATGAAACACCTATCACTTTGATTTATCTTTTGGAACTTTAGAAAATAAAAGGAATAGCCCAATAGGTGTGGCTCAATGATAGATGATTGCCATGGCTCCATTCCTAGTCAGGGTACCTGCCTGTGTTGTGGGTTCAATCCCCAGTGAGGGGCAGGCAGGAGGCAGCCAATCAATAATTCTCTCTCAACATTGGTATTTCTATATCTCTCCTATATTCTTCTCTGAAATCAAAAAAGATGTTATTAAAAATAAAAAATAGCTGAAACCGGTTTGTCTCAGTGCACAGAGCGTCAGCCTGCGGACTGAAAGATCCCAGGTTTGATTCCAGTCAAGGGCATGTACCTTGGTTGCGGGCACATCCCTATTGGAGGTTGTGCAAGAGGTGGCTGATCAATGTTTCTCTCTCATCAATGTTTCTGACTCTATCTCTCTCTTTTCTCTGTAAAATAATCAATAAAATATATTAAAAAATAGCCAAAACTGGTTTGGCTCAGTGAATAGAGCGTCGCCCTGTGGACTGAAGGGTCCCAGGTTCGATTCTGGTCAAAGGCATGTACCTTGGTTGCGGGCACATCTCCGGTGGAGGTCGTGTAGGAGGCAGCTGATCGATGTCTGTCATCGGTGTTTCTAAATCTGTCTCTCTCCCTTCCTCTCTGTGAAAAACAAATAAAATATATTTTAAAAAAAGAAAGAAAATAATTAACAGTTTACTTCATGAATAAGTGTAGAAAGATACCCACTGTCTTCACTATCAGAGAAGCGTATACAAGGAGCCCAGAACACTGGTGAACCTTGAGCCCTGGCAAGGCCAGAGCTATGCACTGATTGTTTAGTCCAATGGTGGCTCAAGCAATTTCCTAACCAAAAGGTCTCAGAGTAAATCTTCCTAGTATTTACTGACCTTTAAGATAGTCTGTCTTTTACAGCAATTACCTGGCTAAGGGCTAAAGGGTATGCAAAATTGAATAAATGGTTGGTAAGGCCTGGGCACGAGTTGAGGTCCTTGTCCTTGCATTGGACATCCTGCCTGGCCCCCAATATTTCCAAATTATTATTTCCTCTCTCATCTCTGTCATTTAGATGTGGTCCTTCTCCAGATTCCGAAACCTGAACCACACAGGGCATGGGTCATCACATCTGGCACCTAAACAAAGGACTTCTGGAGGAGAAGACTTTGTATAGAGTGCAATATCTTCTCCGGCAAGATGGAGAAGATTTCACTGGATAGGTGAGGAAGAATTCACTGAAAAGGTGGGGAAATTCACTGCATGCAAAGCCCACAGACAGCTGTAAAAATCAGGATCTATAAGTAGGGTGGGAACATCTTTTTTTAGCCATGTTAATGGGCCAAATTCAGTGAAAAAGATGCTTTATTGTAGATTTTTTATTTGCATGCTTAAGAATAAATAAATTAACAGTTTTTTTATTTTTATTGATTTTTTTAACAGAGAGGAAGGAAGAGGGACAGAGAGCTAGAAACATCGATCAGCTGCCTCCTGCACACCCACCATTGGGAATGTGCCAGCAACCAAGGTACACGCCCTTGACCAGAATCAAACCTGGGACCTTTCAGTCTGCAGGTGAACACTCTATCCACTGAGCCAAACCAGTCTTGGCTCTCTTACAGTTTTTACATATTATTATAGAACATAATCCTTGGTTTCCTAAAGAAGATACAGTAGAACTTGAATGTTGGGAAAGAGTGGGTCAAAACTTTAAAAAAAATCAATATATTAGGCTTTGAGAAGAAAAGTAAGTAATTTGTTTTTTCCTCCCTGACAAAGCTTATGTAAAGTTACTCAAAGAATAATAACAGAAATTTAATTGATGTCATTTCATAAACTTGCTTAACATGGAATGAATCTAATCCAGTCAAATTTCTGTGCATAAAATTAAAAGTTATTAAGACTTCATTCTGGGGATTTCCAAAAGCTTCTTAATATTATTTGAATTAAAAAAGAAGGGGGATAGTGAAATAATCCCATGAGTAAATTAAATCAAGAAAATTTTTTACACCCTAACCAGTTTGGCTCCATGGATAGAGCGTCGGCCTGTGGACCGAAGGGTCCCAGGTTGGATTCCTGGTCAAGGGCATGTTCCTTGGTTAAAAGCACATCCCCAGTGGGGAGTGTATAGGAGGCAGCTGATTGATGTTTCTCTTCATCGATGTTTTTGGTTTTTTTTTAAATATATTTTTATTGATTTTTTACAGAGAGGAAGGGACAGGAACAGAGAGTTAGAAACATCGATGAGAGAGAGACATTGACCAGCCGCCTCCTGCACACCCCCCACCAAGGACGTGCCCGCAACCAAGGAACATGCCCCTGACCGGAATCGAACCTGGGACCCTTCAGTCCGCAGACCGACGCTCTATCCACTTCACCAAACCGGTCTCGGCTCATTGATGTTTCTAACTCTCTATCACTCTCCCTTCCTCTCTGTAAAAAAAAAAAAAAAAATATAAATTAAAATAAAAAAAAAATATAAAAATAAAATCGTTATTTATATAATTTTTTTTTTTTACTTTAGCCCTAACCAGTTTGGCTCAGTGGATAGAGCATCAGTCTGCAGACTGAAGGGTCCCAGGTTCGATTCTGGTCAAGGACATGTACCTTGGTTGTGGGCTCATCCTCAGTAGGGAATATGCAGGAGGCAGCTGGATCAATGTTTCTCTCTTATTGATGTTTCTCACTCTCGATCCCTCTCTCTGCCTTCCTCTCTGTAAAAAGTCAATAAAATATATTTTTAAAAAAGAAAATGTTTAAAAACATATATTTTATTGATTTTTTACAGAGAGGAAGGGAGAGAGATAGAAAGTCAGAAACATCGATGAGAGACATCAATCAGCCGCCTCCTGCACGCCCCACAGTAGAGATGTGCCCGCAAGCAAGGTACATGCCCCCAATCGAAATCGAACCTGGGACCTTTCAGTCCGCAAGCTGACGCTCTATCCACTGAGCCAAACCGGTCTCGGCTAAAAAAGAAAATTTTTTACTTTAAAAATTATTTTTCACTTGTAATGCTGAAGACAAGACACCTATGAAAACACACATGGTGTCAAAATAAGCCAAAGGAAAATGGTTTGGGCACAATGAAAAGTAAGGATCCCAAATCTAGTTTATATAAAAGATTCCTTTACTAACCTTTGGTGGAACATTTGTATATTTCCAGAAAACTCCTCCAAGCCCGTGTGGGCTCCTTCAAGAAATATTAAACTTCAACATGGATCTGAAGGAGGAGGTGGTCAGGTTAATGAGGACCCTGCACCTGGATCCACGCCTTAGAGCTGCAATCAACTACCCCAGCCGCAGAGAGCAGCAGCCATAAAAAAACCCACTGAAGATAAGGAATGGAAGGAGGACAAGGAGGATGCTGTACAACCCAGAGGTCACCTGGGCATGGTGATGAAGATGGTCCAGAAAGCTGAGCGAATTGGGAGAAGACCAGACCCCGAGAATGCCGAGAACATCTTTCTTGTCTTGGCAGCAGTCATCAGCTGTGCGATAATGTTACCAGGGGCAAATGGAGAAATATTTTGGACTTATGTTCCTGACCCACCATGGGTAGAACCCCTTACCTGGGCTGATCCCCCACCTAATGTAGTCACCAATAACATTAAACACCTTGGTCATCCAGGAGGACCATGGGTGGGGCAAGGAATTATATGGGCAAAGTACAATTATATGGGTGTTGCCAGCCAGTTTACCTTTTGCGTGACACAGAATCAAACCACTGCTCCTTTGTGTATGAAATTAAAAACAAGCTTCTGGCTTGCATGGACGCCAAAAAAGAGGGAGGCAAAAGGCCAAATATGTCTACGATCACTCCTTGCTCCAGAGAGAGATGCAGATAATGTAACTGTGCTAAGATATCCTCTTCCCCCGACAAGCCATTATATAAAAAGTCTTATGAATGGCACCCCACCGAGGAAGAAATTAATTGCCAAGAGTGTTATATAGTGATTATCCTAAATCAGCAAACTTAATCACAGTTTTTCTTTGTGGATTAGAGCCCCTACAGGTCTGCCTATAGTAACAATCACACCCTAAAATGGAAGGGGAACGCTTCCTATCTATATGTTGAAGCTAATCACTCCATTTCAAGGAGTGGAAAAGGATTTGTAGGATCTCAATTACAACATGACAACTGGCTGCTGCTCTTGCACCTAGAAAATGGTATAGTTTTCATTATAGCTCAGATAATTCCATTTGTGCCTTATGGGGAACTCCCAATAAGACAGTATTTGCCAACACCTCTGTGTTTGATCCATTTGTACTCCTCTCAGGCCCCATCAGATGCACCTTAATGTGACAAGCCATCTGTATGAGATGGCATGGACAGGCTGCACACTAACCCATAATATTAATTCTACATCCTAAAAGCATTCCCTTGTGATTTTAAAACAACCGGCTTTCGCTTGGGTTCCTACTAACCTAACCGATTCTTGGGAATCTCATCAAACCTACCAACTGTTACATGATCTGGTAAAAATCTTTAAAAAGATAAAGATTTCTGGGAATGTTAATTGCAGGAATCTTTGCCCTGGTAATGTTACTCATTTCTGTGGGAATTTCTGCTTCATCCATAGTACAAACTGTTCAAAATTCACAGTCTGTTAAGGAAAATGTAACTAAGACCTTGTCTATACAAAAATAGAATTGCAAGCCAGTTTGAGATTGAATTGTCTGTCCTTAAAGTCTTGTGGATGGGTGATAAAATGCACAGCCTAGAGTAAAGAATATCCTTGCAGTGTCATTATCATTTTTTCCAGATTTGTGTTACCCCCATTCCGTATCATAGTACCTTGCACCCTTGGAAATCAATTAAAAAACCACCTTCTTGGTTTGCTCTCTTGGGTCATTCCAAAATGACCAAGAAAAGAAGGAGTAAAGGTTGTGCCAAAAAAGGGCGAGATCATGTGCAGCCTATTCGCTGCACCAACGGCGTCCGGTGCGTGTCCAAGGACAAGGCCATTCAGAAGTTTGTCAATCTTTGAAACCGGTTTGGCTCAGTGGATAGAGCGTCGGCCTGCAGACTGAAGGGTACCAGGTTCGGTTCCGGTCAAGGGCATGTACCTTGGTTGCGGGCACATCCCCAGTGGAGGGGGGGGGGTGTGCAGGAGGCAGCTGAATAGTGTCTCTCTCTCATTGATGTTTCTAACTCCCTCTCCCTTCCTCTCTGTAAAAAATCAATAAAATATGTTTTAAAAAAAGAAAAAGGAAGTTTGTCATTCAAAACATAGTTGAGGCCTCGGACATTAGGGACATCTCCGAAGCAAGTGTCTCCGGCGCCTATGTCTTCCCAAGGTGTATGTGAAGCTGTGTTACTGGGTGAGCTGTGCCATTCCCAGCAAGGTAGTCAGGAATCCGTTCTCGTGAAGCCTGGAAGAACCGAACACCCCCACCCCGATTTAGGCCTGCAGGTACTGCCCCACAACCTCCACCAAAGCCCATGTAAGGAGCTAAGTCTTTAAAAAGTGAAGAAGAGTTCTCTGGGGAAAAATAAATGGAAATTGTACTTCACACACACACACAAAAAAAAGGTAACACAACCCTTGATATTTTAGAATTACAACAGCATATTGTACAATTATCCCAGGCAAACTTACAAACTAATTCCTTGAAACAATTTAAAAAGGACATGAAAGAATTTAACCCCTTCCACTGGTTCTCATTACATTTGCCCCTCAGCATAACCACTATTGCTCGTCTCATTTTTTTTTTTATGCTATTCTTTTTTTCTTTACTACATTTTATTGATTTTTTACAGAGAGGAAGGAAGAGGGATAGAGAGTTAAAAACATCAATGAGAGAAAAACATCAATCAGCTGCTTAATGCACACTCCCCACTGGGGATGTGCCGCAACCAAGGTATATGCCTTTGACCAGAATCCAACCTGGGACTCTAGAGTCCACAGGCCCATTAAGCCAAACCGGTTACGGCTGTTTGTCTCATTTTTGTTCTCATATGTTTATTTCTAGTCTGCAGATGTGGAATGAAGAGTCTTAAAAGGACTCAAGCCCTTCAGGTGGCATTCACTTTTCAAAATTTACTAAGGAAAAGAAATGGGGGAGATGTGGGAAGCCCCCATTGTCTTTACTATCAGAGAAGTGTAAACAAGGAGCCTGGAATGCTGGTGAACCTTGAGCCCTGGCAAGTGGCAGAGGTATGCACCGATTGTTTAGTTGAGACAATGCTAGCTCAAGCAATTTCCTGTCGAAACAGTCTCAGAGTAAATCTTTACTAATATTTACTGACTGTTAAGATAGTCTACTACCCAAATTTCCTGCCTAAGGGCTATATATGTATCCAAAATTGAATACAAGGTTGGTAGTGACATCCTTCTCCTTGCATTGGGCTTCCCACCGGGCCCAATATTTCCAAATTATTATTTCTTGTCTCATCTCTGCCATTTGTGCTCAGACTTTCTCCAGATCCCGAACCCTGAACCATGCAGGACGTGGGTCATCAAGGAACAGAAATTAATACAAAATAACAAATTAAGTGTGTAATTACATGAATAACAGCATAAAAAAAAGAAAATAATTAACAGTTTACTTCATGAAGAAGGTGGATGATTTGCATGCTGAAAAGTATAAATATTGCTGGCTGCCATCGTACTTCTAGGTAAAGATCAAAAAATATTCACAAAGGATCTGAAAGAGCCATTTACACATTTGTGTCCATTATAACATTATTCACAAGAGGCTTTCACAGATGAGAACAACTCAAAGTTCCATGGAGAGTTGAATGAATGAAGAAAATTTACCTCATACATGCAACAGAATGTTTTTCTGCCATAAAATAAAAATAAATATTGTCACCTGATACCACAAAGAGAAACGTTGATGACAATTTTTAAGTGAAGCACACAATTCACAAAAGACAGATCCTACAGGATTTCCCTCAGGTTTGTGATCAAATGTAGTCCACATTATAGAAAAAAAAAAAAAGGTAGTTATGAACCTTGCTTTTAAAGCAAACGAGGAAGTAGTGTTTTAAAACAGAATGTGAGATTTCAACAAGATGAAAGTTTTGAGAGATCAGATACACAACACAGACATTAAGAATCTACCTTAGAAAGCAGAAAGCCCTAGAGATGTTAAAATAATAAAGGAAACAAAACCCTGTGGGTAGAGTAAGAACTCAGGAAGGAAGTCATCCTCACCCACGGAGACCAGGTTACTGTAGTTCTCAACCATCACATCCAGGTACAATTTCCGCTGAGCTGGGTCCAGGCATTCCCACTCCTCCTCAGAGAAATCTATGGCCACATCCCTGAAGGTCAATGGTACCTGAAATAAAACACATTTACCAAGACGTCATCAGAAGAGTTCACAATATCACTCAACATGGAAACAGTGTTAGAAGAGGTTTGGACCAAGGGGAGTATCCTGAATCATCCAATAAGATCACTTTGTCTAGGAACATTCTCTGATGTGTTTTCTGACACTGACAAATGAGGATGAAACACGTCCATCAATCCATGGTACAGAATTTGCTTTTCAGTAAACCTAACTTTAAAATTAAGACACGGGCTGAAACCAGTTTGGCTCAGTGGATAGAGCGTCGGCCTACAAACTGAAGAGTCCCAGGTTCGATTCCGGTCAAGAACATGTACCTTGGTTGTGAGCACATCCCCAGCAGGAGGCAGCTGATCAATGTTTCTCTCTCATCAATGTTTCTAACTCCCTATCCCTCTCCCTTCCTCTCTGTAAAAAAGTCAATAAAATATATTTTAAAAATAATTAAAAAAATTAAATTAAATTAAGGCATGGACACAGGAACATGGACTTCTGAATGCTGTGTTTGCATCCTTCAGGATCAGTGGTGTACATTTCTCAGTTGGATATGACATGGTGAGTCACAAATATAAGCACTTCTTCAAGTATAACATAAATAAGTATTGTACTTTTCTAAAAATACAGATTGTGTTCCATGTTCTGAGATGGGGCCTCTGTTTCACATGTATAAGAAGTTCACTTTTTAAAAATATATATATATTTCTTGCCGAAACCGGTGTGGCTCAGTGGATAGAGCGTCGGCCTGCGGACTGAAGGGTCCCAGGTTCGATTCCGGTCAAGGGCATGTATCTTGGTGGCGGGCACATCCCCAGTAGGGGGTGTGCAGGAGGCGGCTGATCAATGTCTCTCTCTCATCGATGTTTCTAGCTCTCTAGCTCTCTCCCTTCCTCTCTGTAAAAAAAAAAAAAAAAAAAAATCAATAAAATATATTTAAAAAAAAATATATATATATATCTTTATTGATTTCAGAGAGGAAGGGAGGAGCTGAGAGAGACAGACACATCAATGATGAGAGAGAATCACTGATTGGCTGCCTCTTGCATGTGCCCTTGGCCAGAATCGAACCTGGGACCCTTCAGTCTACAGGCTGACGCTCTATCCACTAAGCCAAGCTGGCTAGGGCAAGAAGTTCATTTTTTACTTGTGATACCAATGTTACTGGATCACATGCTAAATGTCTGAATACACAGAAAATGAAAACACGGTAAAAACTTCACAAATAACTTCGAATTCAAGGGGTTTGTTAATGGAATTTACAGTTTGTTAATGGAATAAGAGCCACAAATTTAAAAATTTCACTATGGGTACTCTTAGAACAAGATTATTCTGCCTGGTCCAGAGGGTGTGCCTCAGTGCTTGACCACTGACCCATTCACCAAGAGGTCACTGGTCAGGGCACATGCCCAGGTTGCAGGAGAGATCCTAGTGTGGGA
>JAAGEH010000333.1:304436-316392 GCA_011751065.1 Lasiurus cinereus | reverse complement strand
GACCCAGACATCCATTCATGGTTAGGCTCCTGATGAGATAAGATCTCCTCCAACACAGTGGGGGAGATAGTTTTATTTAGGTATTTTCAAGGGGTAAAAATTTTGTAAGTTATAGTGTTTTGAAGTTTTTGTGTCCTGGGAGTGCCTTTTGAAATGAATGTCATTAATTTAGTAGTCCCTATAACTTAGGTAATGTAGACTATCTCCTGTTAGTATTCCTTATATTTGGGAAAGAAAATAATTTTTAAATCAACAATATTTAAAAGTTATAAAAATAATAACTATTAGCAGTCTACTTAATCTCATCACCATTTTTTTATTTTGATTATTTTCCAATATTGTCATGAATATAGATATTCCCTAGAGTTTTATGAAACTTTATTTACTTTAGAGTAAGTAATTTAGAGTAAATCAGACCAGAAGATTATGTTTAACCTATATAAGTATTTAATCACTTTAGGCCAATAAAGTATCAACCCTCAGTATTGCTACCCAAAGCCAGAAAACACACCACATATAACTAACAGACAAATAGATTAAGACCAATCCATTCCACAAAGACACTGAAAGATTTCTATGCTGAAAATGACACAAGGCTAAACTGAGACATTCCTTAATATTCTGTGTTCTACAAAATAAATAGATTACCCATCGAAATTCCAAGGCAATGTTGGCTGTGGACAGCCAAAGAGATGGGGGAACAGTCAAAACACTTCAAATATAGAAAAATTGGAAGAGTCACTTATTTACCTTGAAAAATATTCTACAAAGCAAGAGTAACCAAGTGGTAGTTGCTGGCACACTCCCAGTAGGGGGTGTGCAGGAGGCAGCTGATGGATGTTTTTCTCTCATTGCTGTTTCTAACTCTCTATCCCTCTCCCTTCCGCTCTGTGAAAAATCAATAAAAATATACTTTTTAAAAACGATAATGAAAAAAAATTTATAGCTGAAAACAACTTCACTAGGCAAGCATATCAAAGTAGGTGATTCAAGGTTGCAGGTTTTAAACCCCTTGACACTCAGAAGGAAAGCAGACACAGCCTGTGACCTGGGACAGAACAATTACCTGCAAGGCAGCCATGCTGTGCTGGCCCTGCTCCGGGTGGTTTTCTCAGGTGAGGAGATGTTGAGGAGTCACACTGGTCTCTTGAGACTCTGCCTTCAAAGCATCAGCCCTTTAATCCACTCACCCCACACTCGCAGGCAGAGGGTCCTGGAAATGGGAAGAGGCTACCCCATCCTGTCCTTGGTCACAGGAGAGTCAGGAACAATGAGCTGTTAACTGGAGACCATATGGTGAAGTTATTGTTTTTTTTTTGTCTTCGTGTCTCTACTCCCTCCTATAAATGTGCCCTGCTCTCCTGCACCCCCAAACACAGTGACCTCTTGTGAACAAAGCCTGCTCCCCACACACACAAATGCATCCTGGCACCCTCCTGTTAGTCCCTGTCCTCACCTTCCAATCAACTCAAGGAGCTCATGAAGCAATGATGTGCCACCCGGAGCAGCTGTCCAACTCCAAGGCGGAGGATACAGTGGATGTCGGGATCTCATAGGAACCTGGAGGGGAACCATCTGGGTTTAAGAGGCATGCATTGCCCTTGGGGACCAGGGACCCACTAAGTTAGGTCCTGCGGGTCTGCAGTGGGTCTTTGTCTAGTTCCCTCAAGGTGTCAGCACTGTCCCCCACCAGAGCTGTTCTCAGTGGCCCTGTGTGACAGACATCAGTCCTAGCACACCTGAGACCTCTGCGTACTGTGAGGGCTTGGGGTGGATATGCTCCCAGGGCAGATTCCTAGGGGCCAACCTTTTCCTGGAATGGGCGTGGCTACGTCTGGACCCACTGAAGGTGAACCAAAGGGAGAAATAGATGAGGATTAAAATAAATCTTTGGCCAAGACCGGTTTGGCTCAGTGGATAGAGCCTCGGCTTGCTGACTCAAAGGTCCCAGGTTCGATTCCAGTCAAGGGCATGTATCTTGCTTGCGGGCACAACTCCAGTAGGGGGTGTGCAGGAGGTGGCAGATTGATGTCTCTCTCTCATCCGTGTTTCTAATTTTCTATCTCTCTCCCTTCCTCTCTGTAAAAAATCAATAAAATATATTTTAAAAATAAAATAAAATAAACCTTTGGGGAAAACCAGTTTGGCTCAGTGGATAGAGTGTTGGCCTGTGGACTGAAAGGCCCCAGGTTCAATCCCAGTTAAGGGTATGTACCTTGGTTGCAGGAGGGAGCTGATGGATGTTTCCATCTTTTGTGCATTTACATACTTTATCATATTTCTTTTTATAACCATGGGTCCGAAGAAAGAGAGTAGAAAGGTCAGTGCTCAGAAGAGGATGATGTCTATTGAATTAAAGCGTGAAATCATAGAAAAATATAAGCAAGGTGTGCGAGTGTCTGACTTGGCGAGGCAATACGGGCATACTACTTCAACGATATGCACTTGATTAAACAGAAGGAGTCGATAAAGGGTAGAATGCCAGCTAAGGGCGTTACAATAATTTCTAAGCTCTGTAGCTCTCTCCATGAAAAGATGGAGAATCTACTGATGGTGTGGGTGACAGAGAAGAGCTTAAAGGAGATACATTAACACAGGGCATCATATGGGAGAAGGCGTGAGCGATTTACGGTGATTTCCTGGAGCAGACCCCGCGCACTTCCACAGACGAAGCATCGAAAGACTCATTTAAAGCCAGTAGAGGCTGGTTTGATAACTTCAGGAAAAGGTCTGGCATTCACTCCATCGTCAGGCATGGTGAGGCAGCAAGTTCGGATGTGAAGGCAGCTGAGGATTACCTCAAAACTTTTTCTGAACTGATAGAAGCCAAAGGATATATCCCTCAGCAAATCTTCAACTGTGATGAGACAGGGCTTTTATGGAAGACGATGCCGAATAGGACTTATATAATGGCAGAGGAGAAGGCGATGCCAGGCCACAAACCCATGAAGGATAGGCTAACTCTCGCACTGTGCGCCAATGCGAGTGGCGACTGCAAGATCAAGCCTCTGCTCCTATACCATGCGGAAAAACCCAGAGTCTTTAAGTCACATAAGATTTTAAAAGAGAAACTGCAAGTTATGTAGAGGGCAAACCCAAAGGCATGGGTCACCAGGCAGTTCGTTGTGGAGTGGGTAAACCTGGTTTTCGGCCCTTCTGTTAAGAAATATCTACAGGAAAACAACCTAACCATGCAAGCCCTTCTCATCCTCGACAATGCTCCTGCTCACCCACCGAACCTCGAAGATGAACTCCTCGAAGAGTTCAAGTTTATAAAGGTCGTCTACCTACCTCCCAACACCACTCCTATCCTGCAGCCCATGGATCAGGAGGTGATTTCTAATTTTAAAAAGCTGTACATCAAGCACCTGTTCCGGCGCTGCTTTGAGGTGACTGAGAACACAAACCTCACCTTTCGAGAGTTCTGGAAGAACCACTTTAACATCGTGATATGCCTCAGAATTATTGATCAGGCCTGGCTGGGTGTTACAACGAGGACTTTGACCTCTGCATGGCAGAAGCTGTGGCCTGAGGCCGTAGCTGAAAGGACCTTCGAAGGATTTGAACCTGGGGTGCCAGTGGAGGAGGAGATAGTGTCTCTGGGAAAATCCATGGGCCTGGAGGTGGATGAGAGAGACGTGAATGAGCTCGTCGAGGAGCACTCTCTGGAACTCACCACGGAGGAGTTACAAGAGTTGCAATCTCAGCAACATGCGGAGGTTCTCCAAGAACTTGGTTTCGAGGAGGAGCCAGAGGTGGAGGAGATCTCTACAAGTGAGATAAAGGAGATCTTAGGAATGTGGGAGAGGGTGTCACACTTTGTGGAAAAGAAACACCCCGAAAAAGTTGCTACTGGTTGTGCATCGGAGCTGTTCAGTGAAACTTGCCTCACCCATTTCAGAAACATTCTGAAAGGGAGGAAGAGGCAAACCTCGTTGGACACGTTTTTTTTTAAATTGGCTAAAAATGCAAAGACCAGTAGCAATTAAGTTCAGTGAAGATTAGTTAAGTTACATTCAGTTTAGGGATAAAGTGTAGCATTAAGAGTGTAACGAGTAGGTAAATACACTTTATAAAACCAGTTTATTCCTTTACATTCTCTGTTATTATGTTTTTATACAATATTTGTCATTTATAAATACATTTTTCTTATTCAAAAACACGTAACAAGAACAACTGGGGTGGCATTTTGGGGGCTGGAACGGATTAACAGCATGTCAATTGATTTCAATGGGGAATTTTGCTTTGAGATACGAGCAATCTGATATACGAGCAAGGTTACGGAACGAATTAAACTCATATCTCGAGGTACCACTGTATTTCTACAATAGACAGCCTGGGCATATTTACAGTGTCATCTCAATACACCAAGGTTGCAAGTTTGATCCCAGTTCAGAACACATACAAGAATCAACCAAAAAATAAAAGTAAAGTTAAAAAAAAGAATCAGCCAAGACCGGTTTGGCTCAGTGGATAGAGCGTGGGCTTGCGCATTGAAAGGTCCCAGGTTCGATTCCAGTTGGGGGCATGCACCTTGCTTGTGGGCACATCTCCACTGTGGGGCATGCAGGAGGCAGGTGATCAATGTCTCTCTCATCGATGTTTCTGACTTTCTCTCTCTCTCCCTTCCTCTCTGTAAAAAATCAATAAAATAAAAAAGAGTAGCTCTTTGAATATTTCCAAACATTTAAAAAAAATTTTTTAAATAAAAATAGAATCAACCAAAGAATGCATAAAAGATTGAAAAAAACTGATGTTTCTTCCCATCTCTCTTTTTCTCTTCCTCTAAATAAATAAATCATGAAAGAATCCGTTAGAACAAAAATTTTTATGCTTTTTTAAAATTTGATTTCAGAGAGGATGGGAGAGGGAGAGATGGGAACATCAATCTTTGATTGGCTGCCTCTTGCAAGCCTCCTACTAGGGATCGAGCCCACATCCCGGGCATGTGTTATGACTGGGAATTGAACCATTAACTCCTGGCTCATGATAGATGCTCAACCACGAAGCCACATTGGTTGAGCTAGAACATTTTTATATATCTTTAGTTTACTAAATGTAAGATGCAATTCTTCACACTTCTTATACTTCTTCTCTCTCTCTCTCTCTCTCTCTCTCTCTTTGCTATAAAAGAACAATGGTTTATTTCTTGTTCATACTATATATTCAACTTAACTTGGCATAGGGTTCTGGTCAATTTCATTTTTGCTCAGAGATCCAGAGGGTGAATTATTCATCTCTTTGGGAGAAACCAAGTTTGTCACTGCATATGGCCTCCTAGGGCATATGCTTCATACTCCCTCTCAGATGTAGCACACATTACTTCTGCTCCTACTGGCTGGCCTGAGCAATTCATAAGGCGAAAGCCTCACTTTTTCTTCTTCCTCTTCTAAAAGAGTACCTTCCAGCATTTCATATAATAGTGTTTGGAGTTGATGAACTCTTTTAGCTTTTTCTTCTCTGTGAAGCTCTGTATCTGCCCTTCAATTCTGAATGATAGCTTTGCTGGATAGAGTATTCTTGGTTGTAGGTTCTTGCTACATTGAATATTTCTTGCCACTCCCATCTGGCCTGCATTGTTTCTGTTGAGAAATCAGCTGACAGTCGTATGGGTGCTCCCTTGTAGGTAATGAACTGTTTTTCTCTTGCTGCTTTTAATATTCTTTGTCTTTTGCTCTTGGTATTTTAATTATGATGTGTCTTGGTGTACTCCTCTTTCGATTCCTTTTATATGGGGTTCTGTGTGCTTCCTGGACTTGTAAATCTATTTCTTTTACCAGATGTGGGAAGTTTCCAGTCATTATTTCTTTAAATAGGTTTTCAGTATCTTGCTCTCTCTCTTCTTCTGGCACCCTCACAATTCTGATGTTGGTACGCTTGAAGCTGTCCCAGAGGCTCCTTACATTATCTTCACATTTTTTTATTCTTTTCTCTTCTTGCTTTTCCAGTTGAGTGTTTTCTGCTTCTTTATATTTCAAATTTTTGACTTGATTCTTGCCTTTCTCTAGTCTGCTGTTAGGACTCTGTATAATATTTTTTATTTCAGTCAGTGTATGTTTAATTTCTAGTTGGTCCTTTTTCATGTCTAGTTGGGCCTTTTCCATCTGTAGTTGGATCTTTTGCAATTCTAGTTGGTCCTTTTTCATCTCCTCTTGGCTGTCGCTAACTTTATCCAACTTTTCTAGCATATTCTTGAAAAACCTTATAAGCGTGGTTTTGAACTCCATATGCAGTCATTTGTTTTCCTCCATTTCTTTTGTTTGTGATCCCTTCCCTTGTCTTGGCATTTTCACTATGCGGGGAGAACTTATGTGTTGGATTCAGCCTTATGATACCAGACTTGCAAAATCGAAGAAGCCTCTCTGTTGAGCTTGGGATGGGTGGAGTCTCAGGGCTTAAGGGTCCGCCCACCAAGGCCCCTGAGTCTCACGTGACTGGGTAATCGCTGGAGCGGTCCTTGTGCGGGCGCACAGTGCCTCTATACCGCTGCCTTTTCGGCTCCCCTGCGCCTCAGGAGCACACCAGTCTAGGTCCCCAGGGTTTCACCCGAAACAGGGGCTTAGTGGAGTTAGAAGTGGCACAGTTGGGAGGGTCTGTCTCCCGCCCTTTCACGAAAGCCAGCGACACAATCAGCAGTCTGTCCTCTCTGCAGTGCCGTGCGCGCCACCAGACCTCTGATCTTTTGCGACTCCCTTAAATTTCCGTGCACCTCTCCCTTTTCACAGTCCAAACTCCCCCCATATGAGTTTTGGCTGGATCTGGGGTTTAGTGTCGTAGGATAAGGGGTTCAATGCCTTTGAGAGTCTCTGTTTCCCTCCTGCCAGAGAAAACCAGCCAGGTACTCCGGCACCCGCTCTCTCCACGTGCGTGACTCCGTACCTCAGCTTTTTGCAGTTCCTCTGCGTCTCCGTGAGCCCCCCTCTTTCCCTCTAGTTGTAGACTTTCCACTCAGCCAGCTTTCCTGTGGTTCTGGATGATGTCCTTTCTGTCTTTTAGTTGTACTTTTGAAATTGTTGTGCAAGGCAGCAGTGTAGGTGTTTACCTATGCCGCCATCTTGTATTCTCTTTTTTCTCACTTTCAATGTCCAGTGACAAAAATAATCCACTCCGGGGATTTTACTCAGAGGCCATGTTGAGGGGACACCCCTGAGGCCCACTGGGCGCTCCTTGAACCCCAGCAGCCAGGACCATCATGTGAGCTCTGACTGAGATGCCACCTGAGGCCACATAGGAGAGGGACACAGTCCCCAGCCTCTTCCACCCTCCCCAGGACTTGCCCGAAGGAGATGAGGCTGGGAAGTTGTCCTGTGTCCACTGCAGAGCAGGTGACAGAGAAACCACAACCAAGCGAGGGCCAGAGATTCTGAGATAGAAAATCCACTGCCAATTATACCCTCCAGGTGGCCACTTCGAAAGAACCTAAGATCAGGCCCTCAGAGCTCTTTCCCATGCGGCTCACCTCTGTCCCACGTCCTCTGTCCTGGTCAATCCTGGGGCTACCATACTTTCCACTACTTGCAGTCAGGACCTGGGTCAAGTGGCCTCTGGCCCTATATATTCCTCTGGGAAGACAAAACACTGCCACATTCCCGCACGATGCCCAGGGTTCTGCTTCTTCTGCTGCTGTGACAAGACAAGGCACCCAAAGGGTTGGACCACAGGGGTTTCAATGACAAGACACAGTGAAATGAAATATACTCTTTACAATGAAATCATGGCCATGGCTGGTTGGGCTCAGGGGATAGAGTGTCTGCCTGCGGACTAAAGAGTCCCAGGTTTGATTCTGGTCAAGGAGCACCTGCTCTGATTGTAGGCTCAACCCCCAGAAGGGGGCGTGTGAGAGGCAGCTGATCAATGATTCTCTCTCATCATTGAGGTGTCTGTCTCTCTCTTCCTCTCCCTTCCTCTCTGAAATCAATAAAAATATATTTTAAAAAACACATTAAAATGAAATCACCATCCAGAGGGAAATCTGTACCATCACATTCACTGCAGCGTTACTCACCATAGCCAAGACAAGTACACAACCTGTGTGTCTAACACCAAATTAATAAAGAAACTGGCGTGCCTGCTTAACCCAGTGATTGGCAAATTGCCGGTTGTGAGCCACATGCAGCTCACTAGCTACAGTTTGCTGCTGTGTTGACTAATGAGTTTGCCAACCACTGCCTTAGGGAAAAACACTTAAAAAAACATTTAATGTGCTAATGTCTTTAACCTGAAGTCAAAATTTCTGGGTAAGGGTAATGCCTTACATAGTGTTGGGCAAACCCATTAATTCACAGAGCTCATGAGCCGCAGTTTGCCGACCACTGTGGCTTAACCTATACATATACATACCTATAGGTGCTAGATTTAAATTTCCATACACACAGAGTGGGACAAAAGCAGGTTTACAATTGTTCCCATGGAAAAGATACACAGGTTTTGATTTTTACAACAGCTTTATTAACTCTGTGTTTCCCGTACTTACAAATGTGAACCTACTTTGCTCCTCTTGTAAGGAATATCATATATAGGGAGATGTGAAATAGTAAATATATGGAATACTATACAGGGGTGGGAAAAGCCGGTCTACAGTTGTTAGCATACAAAACAGAATCTAGCTGAAACCGGTTTGGCTCAGTGGATATAGCTTTGGCCTGCGGACTGAAGGGTCCCAGGTTCAATTTCCATCAAGGGCATGTACCTTGGTTGCGGGCATATCCCCAGTAGGAGGTGTGCAGGAGGCAGCTGATCTATGTCTCTCTCATCGATATTTCTAACTCTCTATCCCTCTCCCTTCCTCTCTGTAAAAAATCAATAAACTATATTTTTTTATAAAAATAAAAAATAAACAGAATCTATCCTCCAGTTATTATCTATTAATTATTGTTATTTTTCATACAAACTGTAAACCTACTTTGCCCACTACTGTATATATAAATATCCACATACAGTAAATCCTCAATTTTGTGGACCTCAATTTAACAGATTTCAGCTTTAACAGACAAAATTTCTAATGCCTATGTCCTATGTAAAAATTAATACCCTGTTAATTTTAAAATGCTTTTAACCAAGATTTGCTTATAATTAACAGGTTATTTTTTTTTGTTATTCATTCACAGTTATTTTTGACAAATTCTAGCAAAGAAGCCCTATGTTAGAAAAAACACTAGTAATTTCACTGACATAAATAAATATTACATAGCGACAGCTATACTTTAACATATGTAAATCGAAGAGTCACTGATGAGAACAAGGTTCAGTGAATGGTTGGCACACGATCACACTGCAACTCTCTCGCAGTAACTGGTTCTGTTGTCTTGTGGCGTGACTTTCTGCAACATGGGTTTTAACTCATGCCAGCAGGTGCAAATGCATGCATTCGCTACACATATTCAGCATGAATTTAAAATTATAATACATATAGAAAACTTTTCTGTGAAATTAAACTTTTCAAACAGACTTAATTACATAAATATGTCTACATAAGTAAAAACAGGCAAACTAATTTGTCAATTTTTTTGCCATAAAAATTTGGAAAACCTACTTTATTATGTAACAGACTTTCAGCTTTAACATATAGACAGCTCCTCACCTGAGTTAGTCCATTATATCAAGGTTTTTACTGTGTATGAAATACCACCTTTGTAATACTGTATACAGAGTATAGGATATACTATACAGTGGTACCTCGAGATACGAGTGCCCTAACATATGAGATTTTTGAGATACGAGCAGTCGAGAGAGCAATTTTTGCTTTGAAATACGAGCAACATTTGAGATAGGAGTAATCGCTCGGATTGGCTGGCTGCACACGACCCACCAGTTTACCTCGATTCAAGCGTCTCATAGTTTCTCTCGCCTCAAGATTACGGAACGAATTAAACTCGTATCTCGAGGTACCACTGTATATAGTACAGAGTTCCGTGCGCGCGCGCGCACACACACACACACACACACACACACATACAGTATAATGCTATTGAGAAAGCAAAAAGGAAATCCTGCTGGTTTAAATACCAGAATGGCCCTGGCCAGTTTGGCTCAGTGCGTAGAGGACTGCCCTGCAGACTGAAGGCTCCTGAGTTCGATTCCAGTCATGAGCATGTGCCTGGGTTGCTTGGCTTGATCCCAAGTAGGGGGTGTGCAGGTGGCAGCTAATCAGTGATTCTCTCTCATCACTGATATTTCTACCTATCCTCCCTTCCTCTCTGAAATCAATAAAAAAATTTAAAAAAAAAATAATAATAAGTACCAGAATGGACCTTGAGGGCATTACGCTAAGTGAAGTCATATAAAGACTCATTTATATATGTACTGTAATTCTAAAAAAAAACAATCTCAGAAACAATTATTGGATTTGTGGTTGCCTAAAGGGGGGAGACAGGAAGCCATTGGGTAATGGTGGTCATAAACTGAAGAAGTTTCTGGGATGGAAAGTACAGAATGTGGATTATAGTTTAACTGTATCACATGATACTCTCCTTTATCCTTGGTTTCACTTTCCCTGCTCTAGTTACAAGCTGTCAACCAAGGTCTGAAATATCAAATGGGAAATTTCAGAAATAAACAATTCTAAAAACATTTTGCAAGATAACATTGAGAGAACTTTAATTGCAGTATATTGTTATAATTGTTCCAGTTTATTATTAGATGTTATTTATGAAGTAAAACTTAATGACTGTTATAATTGTTCCAGTTTATTATTAGATGTTATTTATGAAGTAAAACTTAATGACAGGTCTGTACATATAGGAAAAATCATAGTATATATGGGGTTCAGGACTATCTGAGGTTTTAGGCATCCATGGGGGAGAGCTTTGAGCATAGCCACGGTTGATAAGGGGGAGGATGCATTGTACACTTGAAAGTTACAAAAAAAAAAAAGATCTTAAAACCATATCACAAAATATCCAGATATCAAATCATTACGTTATACATCTTAAACTTACTAAATGTTACAGGTCAACTTGGGAAAAATAAAACTAGAAAAAATAATTTTAAATCTCAAAAATAAAAACAAAATGGTTAAAAATAATTAGTAAAAACATCATGACCACTCTCTTCATATAATTTCATGGTAAATAAAAATCAGAGAAATTGAATTTTAAAAAATAAATGTACATTTCATTCTTTCCAGTCATGAGAACCATTAACCCAGGGGCATGCTGGGGTGGCAGGCTGGGTCCCCATTAGGGGGGTTATGAAGTAGATGATAAGCCAGTGATTCTCTCTCATCATTGATGTTTTATCTCTCTCCTCCTTCTCCTTTCCTCTCTGAAATCAATTTTAAAAATATATTTTTTTTAAAGGAGAAGAAGACCCAACACTTTTAATATTTCTTGGAAAAGCATGTGGCTCTCATTGGAGTGCTCAGTGATTAGAGCGGGGGCCCATGCCCCTAAGGGGTCTGATTCCACTCCCAGTCAAGGGCAGTACCTGGGTTGTAGGTTCCATCTCAAGCACTGTGGGGAGGGGAGAGGGACTCCTGTGGGAGGCGACCTATAGATGCATGAATGTGTCTCTCTCACATTCAAGTTTCCCGCTCTTTCTCTCCCTCCCCCAATCCTCCCTTCCACTTTCTCAAAATCAATGGGAAAAAAATACCCTCCAATAAAGATTAATTTAAAAAAATTATTTAAGGGGGAAAAAAAGCATCTGTGGCGACAAATTCAGTCATTTCTTTTCCCAGGTCACTACCCTTTTTCCACCCCTAGGAAATGAGAAGGGACTCAAAACTGAGGACAAGTCTGCCTTTGAGTAAATAAGGCTGTATAAGAAATCTGCCTGATAAAGCATAAGCCTTATAAACGGGAGTTTTATCATTCCAATTCAACCCTTTCTAAAACAATTAAGCTAATGTTAAATTAAACATGGAAAGCCACAAGCCCATATATCACAACTTAACCAACCCACACCCCATCAGCTCACCACTCCCTCACATCAGGGTTCCCCTCCTCCCACTGCTATG
>JAAGEH010000333.1:226709-304036 GCA_011751065.1 Lasiurus cinereus | reverse complement strand
CCTCCCTCCCCTCCCCCTCCCAGCCCGGTGCCCCGCCCCCCGCAGTCGCCGCTCCCACAAAGCCCCCTGCGGGCAGGTCACCTCTCCTGGCGCGGCAGTGTTCTCCCTTCCGAAGTCCAAGTCATGAAAACTGCTTTTCCTCATTAATTAACGGACAGCCAAAACCGGTTTGGCTCAGTGGATAGAGCATCGGCCTGCGGACTGAAAGGTCCCAGGTTCGATTCCGGTCAAGGGCATGTATCCTTGTTGCGGGCACATCCCCGGTAGGGGGCTCCTGCACAGGAGGCGGCTGATCGATGTTTCTCTCTCATCGATGTTTCTAACTCTCTATCCTTCTCCCTTCGTCTTTGTAAAAAAATCAATAAAATATATTTTAAAAAAAAATTAAGGGAGGGACCCTCGGGAGTGGGGGTGGAGGGAGAACGTGCAGGCCCCCAGGCTCCCGCGGCCCGGAGGAGCGAGGGAGGCGGGGGTCGGGCCGCAAAAGGTGTGTCTCCATCCTGGAGTCCTTCTCCGGAGGCTTTCAACTGTCCGGATGGACCCGCTGCCCGGAAAGGCAGGAAAACAATGCGGCGCCCAAAGGCCCGAAGGCGGGGAGCCCGGGGGCGGGACGGCCTGTGGCCCCGAGACCTACCTGGACCCTCCAGCGGCCGAGCAGCCACGCGGTCGCGGTCGGGGCATCTGATGGGGACGCCGACTCACCGCTGCAGGAGGCGCAGGTGTGGGGTTTCACCCACAGTGCCCTCCGGCTTCCCGTGCGTGGGAATGTGGACTTCGAGGTTCGGGTTTAAACCAAAAGGACCGAAACTGCGCGCCCAGAGCGGTTTCCCAGTCGTAAGACACTGCGCGCGTGCTGCCTAAAACACGGACTCGCCCCTGCGCTGCCCACGGTGGGCGGGGCGTTTCTAAGCTCCCCCGCGGGGCGTTGGATGCTGCAGCGGGCGGGGCCTGGACTCCCCGCTTCGTGCTCTGGGGGGAGTCTCTTTATGAATTTTGGAACCTGTTGTATTACTATCCAGTCCTGTGGAGCAGGGCGCCTTCCTGCCTATTTTAAGTTGTCCCTAACAGTTTAAGGTAAATATTTAGATGTCTATGTTTTAAGGGTGGATTCAGGAACAAATGTCACCTGCCATTAGAATTCACTGTAGCATTATTTTACTAGAGGCCCAGTGCACAAATTTCATGCCCCCTCTTCCCTATGCCCCTCAGCCCGGCCTGCACCCTCTCCAATCTGGGACCCCTCAAGGGATGTCCAACTGCCTATTTAGGCCTGATCCTCTCACAATCCAGGACTACTGGCTCTCAGCTGCTCACCTGCCTGCCTTCCTGATTGCCCCTAACGGATTCGGATTCTGCCTGCCAGCCTGATCACCGCCTAACCATTCCCCTGCCAGCCTGATTGATGCCTAACTGCTCTCCTGTCAGCCTGATTGCCCCTAACCATCCTCCCCTGCAGGCCTGTTCACTCCTAACTATCCTCCCCTGCAGGCCTGGTGCCCTCCAACTGCTATCTCCTGCAGGCCTGGGTCTCCCCCAATTGCCTGGTTGCCCCCAACTCCCCTCCTCTGCCAGCCTAGTCATCCCAACTGCCCTCCCCTGCTAGCCTGATCGTCTCCAACTTCCCTCCTTGCAGGTCTGGTCTCTCCCCTGCTGGCCATCTTGTGTCCACATGGAGGCATCCATCTTTGACCACATGGGGGCAGCTATCTTGTATGTTGGAGTGAGGGTCAATTTGCATACTACTATTTTATTAGATAGGATAGTCAAAATTGGAAGATGCTCAACTGCTCATCAAAGAATGAGTGGTGAAAAAAGCAATGGAAAATTTATACAATGGCCGAGACCGATTTGGCTCCATCGATAGAGCGTCAGCTTGCAGACTGAAAGGTCTCAGGTTCGATTCCAGTTGGGGGCATGTACCTTGCTTGCGGGCACATCTCCACTGTAGGGCGTGCAGGAGGCGGCTGATCGATGTCTCTCTCATTGATGTTTCTGACTTTCTATCTCTCTCCCTTCCCCTCTGTAAAAAATCAATAAAATATATTTAAAAATAAATAAATAAAAATTTATACAATGGAATACTACTTGGCGATAAAAAAAAGATCTTGTCTCACCAGTGTGGCTCAATGGTTGAGCATGGACCCATATACCAAGAGGTCACTGGTTTCCTGATCAGGGCACATGCCAGGAGGGAGCATGCAGTAGGCAGCCTATGATGTTTCTCTCCCTCCCTTCCTCTATAAAAATCAACAAAAACTTTTTTTTTTTTAATCAGAAAATTGCCCTAGCTGTTTTGGCTCAGTGGATAGAGCGTTGGTCTGCGAACTGAAGGGTCCCAGGTTCGATTCTGGTCAAGAGAACATGCCCAGATTGTGGGCTTGATCCCCAGTGGGGGGCATGCAGGAGGCAGCCCATCAGTGATCCCCTCTCATCATTGATGTTTCTATATCTCTCCCTCTCACTCTGAGATTTAGAAACAGCCTAAGATTAAAAACTGTGGTAAATCTATACAATGGAATACTACGCTGCTCTAAAAAGAAGGAACTTTTACCATTTGCAACAGCATGGATAGACCTGGAGAGCATTATGCTAAGTGAAATAAGCCACTCAGAGAAATATAAATAACACATTTATCTTTTTAAAAAAATATATATTTTATTGATTTTTTACAGAGAGGAAGGGAGAGGGATAGAGAGTTAGAAACATCTATCAGCTGCCTCCTACACACCCCCAACTGGTGACGTGCCTGCAACCAAGGTACATGCCCCTGACCGGAATCGAACCTGGGACCCTTCAGTCCGCAGGCCGACGCTGTATCCACTGAGCCAAACCGGTTTCGGCACATTTATCTTTTTTGATGAATAAAAATAGATCCAGAGACAAAGAAACACTGAACAGACCATCCAACCTGAGAGAGAAGGCAGGGAAGGGGAAAAGAGTAAGAGATTAACCAAAAGACTTGTATGCATGCATATTAGTATAATCAGTGGACATGGACTATAACTGTACTGTATAGCAAAGGGCTTCAGGTTTTATTCCTGGTCAGAGCACATACCTAGGTTGCAGGTTCAGTCCCTAGTCAGGCCACGTATGGAAGGCTACTATTGATGTTTTTCTATCTCACATCGATGTTTCTCTCTCTCTAAAATCAATAAACATCCTTAGGGAAGAATTGGGAGGGGAAAAAAAAAAAAAGACGCCTGCCAGGGATTTCTTCATTTTGGGTAAGAGATCAGGACCTGTATTTCCTACAGTTAAGCTAGCTATGCTCTGCTTTTCCTCATCTAGCTTGGACCGCCAGCTTTGGCTGGACCCTAGGAGAATCTTAAGTTACCAGTTTTTTTCTTCTGGATTTGTGGGTTCTCAACTGGTCAGTCTGTAAGAACCCACACCACATATCCAAAAGTTTGGGTCTGTTCTACAATCTAGGAAACAGCTGAACAGGGGACTAATTGGGCGGGGCTTGGGAGGGAGGGTAGGCCTTGGAGTGGGAACTTCCTGCAGACAGGAGGACCAAGGACAAGGCATGTGCTGAGGCTTTAAATGTTTTAGTAAGCTGCGAGTACAGGAGGGGCAGGGTCTTCCTTCTTGTCACTCCTAGTATAACTTCTTGTAGGTTTGGAATGGAGAAGTAGTGTGAAGTATACCACTTTAATCTCTGTCTTCTTTCCTTGACCACAGCCCCAGCTGCATCCCAGTATTCTGGCTTTGTTTGACCCCTGAAGGGTTTTTCCCAAGTCTTTTTTTAAAAAAAACAAAAACATATTTCTTTATTGATTTCAGAGAAGATGGGAGAAGAGTCAGAAACATTAATGATGAGAGAATCACTGACCGACTGCCTCCTGCATGTCCCCATGGGGATCGAGCCCACAACCCAGGCAAGTGTCCCTAGCTGGAATCAAACCCAGGACCCTTCAGTCCGCAGGCTGACGCCCTATCCACTGAGCCAAGCCAGCTAGGGCATCTTCCCAAGTCTTACTGGACCCTGTCCATCAGAGCTAAGTTCAAGCTCTTACTTCAGGCTCTTTGGGATCTTCTCCGTGCTCACCTGTACCAGACCATTTCTCACTAACTCCACTCTCTGAATTACTTGTTTCCCTGAAGACTGGAGAGAGAGAAAGTTTTGCAGGCAGAGGCTCATGTTACCACCAAAAGGTTGGAGATGTTGAAGCATGTGAATTTACAAGAACCAAGGATGTTTTCTGGGAAGGAGTTAAATGGTGAGGCTGGAAAGACTTGAATTCTAGTTACCAAGGTAACTGCATCCTTCCTTTGAATCCCCAAATGCAGGTGTCACTGAATCTCAAACTGTCTCTTTGGGAATCTTTTCTTCTGTTCCCTTTTTACCCACCACCTCCCTCTACCTTCAGCTCCAAATTTAGAGACCAGAATTCTCCCGGGTCTCTTGTCCTCACATCTTCCCTTTCAATCCTGACAGTCACTCCTTTGCAAAACACCCTCTGGCTGCTGCTGCCTTCCAGGATAAAGTTTAAATCTTCAGCTCCAGACTGCACTACACACCCTGAAATCAGCCTCATCTCCTTGTGCTGTTGATCCCTGGGCATGCCCCTGCAGCAGAGCTAAGATGGACTCTAAGCTTGTCACTGCACCATGTATGGCAGACGGTTACATAGGCAGGCCCCACCAAACCCTGCCTGCAAGTTTGCACATCTTGGTGGGCACCTCCACACTGACTCTGGTCCTGACCCTGTGGCTGGTTTTGGCTTGTGGTGCAAGCAGAGGTGTGAAAAGCACCTGGCAGCTGGGACGTGTTCTCTGGGACACTGCTCTGCGGACATATGCCAGCAGATAAAGAGGTCTGGCCATCCTGGACAGGCTGCACGGGGAGAGATGCTGTACCAAACCTCAGCTTAGGTGTCAGTCACGGGAGTGGAAATGGCATTTCAAACATTTCAGCCCCAGGCGACACCACAAGGAGCACAAGGACCTTCCAACTGAGCCAAGCCAGAACTACAGAATTAAGTCACTAAGTTTTGAGGATGGGTTGTTATGCAGTAAAATGCAACTGGAACACCACGGATCATTCATTTGAATGCTCCTTCAATAATTACTGGTAGGTTCCCTGCTAAGCTGGAACATTCAACATCATGCTGAAAGTTGTTACGTTGTCCACCACTTCCCAATCTCATGGATTCCTCCCTCACTCAAGTCCTCCAAATATTTATATTCTAGGAAAGGTAAATTTTTTTAAACACTATGAATTTAAACCATGGGCCTTGTCCTTATGAAACTAACATAGAATAAGCTAGGAATGGGAGAAATAGGGTTTCTTTCACCCTACATCCTACAGGGCCAAATTGGGCCTAACACACAAGAGAGACTCAGTAATGAAAGGACTGAGCTGGTGAAATCACCTTGCCACCCAATATACCAATTTCCCCTCCACCTCGTTGAGCCAAAATTCACTCAAGTATCATGTCCTCTGAGAAACCTTACAGGCATCGCCATCCACTAAGTCTCTTCCTCCTCTCTCCAGGACTCTTTGG
Organism: Lasiurus cinereus; assembly: GCA_011751065.1. Lineage (NCBI taxonomy): Eukaryota > Metazoa > Chordata > Mammalia > Chiroptera > Vespertilionidae > Lasiurus > Lasiurus cinereus. The sequence goes on along the minus strand of JAAGEH010000333.1, from coordinate 298,529 downwards.
CCCCTGCATCAGTTAGAATTCAGGTGACCTGCAAGTGATGAAACCCCAAATGGACAGTCACTCAAACAGTTCAAGTCTCCCAGGTAACTGATACTGATGTGGGTGATAACAGCATCAGGACCTATACTCCTATCTTGTTCTGCTCGGCCTATGCTCCTTAGATCAGTCCCTGGCCCAAGACAGCTGCTCCCACCCTGGCCATCTGGTCTACATTCCAGAGTAAAGACAGAAGGTGGAGAGGCAAGCATATCTCCTATCTCAGGAGCAGTTCCTAGAAGCTGCACATACACTTATGTTCCTATATTGGCCAGAATTTAGTTACCATGCCACACCAAATTTCAAGAGGCCTGGGAACATACCAAATAGCAGAAATCCAGGTAGCCCTCTCTATTAGTAAAAAAATGGGAGAATGGACATTGAGGGACAACTGGTTCTGTCTTGCCACAGCAACCTCCTGGCTCAATTACAGCCCCTATTATCCTGAGACCTACCCAGGCACAGGGTCCAGTTCACAGGAGGTTCACTGGCAGGTTATAGCTCCCCCGACCGCCTGCATCTCTGTGCCATGCACTGTTACCCACTTGGCACGTATTAGCTCATTTAGTCTTTACAACCGGCCCTAGATTGTAACTCCATTTTACAAAGTACAAAACTAAGTTCAGAGAGACTGGGTAACCTACTCACGGTGACACAGTTATCAACTGAACGAACTTGGGATTTAGACCCAGGCTGTCTGGTTCCAAGGCACCTGCCCTTAACCACCACATACTCCACCGAAGTCTGTGATACTGAACTCTGCTGGCCAGCAACACCTCATGGACCCTCTATTCCACGGCCAGCTGCACTCCCCACAGAAGCCCCATGCCCAGTAATTAGGACTTCCCCAGAGGGAAGGGCAGAGCCCAGGCCCTGACATGGAGCCCGCCCCCTCCATATTAGTGACTAAGACCAGAGGACCAGCTATTTCTATATCTTTATTTCTCTGTGAAAAGGGAAAAAGAAAGGAATAAAATAAAAATGGCACAGTTGACACACACACACACACACACACACATACACACAAACCACTGGAGGGGAGGAGGGAAGGTGGATAAGTAGACTGGGCAGGGGGTCCCTATGACAGCAGCAGGAACCAGGGACCTAGGATGCTCACCTCTCTTCCTCCGAGGAGGGAGTGGCTGCCCCTTCCTCCCAGGGTCGCTGCCCTGTCCCACCTTGTGCTCCCCCAGCTCCTCGGGAAGTGGACAGTAAGAAGTCAGGTTCCCAGGCTGGGGAGAGGAGGAACCGTGCTGGGTTAGGGGCCTGGGATTAGACCATGCACAGGGAGTGACAGCCAGAGGCCCCCCACTGGCTCCCAAGGAGGGAACTTGGTGGGGTTGTGGACACCAGAGGCCGGTGTTGGCTCCTCTTCCAGCGTCAGGCGAGAGACAGAACTGGGGGAATAGGAACAGGAGGGAGTCAGAACCACAATAAGCCCCTTGCCCACAAATGCTCCTGCATCTCTCCCTGCCAGGAGCCGATTCCCCCAGGCCTAGGTGCTTCCTTGCACACCACCCTCCTACTGGGATCCCCAAGTCCTCAAAGCCTTACCAGTCAGGGCCTCCTGGGCAAAGTACTTGACGTCCACATCCTGGTCCTGGGTCAGCTTCTCTAGAATTGGCTTGACCTCGCTCTGCAGTGTGCTGGAAGGACAAGGAGGAGGCATGGGAATGAGTGAGAAGGCAAGCAGAGGCCCAGGCAAGAAATGTCCACAAACACAGGCAAACATGGGAATTAAGAAGTCTTTGGAGTCCAGAACAGGCACGGGTGGTCAGACAGTCTGGGCAATGGGGCAAAGGATCACAGAACCTACAAGGCTCTGGGGGTCGGGAGATGGGCATCCTTCATTTATTTAAGCTACGTACTGAGACCTACTAGGGATAAACAGGTAAATCCAACACTCTTCACTCTTGCCCAGGAGGAGCTTGGGCCAGGTGAGGGACACAGTCAACTGGTGATAAGAAATAGTGGAGGTACCAATGCTCCAAGGGAAGTACTTGAACCCCCAGGCGCCCAGGGGAATCTGTCTGCACTGACAGTCCATCATGGTGTGAAATAAAGTGCCTTCAGAGAGGCACTGAAGGTGTGCGATTTTGTACTGGAGCAGATGCAGAGAAAGACACTGGAGAGGCAGGCATCGTGTATGTCCCCTTTCAGGAGATAGCTCCTCTCCTCCCCATATATTCTCACTGCTATCGCCGAGTCCTGTTTTACCTAAGGTGAACTTGATATAAATGGAATCGCAGGATACATTTTCTTGGGTCTCACTCAACAAAATGGCATGAGTTGTGCGAGTCAGCTACGTTGACAACTACAGCGGGAGTCTCTTTTCACTGCTGAATTATCTTTCTCGTATGAATAAAGAACAATTCACCCACTCTACTGTCTTTTGTTTCTGGGTTGTTGTTTTTTCCCCAATATATTTTCATTGATTTCAGAAAGGAAGGGAGAGGGAGAAAGAGATAGAAACAATGATGAGAGAGAATCATTGATCAGTTGACTTCTGCACGCCCCTTACAGGGGATCAAGCCCACAACCCAGGCACGTGCTCTTGACCGGAATTGAATCTAGGACCCTTCAATCTGAAGCCCCCATGCCACCTGCACTTCCCCAGGATTCTAAAAACGCTCTATCCACTGAGACAAACCAGTTAGGGCTGAAGGCCAATTATTAATGTTTTCTTTTGGTGAGCTATTTAACAAATATGTACATACTGTTAAGTTTTGAGAATATTTCCTGACACTTTCTTCTGGATCTTTATTATTATCTTAATGTTTTTATTGATTTTAGAGAAAGGGGGAGATGAACATTGATCACTGCCTCCTACACATTCCTACAGGATTTGGGTCTACAATCTTGCATCTGGGAATTGAACCAGTGACCTCTTGGTACAAGGGTAGGTGCTCAACCACTGACCATCACCAGCTGGGCAGATCTTTCTTTCTTTTTTTTTTTTTTTTAATCCTCACCCAAGGATATTTTTCCATTGAGTTTTAGAGACTGTGGAAAAGAAAAGGAAAGACGGAGAAAAATATCAATATGAGAAAAGCACACCAACTGGTTGCCTCCTGCAGGCGTCCTGACTAGGGCCAAGGCCTGGGAGGAGACTGCATCCAAGATACATGCCCTTGACCAGAATCAAACCTGAGACCCTTTGGTCCGCAGGCAGACGGTCTATCCACTGAGCCAAACTGGCTAGGGCCTAAATTTTTTATGCTCTCAGGTAGGAGGTTTTTGCTCCCCACATGCATACCAAACTGACCCAGCCATCCATGGAGAACACCTGTTTCACCCCTGAACTGCAATGACAAGACACACAGGCCTTTTCCTGTGCCCTTGAACCTGTCTCACCTGCTTTTTTAAATATTCTGCCAAAACCTTACTTTTTCATTACAGCAGTGTCATAGTGAGTGAGTCAGTGGCTGAGGGTCAAAAATGAAGATGACCACAACTTGTGCTGTTGGAGTGTAAGGGTTGGTCCAGGCCTCACCTGTTATCCAGGATGGGCCCAATCTTTTGCAGGGACTTGGCCACGTTGAAGCGGACGTTAGCAACAGGGTCCCCAGCCATACGCAGCACCGTGGGCAGCATGTGCTTGGTGGTGATGTCCTGCCCACAGACTTCAGACAGCACCTGGGGGTCAGTGAGTAACGGAGAGGTGATTATCCAAGTTCATGGCTAATTCCCATTTCCTCCTTCCTCTGACTAGGCCACCGCGGTGACCACCAGGTCTGAGGGTAAAGCTGAGCAAGATGGGGACTCTGAGCCCATTACCCACCCTGGGGACAGTTTATTCTCCTGAAGCCCCATGTCACCTAACACTCTCCTCACACCACTGTCTCCCTGCCCTGGAAACTCTCAGGCCAGGTGTCCTGGACCATCTTCTGTCCTCAGACTTCCCTTCAACCTCTGGGGATGGGCCTTGATCCGTAACCCCCGGGATCCCTTCCTTAGTTCAGTGGTCTCCAAGGTGAGGCATGGATAGAAATTATCTGAACACATAGTTATAATAGCTTTTAATCCTTTCATTTCCAGTTACATGGATGGTTTACTGAAATGACTAGAAAGGAGCACTTGCAATGGATAGCATCACTGTTCTGAGCCTTTTGCTTGTACAGCCAGGCTGTTGGCACTGTGACCGCCAGCACAAACCCTTTCCAGGTGAGAAAAACAAGCACTTCGCAGTCAGGTCAATTCAAAACTAGGTCCATTTCTAGAACCTGCACACTTTCCCCTCCTACCATAAATAAACACACACATACATCTGTGGCAGAGAATAGGGTACCAAGAAAGGTTTGGCTATCACTGCTTCAGTAGGCCAAGTCTCCTTTGTGCTGGGTTCCTACCCCGAGGCCCGGATGGAGTGGGGGAAGGCCACGTGCAACTCCTGGCCAGCAGTTCCTCAGGGACTCATCCTGCCAGCCAGGTCCCCACCAGTTTCCCACTCCCAAGTCAGGTGTCTCCCTGAGGACCTTCCCCCCTTCCTCTCCCAGGTCCATCTGTTCCCAGAGACAGGCCGGTGGGCAGGTGGGAGTGCTCACATTGATACAGAAGAGTGTGGTCATGCGGTGCAGGTAGTTGGGATCTCCTGACATGGCCAAGACCTTGGGGATGATAGTGGCATGGGCCCACTCCTTCCCGAACTTCTCCACCAGCTTCTTCAGGTTGCTGGTGGCCGCCTCACGGATGGCATAGACTGCAGGAGGGCAAGAGGTAGAGGGCAGGCTTCAGGCGGTGAAGGACAGATGCGGTAATAGCCATGCTCACTATTGCCTCCTGAGCAGCCCCTAGGTCTCATGCTGCAGGGGACCCAATAGCTCCAAGGGGATGAAAGGGCTCACTATGGGCTAAATGTGGGTTTTGCTTTTCCTGCGGTGCCTCTCAACAGCCCCCAGACACAGGTTCCCTTATTGTCCTCGTTTTACAGATGGGCCAATGGACTTCAAGAAGTGATATGCCCATGCCTGACCGGTATGATTCAGTGCTTGAGCATTGACCCAGGAACCAGGAGGTCATGGTTTGATTCCTGGTCAGGGCACATGCCAGGGCTGCAGGCTTGATTCCCAGTAGGGGGCCTACAGTAGGCAGCCAATCGATGACTCTCTATCATCGATATTTCTCTCTTTCTCCCTTTCTCTCTCTGAAACAATAAAAACATATTAAAAACAAAAAGAATTGTCGAGCCCAGGCAAGGGATTTAAATACATAGTACTTGGAATGGTGCCTGATACAGACCAACTTTTAGTGAGAACAATGAGCAATGCTCACAATGGCCCTAAGCACTGGGATGAGATGTCCCTGGACTCACAGAAGGAGTGTGGTAGGTGAGTTGCTTAAACTTCAAAAGCCAGGAGATGAAAGTCAAATTCAGGGCCATCTGCACGGTGGCCCTGGGACTTTCCACTACACCAGACAGCCCCTGGGAGATGTGCTATGTCCCCCTCCCACCCTGCACTTCCAGGATTCTAAAAAGCAAGGGAACTGGTCCACCTCTGAGGAGCTTCTGATGACGGAAGTGACTCCAGCCTCCCACGGCCCATACCGGCCCCAGCCAATCTGCCACACCCTCCTCCAGCCACTGGAGCTACTCACCGTGATCCACGAGCCAGGCCATGCACAAGGAGTTGAGTTTCTCATCAAAAAACTCCACCCCCTGCAGGAGAAAAGGAGGTAAGGGATGGAGACGTGGTAGTTTACAACAAATCCCCAAGGAACCACCCCCTAATCCCAGACAGCTTCACCTGAGGGGCTCCTTTCTCTTCTCCTCCTAACCCAATTCTATTCCTCCCACTCCCCAGTCCTCACAGCCTTCAATTTCCGGTCACAGCGCATCACCCAGCACTGGCCCCAGAGCCTGGGAGCTCCTTCCCGGGGCAGCGTGCCTGGCCCTGCCGTTCACTCACCAGCTGTCCAGCCAGCAGGGGCATGTATTCAATGATGGCCAGCCGCACCCGCCATTTGGCGTCCTCAGCCAGTTCCACGATGGCGGGAAGCAGGGACTGGGACAGCTGCCGGATGCCGATCACCTCGTTCACGCAGTCCAGGTTGGAAATGATGTTCAGCCGCACCTCCGGACACTGAGGAGGGGACAGGAGGGGTCTGAGGGCATATGGCGAGCCAGGACAGGGGGAAAATGCTGTACTGCTCCAACTCTGTATGACAAACACCTACTGAGGACCCACTACTGGCCAGGCCCAGCTCCTAGCCCTGGGGACACGTGAAAAGCAAGCAAAGAGGATTAGGTGAAAGCAGCTTTTCAAGTCTCAGAATAGCAGCACAAGAAATGTTCAGTCAGCCCAGCTAGCTTGGCTCAGTGGTTGTGCACTGACCTATGAACCAGGAGGTCATGATTCAATTTCTGGTCAGGGTACATGCCCAGGTTGTGGGCTCGACCCCCAGTATGGGGTGTGCAGGAGGTAGCCAGCCGATCAATGATTCTCTCTCATCATTGATGTTTTTATCTGTCCCTCTCCCTTCCTCTATCTGAAATCAATAAAAACATTTAAAAAATACATTCAGTTTGAAGGATTTGTAGGAAATCACAGTGCAAAAATATGAAACCTTGGAAAAAACAGACATGCAATAACCCCTCCCCCTTGCTGTTTGCTGGCTGGGAACACTTTGGCACAGGACTTAACCTTTGTGGAGAGCGACCTGTGACATGGAAACATCTATCTATTATCAAAGGTCAGGGGAGGCTATTCAAGCATTTGCCACAGTGTCTACTCCACAAAGGGTTTAACACGTGGGGGCTTATCATGACCATTTTTTTTTTCCTTAATACATTTTTACTGATTTCAGAGAGGAGGAAAGAGAGAGAAACACAAGAATAAGAGAGAATCATTGATTGGCTGCCTCCTGCAAAGCCCCTACTGGGGATCAAGTCTGCTATCCAGGCATATGCCCTGAACAAGAATTGAACCATGACTTCCTGGTTCACAGATCAATGATTAACCACTGAGCATACCAGCCTGGCTATCATGACCATTTCTATTACTTTTATCCTCTCTGCTAGCCTTTGAGCTCCATAAGGAACATGTCTCATTCATCCTCCTCTCTCCAGTACCCAACATAGTCTCTGGCCCATAGCAGGTGTCCAATACATTTCTGCTGAAAGAATGAACAATGGAATAAAGAAATATTTTTGAACTCCTGTGGTCTACCAATAGTGTGAGCACTGGTTTATAATACATATATATTCAACCCCCTCACCTATGTTTCAGAAAGTATGTGAAGTAACTTATAAGGCACATAGTCTGGCATATTCCCAAGGACTGGCCCACTGAACATCTCTAAGAATCAAAAATGTCCTAGTGGCTGGCCAGTGTGACTCAGTGGTTGAGCACCAACCCATGCACCAAGAAGTCAGGGGTTCAATTCCCAATCAGGGCAAGTGCCAGGATTGTAGGCTCCATCACCAGTAGGGGGTGTGCAGGAGGCAGCTGATCAATGTTTCTCTCTCATCATGTTTTTCTCTCTCTTCCTTTCCCTTTTCCTCTCTAAGAAAATAAAAGCATTTACAAAAATAAAAACGTATTTTTAAAAAAGTATTATTATATTTTTGGTATTCTCAATGCCCAGGAAAAGGACGAGCCCAGAGCAAGGGCATGAAGGGTAACTGCCTAATAAATGGACAAATGACTCCACAGTCCATCATGGCCAGAAACATTCAGAGATCTGGGTGTCTGTTGAGATTCTAGAAGATTCCTGGCCAATCTGGGAAAACAACTGACTCACCGGTCACCTCTACAAACCCACAAGTTCCAGAGCCTGTCTGCTGCCCTCACCTCATCCTTTAGCTGAGCCAGGAAGAGGGGCAGGAGATGCTCGATGGTGTTGTCTTTGCCCAGGATAGGAGAGAGGCCCATGATGACTGAAGCCAGGGCCGATTTGACGTGTTGGTTGGCATCTGACACCAGCTCCTGGAAGGGAGAAAGAAGGGACAGCACCGGAGTTAGCGGCCAAGTAACTCCAAATCCTAGGAAACCTGAATGCAGCCTTCTTTCCTCTTGTCACTTTGGAGCAGGGGACAGCTCAAGCTACCAGGGGAATTATTTTGCCTCCCCTCAGGGTCCCCAAGTACTTCAAACCCGGTCCAGAGGGCTGGGAACTCAGTTTGCATCTGGCTGTCCCTAAAGCCCCATCCCCATCCCTTCTTTTTGGTAAGCTCCTGTCTGCTCTATTTTCCGTTACCTTGATGCAGGGCAAGATCTGGGTCATGATCACATTCTCCCGACAGTCAGCTGAGAGATTTTCACAGAATTCTGTGGACGGGGGAGGTAGAAGGGGGAGATGAGACCTATGTCCTGGTTTTAACTCCAGCACCACGGACACCCACCCACTTGCTGTGTTCTGGTCGCCAGCACCAACCTTTGACCTTGTGGGAGGCTGCGGCCCTCACCTCGGCCTCACAGTCTTTCATCAGGTTCTGGAAGGCGGGGACCAAGTCTGTCTTGGTGATCTCTGGTCCCACGGCTTTCTGGAGCTGCGGGAAGGGAAGATGGGGCAAAGTGAGAAGGCTTGGCAAGTGCTCTGGACAAATGAGACCAAAATCAAAGTTAAAGGCAGCAGAAATAGGGGCAAGAATACGATTCTTAAGAGTCACTGCCAAGTTCTAATCCCCACACCACTGGGTGACCATGGGCAAATTTCTGAGCCTTTGAGCTGTGGTTTCCTCACTGGTGGGGGAGTCGGGCTGGATAGGACAGTGGTCATGTGTGGGTCTAGAAACCAACGGTCTGGCTCAAATTCTTATTCTTACTTATCAACTGTGTGCACTTGAACAAGTCACTTTATATCTCAAAAGCAAAATGAAGACTACAAGGGTACCTACTTCATGGTAGTAGCAATTATGTGAAAAAAATAATAAAAGGGATCTCCATACTGCTCAGGCAATTTGGGTTGGGTTTCAGTTACTAATCCAAAATAGTGTGAGGCTATAGCAGCTCTTGCTCTGTGACATATATATATATATATATATATATATATATATATATGCATATATATATATGCATATATATATTTTTTTTAAGTATGTTTTCATTGATGTTAGGAAGAGAGAAACATTGATGAGAAGCATCAATCCATGCCCTCCATTGGGAACGGAGCCTGCAATCCAACCCTGACTTGCAACGGAATGGGCGACCTCTCAGTGGGATGATCCCCAATGAACCAAGAAACACTGGCGAGGGCTTTCTTTCTTTTTTTAAAGATGAGTTACCAGTAGCACATTTGTAATTATGGGGGAATAAGGCAAACGGGGCCCTGCCTGTCCCCCAGCACCAGGGTTGTTCTGCAAAGCGAGGTCTTGAAGACCTGGTAAAAAGCAGGGTGATTCGAGGCTCAAAAGGGAACAATCCAGTAAAGACCTTGAAGGGCCCAAAGCTACCCTTGTATTGACGTACTGGATACTCTCTGAGTGCCCTGCTCTCACAAAGCTGGGCTTTATCTAACTCCAATGTGGACCTGTCATGCTGTCCAGTAGCCAAGGTACAGAAGGAGCCTCTTCCAGAGTGGTGCTGCAGCTCCTGGCAGCCACAGCCCACAGCCATGCTGTACTAACATTTGCACAGGGAAAACCGACAGCCCTGGGAGAAAGCCTCAGGCTCCGAGTCCTCCCAGCAAACACTAGGGGAAATACTTACAGGAAGAGGGAGACACAGGACAGAGGCACCGGGGCCTCTCTGCGAGGAAGTGCCCCTCCCTCCAGCTTTCTCCCTGACGGGTCCCTCTAGGAACTGGCCCTGATGGTTCCTGATGCATTTGCTCTGGCCTCCATGGGCCCTTTGCACTTGCCGCCCTTTCTGTCTCAGCTTTCACCCACTCATGTTCTAGAAACAGCTATGGCACCACCTTGGCTCTCATCAATGGTTCTCTTTCTCCCTCCTCAGCTCCCACCACCCACATTCATGTGGGCAGGCACCTATGACACGTGACTATGATATTCAACTGGAACTTCCCCTTCAGGCTGCCTGCTCCTTGGTGGATGGGCATGTACTGGAGTCACAGACTCTCAGTGCCAAGCAAAGAGCTGGTGCTCGACACTCATTGGTGGGCTCCAAGCAAACTTGGGTCCCGTGGGAAGAGCACTGTGCTGGGAGTCAGAGGTTTGGGATCTTGTCCCTTTTCTGTTTGCCTGTTGGTGTCACTCTGACCAGTCAAGCTGTTGGGCGGTGTGATGAGCTAACCCGTGCCCCCCACCAAGATTCACATGTTGATATCTTAACCCCCCAGGGCCTCAGAATGTGAATGGATTTGAAGACAGTCTTTAAAGAGTAAGTTAAAGGACAGTGAGGTCATTAGGGTGGGCTCTACTCCAAAATAACGAGAGTCCTTACAAGCAGAGAAGATTAGGTCACAGACATGCACAGGGGACCACCATATGAGGACACAGGAGGAAATGGCTATCTGCAGCCAAGGAGAGAAATCTTAGAGCAACCACCTAGCTGATGCCTTGACTTCAGAACTGTCGCCTCATGAACTGTGAGCACTCAGCATGTGGTGCTCCATTTTGTTTTAAACTTTTATTCACCATTTAATGCTTCATTTCTGACCTCATCCTTTTTTTTTTAAAGTACGTTTTTATTGATTTCAGAGAGAAAGGGAGAGGGAGAGAGAGTTATGATAGAGAATTATTGAATGACTGTCTCCTGCACGACCCTTACTGGGAATCTGGCCTGCAACCTGGGCATGTGCCCCTTGACTGGAATCGAACCTGGGGCCTTTCAGTCCGCAGGCCGACACTCTCCACTGAGCCAAACTGGCCAGGGCAGTGTGTAGTGCTTGGTGATGGAAGCCCCAGCAAACTCATTCAGGGTACGTTATTCCTTTTGACAAAGGAGAGAAAGTGTGATCAGATCAGGAATGGGCATGTGCTACTCTTCTCTGCTCCTGGGCCTCTTTCCCACAGTACCTGACGCTCAGAGCCCTTCTCCACACAGCGCTTCCAACTGCCATGACCAACCAAACAGGTGGGCATGTGAAATGAGGTCCAGTGGGATGATCACAGAGCCCCCACAGCTCACACACTCGGTGATTCCACTGCAACAAAAGAAAACCCCACTCCTATCCACGCCCCAGCCCTTAGCCCCGAGAGCCCATTTCCTACATGTGGACAGTGTCAACAGTCCCTCACCTACCTCTGTGAACTTGTCAGCCACCATGTATCGCACGCGCCATGACTTGTCCTCAGCAGCTTGGCGGAGGGTGGGCATCACCAGAGCCTCCAAGTCCTCCTGGGGCAGGAGTTGGGCGATGTTCACGCATGCCTCCACCGCCAGCAGCCGCACCGAGTCCTGGAGAGAGGATAGGGATGGGGAGAGGGCAGCAGAGGCCCTGTTAGCACGAGATTCACTTCCTGCTGCAGAGTCTACCAGAGGGAGGGGGAAGGGGCCAGGAGCAGAACCCACCTGCTCGTCAGAGGCCAGGTTGGAAAACATGGGGATGATCTCACTCTTGACATTGTCCAGCTCCAGCACTTTGGCAAACTCCCCCAGCTTGGAGGCTGCGGCCCGCCGCACCATGGGGGTGTCATCTGAGCACAAGTTCCGGAAGTACCTGGGGGTCGGGATGGGATGGGGCTCAGAAGGAGTCCCTGGGACCTTGGGCAGCAGGCAACATGGCAGAGGAGACAGCAGACTGCAGCAGGTCCTGATTTGCCTAGTGACCTTGGGCAGGAATGAGACCTACCCCACAGGGTACTGTGAGATTTAAATGAGTTCCCACGTGTGAGCACATAGCAGCCTATCTGTCTGCACATACATCTGTAGAGAACGGTAGGTGCTGGTTCTATTATGACCAAGTAAAAGTGCAGCTGAGATGCAGGTCTAGGCTACTCAAGCAGTAACTGCTCCTCCTACGCCAACATGTGGGCAGCTGTCCACCAGGACTCTGGGTAAGTAAGGGCTCAGGGCCTGGGCTTGCTGCTCAAAAAGTTAAGTGTGTGCGGGAATGATGGGTGGACGGAAGTTCAGAGGGAAGGGCTCTCGTCCAATTAAAGCCATGTTCGTTCATTCTTCCCAAAGGCAAATTCTTCCTGCAAGGAATTCTCTGGGGCATCAGGCCCAGTGTGGAGAGTGGAGGAGGCTGCCAAGGGTCTGGACCGGGGCAGGCCTCAAATTGCATCACAGGTCACGTGTCCAGGCTTTTATGTGGCAGGTTCTGTTAAGCACTTTATATGCAGTAATTCTTTCCTCGCAAGAACCAAGGGGAGGAAGGAACTGTCAGTATCTATGTTTCCTAATTGAGCAAGAGGCAGTGCCCTTGGTGACACAGCTTCTTCGAGGGGGGCAAGGGAGGCTGGGAGAGCTCAAGGGTATTGGGACTTGGGAGGCCTCAAAGAGTTGAGGCTGGAAAGAAGCGAACCAGGCAGAGGGGGAGGCTGAGCTTCAGGGGCCACAGCTGGGACTCACTGTCGCAGTTCAGCCTTGACGGCGCTAGACACGCGGGGGTAGCAGACGGAGAAGAGGCCGCAGGCCGAGGTGCGGGAGGTGAACCAGTCGCCGCCTGCCAGCCGCTTCACCAGCGGCACGAAGTGGGCCTCCAGGTCAGAGGGCGAGTGCTCGTGGGAGATGGCCCGCAAGGACTCCACCGCCTTGTCCCGCACCACCGTTTCCTCCACTGTGGCCAGCGACTCCAGGGGTGGCTGTGGCACAGAGCACAAGGTCACGACACGCTCCCTCCCCAACCCCTCCAGCCCTGGAGCCCCCACCCTCTGACCCTCTGTGAGTTCATTTCTAACCAGACACCTGTGATCACCCCATCCCAGCCTCCATGCAGACCTCATTTAGGGCTCCTTCAGGGAGCTTCAGTGGGGTGATTTCTGAACCTCAAAACTGTACACGCCACTTTGAGGAGAGTGCAACAATCCTAGTGACAGAGACGGGAACATCTAGCACTATGTGATCCACGCAGGCCACCCTGTCGCCATCTTGGAGGAGGAGGGTGGTTCTAACACACTGACTCCTGGGAAGTAGGTCCTCTGTCGTCATTTGAAAGAAGAGGGACCTGAGCCAACAGGCTAGTAAGAGCTACCTATCAGCCTCTAACCCCGGGCACCTGCTCCAGGGCCTGGCAGGTTGAAAAGCACAGCAGGGTCTCTGACAGGCGACTGCATCAGTAGCTCCTGTTAGTGGGGGACCCTCACTGGTTTGTCGAGGCGAGGCTTGGAGGGACACCTGAGTGCTCACCTTTGTGTACCCAGAGCCCAGCAGAGCTCCTAGCACAGGGCAGAAACTCAGTAATGGGTAATGAGGTAGAATCAATGTATTTTATTTTGTTCAAATAAAGGATTGGAGGTCTTTAGTCTGAATACCAGTGTGGCCTTACAGGTATAAGGCAGAAAGAGCCCTGGCCGGTAAGTTCAGTGTTTAGAGCTATGGCGCATGGGGTCCTGGCCAGTGCCTGGGATCTGGGGTGCAGGTTTAGAGTGGGGGATCTTGTGGGAGGCAGCCAATCAATGTGTCTCTCTCAAATGGATGTTTCTCCTTCTCCCTTCCTTGCCCCTCACCTCTCTCTCTAGAAATCAATGGAAGAGAATATCCCCCACTAAGGATTAAAAAAAAAAGGAAGAAGGTAGAAAGAAATCACAAAGGGTAATACTGCCAGGTCCCAGACAGGTAAGAGAAGGAGGCACTGAGCATAGGTGAAAGATGGGGACGACAGAGAGAGCAGAGATCATGGCATGTAGCCCAGGAGGACAGCTGATTCCCAGTTCATCACTGTCACCACGGGGGTGGGGGCCGGGGGGGAACACAGCTTTAACTGCTGGTTTTCCAAAAGTGGCCAAAAGGGCCAGTTTTTAAGTGTGAAAAAAATCTCATCTAACACATGCTACAACATGGATGGGCCTTGAAGACACTATGCTAAATGAAATCAGCAAGTCGCAGAAGACCAGGTATTGTAGAATTCCTGTAGACAGAGGGTAGAGTGGTGGTTTCTGAGTGCAAGGGTGTGGGCAGGGGACCGGGACGGGGGACAGGGTGCAGGGGGTGGGGGGAGAGAATATTGGGGGGTAACTGATTAATGAGTACTGACTTTCAATTTGGGAAGGAGATCTGTAGATGGGTGGAGATGATGACTGCCTATAATGTGCATGCACACAGCACTGTACACTTAAAAATGGTTAAAATTATAAAGAATTCATGCCTATTTTATCACAATAAAACATATGAAAAATAATCAAAGTTTTTGAAAATCTCATTTATAGAAGTTTGGCAATGATTCAAGAGGAAAACCTAACGCTGTGCTGGCCTGGGGATCTCCAGTGTAAGGCCTTCATCGTAGATCCTGCTCTCTCACAGGCTGGATTCAGGGCCGACTCACGGCCAAGGTGTGGTGGGAAGGTGATGTCACTGAGCTATTGCATGGACTGGCACCCAAATGGCACCCAGTCAGTGTTTACCGAGTGACTGAAGTGACCTGTCCTTGTAACAGAGGCCTGGGGACCAAGGCTGGGTGTCATGGATTTATGCCCCTGTGGTGGCTGCAGGGACAGGTTCTTACAGAGTGGTGCTCAGACCACCCACAGTGGGGGCACCCAGGAGGCCTCCCCCGGCGCACAACTGAGGAATCATTCCTGGGCAGGGAGCAGGAAGATGCAAGTTCAGCAAACGCCATGTAATGCTTTGGCACAAACAAGACCCAGTGCCATGGGACCTGGCTGTAAACAACAGAGGGTGAGGTTCTCGAACTGAGACCAAGTCTGGGTATTTGGAACTTGGGAGGCAAGTTGTCTTCTGAGAGGGTCCAGACTCTCAAAGGGATCCACCATTTCAACAAGGTTAGGAGCTGCAGGTAACAGAAACAATCTTGGCGCTGCAGCTGCATGAGTCCCTGTAAAATTACTTCCATTTCACCGCTGTGAAACTGAGGGCAAGTCGGGCCTGAGGCCCCTCTGGATTCTCACTGCCCAGAGTCCTTGCTCATGTGTGTGGAATGAACAAACTGCACAACAGCCATTTCTCCTTTTTCATCACTTGTCAAAATCCAGGTTAATCCCTCCTCCTTCAGGAAGCCTTCCCTGACCACTCCTCCAGCCCATCTATACTGGATTAGGTGCCGCCTCTGAATTATAAAGGCTCCAGCTTCCCTCTTTCCCAGCTCTGAGCAGCCTATGAAGCAACCAAGTGCCCTTTGAGAATAGTACAAAGGGGAGGTCATGGTTAAGAGGCAGGGGCAATTCACTCAAATCAGTCTGTGCCTCAGTTTCTCATCTGTGAACTGGAACATGTCCCATCACTGTGAGAAGCAACGGGTCACTGTAGGGCCTCAGGATGTCTGTGCTGGCCAGTGCCAGAGGTCACATGCGACTACCCCCCCCCACACACACCCCGCTCCGAAGGAAGCGAGCGATGATGACTGGGGTTCACTCACTGAGAATGTTCTGTGGGCAGACCCTGACCTGGCTGGGGAAGGATCCCATTCCAGTGCTGGCTCCCGGCAAGCCTGAGTCCCTCTCCTATCTGGAGCCCTGGGGTCCTCAGCAGCGTTTTCTGCTCACGTCCCCTGAGAAGCTGCTGAAAGCTATGCATTCTCTCCTCAGCAAAACTGACAGAGGCCCGGCCATAGAGAGCTCCATGACTCTGAAGGGCCCCTTTCAGGCTGGTCCTCGGACTGCCCATCCTCATGTTAGGCAGCCCTGTTCTGTGTAAAATCCAAGCAATCCCATTCACATATAATTTTCTGTGTACACACAGATGAAAGCTCAAATATCAGCACTGAAGGGCAATTATCACACCTCCTGACTCAATAGTGTTTGGGGGAAAAAAACGATTACATTTGCTGAAATCCAAGATACCAACAATTCTAAGCACGTTGTTATACACCACTAAAAGGAAGAAAGACTGCTGACAATAAGTAAGACACCATCAAGTGCAGAGGCCAAGTATGAAATAGAGTTTTATAAACAATGAAATACAGAATTATTGGGAAGAATGCAATGGCCCGGGGGGTCTGAGAAACAGAGAAAAACCAAGGGCCTGGGCCAGCTCTAAGGTGCTTTCTTCACAGATCACAGACTGGAGTACATCCCAGAGGCCAATGGAGATCCTCCCTTCTCCTCTCCCAAACAGCACTTCATCTTAGTATCTGACCCTTCTCTATGTCCCTGGCCACCACCAAGCACAAGATCAAACTGGCAGGCAGTAGGTAGGAGCCTGGGGGAGACTCAAATGAACATACTTGGAATCCCAGCTCTGCCATGTACTAGCTCTGCGACCTTGCACAAGACATCCAACCTCTGGGCGCTCCGGTGGCTCATCTATAAAAAGGAAACTCTCGCCCTAACCAGTTTGGCTCAGTGGATAGAACGTCAGCCTGCGGACTCAAGGGTCCCAGGTTCAATTCTGGTCAAGAGCATGTACCTTGGCTGCAGGCACATACCCAGTGGGAATCGTGCCGGAGGCAGCTGATTGATGTTTCTCTCTCATCAATGTTCCTAACTCTCTATTCCTCTCCCTTCCTCTCTTTAAAAAAATCAATCAATTATATTTTTTTAAAAAAGGAAACTCTCCCTATCCCAATGGGTGGACATGACCACATAACGCATGGCATCATGACAATGGCAGCTAACACCTGTTAGTAGTACTATGTGCCTAGTACTGTGCTAAGGCTCAATTATAAAGATAGGTGTTAATGACTTCCATTTAGAAATGAGCAAAGGATAGCACAGAGAGGTTAAGTAATTTTTACAAGTTACACAGTGGTAGAAGCTATTCTGATTCCTAACCCAAAGCCCTGACTTGTTGGATTAAAGTAAATGTCCAAAGCCCATCTATTCTGAGGAGATGACTCCCAAGTACCTCCTATATTCTCCCGTTGCTGACCCCCAAGGGGAAGGCAAGAGCACTTCCCGCCTCCAGACTCACCAGCAGGCAGTGCACATACTCCGGGCCTCCAACCAGCGTGGTGAAGGTTCCCAGCTGTTCCGCCAGGGCCAAGAGGACCTCATCCTCATCGTAGATGGTGTCTGTGGGACCAAAACAGACTCTGTTCCACTCCCATCTGAAGTTTGACTCCAGCCCTAAGAAGCCAAGCTGAGAACACGCAGCCTCACACTGCTTCTCAAACTATGGGCACTCACTGCCCCCACCCTCCACCTGGGTTGGCACAGAGATCAAAGCATGGGCCTGGGTCGGATGACAGGGCACATGCCCAGGTTTCGGGCTTGATCCCCAATGGAGGGCATACAAGAGGCAGCCCACTGATAATTCTCATCATTGATGTTTCTTTCCCTCTCCCTTCCTTTGTGAAATCAATAAAATAAAAATATTTTTAAAAAAAAAAGTCTTATAAAAAGAAAATGCTCTGTCCTGATGCTAAACCTGAAAGTCATTCTCCTCCAGCTCCATCCTATCTTACCTGAGGTGGTGGGAACTGCTGTATTCTTAGCATCTTTGCTAGCACCCTAACTTCCTGAGTTTAAGCCAGGCCTAAGGCAATCCAGCCGGACTACATTTCCCAGGTTCCCCGTGGACACGTGACTATACTCTGAACAATGGGGTGGGAGTGAAAATGGTGGGTTCCAGCTCTGAAACGCCCTCCTTACTAAACCCTCTCATGCCCCCATATTGTGGGGCTCCTCCTCTTTTCTGTACTTGAATGTCAGGCCTAACGGCAGATGTCAAGCTACTCTTCTATGTCTCGGGGAACCTGAATTCCTAGGTCTCTGCAACAAAACCAGGGAGTGCTTTCAGGGCAAACCTGAGATTTCTAAGCTGATTTTCACTAGTGTTTACCTGAGTCCAAGTCTTTAAGTGGCAGGTTACTTGACAGCTCCACGACAGACTTGCATGTGACTTGACTCACCATGGAGTCAACCCATGTCTCACAAATTATGGCCAAAATTTACCAACACTGGTCTCTTTAACACAGTGGGGATATTAGGTGATAATTTTCCCCTCCTAATGCCGATTCTGAACATTCTGTGGAAGCTCAAGGGCTATCTTTTTCTGTCTGAAACAGTATGAGCTTTTCTGAAAGACAGTGTATCTGCCATTTACTATTTTGAACATTTTTGCCATTTCTTGAAGCCCGAAGTGAAGAAAATCTGATGTCATTTGGGATTACAGAAGCCCAAAGAAACCTTTTCCTTGAATTGTGTGACTCTACAATGTAATAAAGATAACACATACATTTAAACTCCCTGAATCTTCACAATGACCCCCATTTGTCTGACATGATTATTTCCATTTTACAAATGAAGCAATGAAGCCCACTGAGGCGAGGACTGAATGCAGACAGCCTGGTCCCGGCATCTCTGCTCTTAGCTGCTGTCTCCCAAGTTGATGTCCTGCCTCTGGCCTTCTTTCCCCCATCCCACCCCTCAATACAATTCTGCCTGCCCGCTAGGTTTATTTTTGTCCATCTCATACCCCCACCCTCCACCAACTATCTATAACCGCTGCCCTGCCTTCATCTACTAGATTAAACACAAATGGCTACCTGGCATCCAAGGCCAGCACATTCCAGCCCATCATCATCCACCTGCCACTGTGCCTGGCTCAGGTGGATCCCGAGGTCCCAGCCTGCCTGCATGTGCTATTTCCTCCTGCCGGTTTCCTTCCGCTGGCCTATTACAGAATTACCAGCAGCCCTTCATCCTCTCAGCGACCCTGAGTTAGGTCTGACTCTTACAGGTGAGGGAACTGGGGCAGGCAGGTGGAGTGGCTCCCCTACGTTTATCCAGCAGGCTGGAGGTTGGTGGCACCGCTGGGTTTCCAACCCAGGTCTCTCCAAATCTCTCTCTCTGCAACTATTTAACCCCTTGTTCTACCCTGTGCCACACCCCTGTCCCTCACTGCCTCAGAGGTCATCCCTATCTCAGCATTCCAAAGCTCTCAAGCCTCTCTAACAGTTCATCAGAGCAAGCCATCTGGTTCGGGGCCATCTGCTCTGTGACATGTGTGCAGATGCTGACTGTGGGACTGAGGCTTTAGTTGTGGTTTTGATTAGTATAGAGTTGTAATGGGAATCACGGGAAGAGAGGACTTACTAGTAATTGGTGTCAGAGATTGTCTTAAGAGCTGTGCCTACACCTCTGCTGACTGGAGTGCTCAGGACAGGCTCCTCCTTCACATTTAAGCCGCACTTACCAAGTGCTGGGTACTGTTACCGGTGATCTATTTGATCATCCTGTCTGGGTACGCTATTATGCCCACTCCACACATGAAGAGTCGGAGGCAGGCAGATGTGAAATACCATGCCTGAGGTCACTCAGCTAGAAGTGGTAGAGTTTGCATTTGAGCCCAGGTAGTCGGGATCTTGACGCATTAACCATGTGAGTTTGGAGCTAGCATGACTAGATAACATTCCGAGTCAGCTCCAGTGTGACCTTGGACAAACAGATTATGCCTCAGTTTCCTCATCCAAAAAATGGGGCAATCTTACCTAATCATAGGAGTTGCCGTGGGACTAACTCAGATAATGATGGTGACTTATATTTACTGAGCACAGGCGCCGGTCTGGGGACTCTAGGTCAGTGGTCGTCGGCAAACTCATTCATTAGTCAGCAGAGCCAAATATCAACAGTACAACGATTGAAATTTCTTTTGAGAGCCAAATTTTTTAAACTTAAACTATATAGGTAGGTACATTGTTATTAACATAATTAGGGTACTCCTAAGCTGGCCTTTGCTAAATACTTAAGGCGCCAAAGAGCCCATGTGGCTCGTGCACCGCGGTTTGCCAACCACTGCTCTGGTGAATGAACTCAAACCTCTCAATAATAATCACTTATTGTATACCTGCCACAGTGCTTGGTATGTGGCAGGTATACAATAAGTATTAGTGATTATTATTATTATTATTATTATATGCTCATCCCCATTTTACACATAAAAACTATAGGGAGCCCAAGCCACAGGCTCTGTGGACAGGATAACAGTCCTTGGACTAAAGGGTCTCAGGTTTGATTATGGTCTAGGGCAGTGGTTGGCAAACTCATTAGTGAACAGAGCCAAATATCAACAGTACAGCAATTGAAATTTCTTTTGAGAGCCCAATTTTTTAAGCTTAAACTTTATAAACTATATACCTTAACTTAATTAGGGTACTCCTAAGCTGGCCTTTGCTAAAAACTCAAGGGACCAAAGAGCCGCATGTGGCTCTCAAGCCGAAGTTTGCCGACAACTGGCCTAGGGCATATACCTCGGTTGCAGGCCCCAAGCCCCAGTCAGGGCGCATAGAGGGGGCACCAATTGATGTGTTTTTCTCACATCCATGTTTCTTTCTCTCTCTCGCTCTCTCCCCTTCCTTTCCACATTCTCAAAAAAAAAATAAAATAAAAATAATGGAAAATATCCTCTGGTGAGGATTAACAACATAAAAACATTATATGGAGAGTGAAGTAACTAGTCTAATCACTCAGCTTCTAATGGTTGGAGCTGCATTTCACACCTGCCTAAACCTGTCTCCAGACCCCTCCCCCTAACATTCCAGACCATTCCTTCAGAGAAGGACTGCACTTCTCCTCACAGACCCTGCACACCCATGATGTCTAGCAGAGGGCAGACACTTACAAACAACCTGTTCAATCCACAGCGAGGCCCCTTACTCAGCAGGCACCACCTGACAGCCCCTACTCGGTGTGGGCCAGGAGTGTACGTGGTTACCTGTCAGGAAGGGCAGAAGCTCACTGCGGGTCCTCTCCACCCCGAGGGCCAAAGCGATGGTGGACAGCTTCTTGATGCTGTTGAGGCGAAGCTATTGAGAACAAGAAAAGGAGGGGAGAATGTGAGCAAGCCCGGCGGTAAGAGAGTCCAATAGCACCTGAAACTAAGTGTGTGTGAAGATGCCAAAGAATAACTTGGCAAACACCTACCAAGTGCCTCTGTGACCTTGAGTCGTGAAGTTAGCATGGGAGCAACCCCTCAGCAAAGCAGCTTTGGGGTCTGACGAGGCGATGCCCACTCAGCGGCCTTTTCTAATTCTGTGGGAAACTCCACTTGGCCTCACCCCCACCCCTCGGCCCCCAGCTTTCGTCCCCTCTTGCACTAGGCACTGGAGAGCACACTACACATCAGTTTTTAACAGCGGCAGCCACAACAGTGCGCTTACTCTGTGCCCTCCCACACTCAGTCTTTTAACTCTCACCACAGTCCTGAGGTTAGAGGATTATAAGCTCAATTCTATAGAGTGGAAACAGGCTCAGGGAGCAAGTATCTTTGAAGTATCACCCAGCTCAGATGGCACGGAGCAAGGAATGAAACCCAGGACTGTGGGCTGACAGTGAAGATAACAGCACTATAACAACATTGCTATAAAAACAGGAGTAGCGTTAGCAGGGGTAATAATACCAATAGTGTAACAAGTTGAAAAGTGGCCCCGGAGAGACAAGTCCCAGTGCTGGCCCGTGCAGTTGTGCATGTGAAGACAGGGAGTCTTTCTGAAATAAGAGAAACCTATCCCCCAGCTCCTGGCACCGAGCTCCTAGAGCCTGGTCATTTCCTGAGTGGTCAGTGCACCTTCTGTTCTAATGAGGTGAGTGTGTGTCTGTGTGTGTGTGGGGGGGCTCCTGGATGGGGACTGATCACCAGAAAGACCAAGCCCCAGTTAAAACCTTGGACCTTTCCACACACTCTCCATTCTCCAGAGAGGGATAGAGACTGAGTTAATGATCATGCCTACACAATGAAGCCACCATCTAAATCCCCAATAGTAGGGGTTTGGGGGAACTTCCGAGGGGGTGAACACATCCAAGCACCCAAAGGGTGACACACCCCAACTCCACAGGGACAGAAGCTCCTACACGCTGGGCCTTCCTGCTAGGAGAGGGGCTTGAGTTTCCTCAGAGCCTGCAGTGGGCACCTCATGTGATCCTCTGGATGCAGGAAGGTAAGCACGACTGACACCCCCTCTCCCCACTGTGCGAAGAGGCTCGGAGCGGCAGAGGCACTGGCTACATGAGCGCTGAGAGAATGGGGACTCCGAACTAGCTGTCAGGGCCCGGCTGGCTGTGAACTCCTCCCCCTTGTTTCTCCATCTTGACAAAGAGGTCTCCCCTCCCTGCCTCACAGTGCCATCTCCAGAATGCAATGAGATCATGTGTGTGGTCTACGGCCATACCACCCTGAACGCACCCGATCTCGTCTGATCTCGGAAGCTAAGCAGGGTTGGCCCTGGTTAGTACTTGTATGGGAGATCATGTGTGTGACAGGGAAGGGGACATGCTCACGAGTATGCCACTGCCAGGTACAAGTGGGCACTCTCTTCCTGGCAGGGCAAGAAGGGACCAGGCTCCCTCAGCCTGTCCTTTCCTGGGCCAAACGGACTGTGGAGAGGTGTGCCAGTGACACAGCAAGTAAGTTCCCTTTAAAAAGCCCTTGGGCCCAGCTGGCATGGCTCAGTGGTTGAGCGTCAATCTATATATGAACCAGAAGGTCATGGGTTCGATTCCTGGCCAGGGCGCATGCCTGGGTTGTGGGCTCAATCCCAGCTAATCAGTGATTCTCTCTCATCATTGATGTTTCTATCTCTCTCCCTCTCCCTTCCTCTCTGAAATCAATAAACATATATGTTACAAATAAAAATCCCTTTGGGATCACAGACAATAAGGAGAATCTCATGAAACGCTAAGGTGGCCTCCCCTCAGCAACACCCACACACACACACATTTTTGATACGACGTCACTAGGTTTTTGGACTGCCTGGGCTTGAGAGGGTCCAAAGACTCACCTTCCTGATTGTAAAAGGACCTTGATGAGATTAAGTATTACAAGGTCTGCAACTTATTTTCAGCCAAAAAATAAAACGAAGAGATTTAAAAAAAACCTGAACATGCCGAAACTGGTTTGGCTCAGTGGATAGAGTGTCGGCCTGCAGACTGAGGGGTCCCAGGTTCGATTCTGGTCAAGGGCATGTGTCTTGGTTGCAGGTGCATCCCCAGTGGGGGGCATACAAGAGGCAGCTGATCGGTGTCTCTCTCTCATCGATGTTTCTAACTCTCTATCCTTCTCCCTTCCTCTCTGTAAAAAATCAAAATATATTAAAAAATAATATATTAGTAGCTGACCCTTTGGAAAAAGGGTGAACACTAACAGCGCATCTGGCTGCTAAGTACGGCTCTGGCTGCACTATCTCTCTGTAAATTGCTAGCAAGTAGTTTCAGCTTTGCATGCCAGAGGGTCTCTGCCCCAACTACCTGACGTCCTTGCAGCACAAAAGCAGCTGCAGAACCAGACATGTAAACAAATGGGCATGACTGTGTTCCAATCAAAGTTTATTTCCAAAAGTAGACCGCGGGCTGGATCTGGCCTACAGACAGCAGTTTCTGGTCCCTGCACTAATCTTTCGCTGTTCTGTATGTTTGAAGTCTTCCATAAGAAAATGTCAGGGGGAGTGGTGACTCAGTTGCCTATTTCTTTCCTTTGTCACCTTCCAGCTGAAGATGGGTTCCTGCGTTCTTTTGACAGCTGGGCTATGGGGAAATGTACCCATGATCCAGGGCCACCCCACGTGAACAGCAGCCCTGAGGACAGTGAGGAGGGCTGGAGTGACAAGCAAGAGCAGCTAATAATTATCGGAAGTTTATTATGTGCTTGGCAGCAATCAAGGACTTGGCTTGGATAATTAACATACTCAATCCTTAAAACTGCTTTGAGGCAGGTAGTATTACTAGAATCCTCCTTTTAGAGGGGAGGCCACTGATCCACAGCGAAGCTGTCATTTGCTGAAAAGCAGCAGAACCAGGACCAAAAGCCAGGTGCCCTGACTCAAAATCCCATCATGCTGTCCCTTAGGGAAGATGCCCAAGGGGTGGGCCATGAGAATCAGGCTGTGCCTGCCATGGTGCAGAGCCCCCTCCCTTCCATGGCCTTCCTTGGAGATTCCAGCTTGGGTTTCATGAAGAACATCTGCTGCTTCCTTCAGCGAAGGCAGCACCGGGGGATGCTTTGGAGCCTCACTGCCTGTGTTCAAGACTAAGCTGCTTTACATATTAGCTGAAGGATCTGGGGCCACACTTTATACCTTTCTAAGCCTCAACTTTCCCACCTGTGAAATGGGATAATAATACCTACCCTCAGAAAGTTACTATGAGTACAAAGTTACATACTACTGGGAATACCTTAGCATCAGACATAGATCAATGAGATCCTGGCTTTGTTTGGGCTCCAAAAAGGGCATGAGTGGCAGTTGGCTAGCTTTCCACCAAGGTCTCTTTTCCCTTCTCCCATAGTGACAGAATAAAGACAGAAAGAGAAAAAAAAAAAAAAAAGACAGCAAATATTTCCATAATACTTACTATGTGCCAGACACTGTTCCTGATGTGCCAATGTTTTAACTCATTTTATCCTCAAAACGACTGCGAGGTAAATAAATATAGGATCACCCATTTTATGGCAGAGAAAAGGAAGGCACAGGGAAGTTAAGAAACCTCATACACTCGTAGGTGGCAGAACTGGGATCTGAACCCTAGCCAGCTGGCTCTTAACCAGTAACCACCAACCATCTGTATTTCTGGTGTTTGTTTTTTTTTAACAAGGGAGGGAAAGGGGTACAAGGGGGGGGGCGCCTCCCATGGACCCCTTTAGTAGGTCTAATGACGAACACAATTGTGAACTAGAAGTGAGCATAAACACTAGAAGGATCTGCAATGATTAAAATGAGCGAGGAACAGTGTCATGATTTCCACTGGTAGCAGAGTCACAGGTTTGCTAACACTACTTACAACATGCTCTTGTAATATGAGAATCCATCATAGAAGTTAAATTTAGAGTTTAGTGAAAATAAAGATATTACTCTTCTCACCAAATGCATGGACCTGCCCTGGGAATATAGATGGGTGCTCCTACGCTGGCTAGGCTGCTGCTGCTCCTTAACCCTGGTTTTCCAGCTGTGCACATGACCCCCACTCCACCCCACCCCCAAGAAAAGACATTTCCAAATCACCTTTGCATCTGGATGTTACCATGAGATTAACGTCTGGCCAGTGAAATCCAAGTGGGAATGACGTGTGTGACTTCTAGGGAGTGTCCTTATGGGGAGACTGGGTGACAGCCTTTTTCCCTTCTTTCTGTCAGGAATGGAGCTAGGATGGCTGGGGCTTTAGCAGTCATCTTGAGACCTTGAGGTAACCTGGGGGTGGGGAGGGCAGAATGGAGGACATGCAAGCCTGACACCCTAACACCACAGAATACCATTTCAGCTTGGCTTGCCACCACACTTTTTTTTTTTTTTTCCCACAGAGGAAGGGAGAGGGAGATAGAAACATCCATGTGAGAGAGGGTCAAGGATCAGCTGCCTCCTGCACGCCCCACACTGGAGATCAAGCTCACAACCTGGGCATGTGCCCTAACCAGCAATCCAACTGTTCCTGGTCCATAGGTCCGTGCTCAGCCACAGAGCCATGCCAGTCAGGCACCACCAGACTTTTTGATCATGAGTCAGAAATAAACTTTAAGCTCATTTAAGCCTCATTTATTTAGCATTTTCCCTATTACTTACAGCCAAACCTAATTCCAACTAGCTCAGCATATGACCTAGTTCTGGACAGAAACATTAAGAGCATGTTGGCCGAAGAGCTTCCAGGAAAGATTTTCCTCCTTGACAAAAAGGTGCACACGGAACACCTCTGCCCTAGCATGGCCCCTGCATTTAGCGAGGACTTACTGGGAGCAGATGCTGCAGCAGGCTGTGACCACAGGAAGCAGGCGAAAGGGCACACTCTGACCCAGTTATGTAATATCCTTGTTAGTAATAACGGGAAAATGAACCCTTTACTTGTTTCAGTCACCATGGTTGGGTTCTCTGTAACATTTCTGATATTCGTAGCTATTAATATCACCAAGAAACTTGACCATTTAGAGTGTTTACTATGTATGAAGCTCAGGACTTTACATGTTCTCTCTTAATACCACCTTTGTGTTTATTTCACAGTCGAGGGAACCAAGGCACAGTGACGGAATGCATGTCACCTAGTGAATGTGTGATAGAGCCTGGCACATGGACCCATGTTCTTCATCACCATTTTACCAACTGCTTTTCTGCTTTAAACTCTCGGAGGGCAACCTTCTTTCTAGTTCTGTTTCACCGATGCCCAGGCACTCTGTAAGAAGGCGTGGCAGCCTGTCACGCCCTGCTTCTAAGAGGTGGACACGGCATGCTCGCAAGGTCTCAGACAGTGGCTAGTAACTGTATGTCTTTACAAATCCTTTAATCCTCACAATAACCTGGCCTCGTGTGTCTTCTACTCTTTTTTCCCATTTAACAAGAAAATCAAGGCCCAGGAGGGTTGAGTAACTCATCATGTGGCCAGACCCTGGTCTGCCTTCTCCCACGGAGCTGCCTCCTGTGCATCACCTCCAGGCCTAGGCTTTCTTTTAGGGATGGAGCAAGGGACCACAGCCAAGAATGCAGGCAGCCTCTGGCAGGTGGAAGAGCAAGAAAACAGATTCTCCCCTACAGACTCCGGAAAGGAAGCAGCCCTGCCAACACCTATATGATAGCCCAGTGAGGCCCACCAGACTTCTGACTCCCAGAACTCAAAGGTCATTCATTGGAGTCCTTTTAAGCCACTCCATTTGCCTCAGGCGTTTGCTAGACTAGGGCTTCTCAATCTCACCACTGTGGACATTTGGGGCGGATAATTCTTTGCTGTGGTGGCTGTCCTGTGACCTCTATTCACCAGAGGTGAATTCACATGCCCCGGGTTGTGACCATTCAAAAATGTCTCCAGACTTTACCAAATGCCCCTGGTGGGCAAAACCACTGTTGTCATGCTGATCTCTCCTCCTGGCAGGTTCTTCCCCAGTTTCCTCTGGGAGCGGTGTCCTTCGGGTCCCCTCTTAAGAGTCTGCATCCTCACAGGGGCCTCCCCGGCCCGGCCCACTGTGTCTGCTGTGTACTCTGTCCAGACGGCCAGCCTCGTGGCTCCTTCCCTTCCTGGCCTCCTCCTTCAGATCTTCGCTCCAACATCTCTTTCTCGGCAAGGCCTTTCTTGATCCCTCTTGAAAACTGCACTCCCGAACCCTCTTCATTTTTCTCCTTAGCACTTACCCCCACCTAACAGAGAGCACACTTTACTGACTTATTGTGTTGTGCATGTCTGTTTCCCCTCACTACAAAGTAAGCTCGGAGAGGCCAGGAGTCTGTCTGGTTCCCTGTGCCTAGAACAGTGCCCTACACAGAGTAGAGGGCCCCACACAAAATATTCACTGAGTCACTAGCACAACATCCTACTGTTTCCTTCCCCTCACATCTCACATGTGTTATTAATGGATTCAGCTGTTTCACCTGTCTCTTGTGTCACAACTGATGTCACCACTAGATCCTCAGCACCATACCTGATAGGTAGCAGGTGTCCAGTGGACAAAGGAGTTCAAACAGGGGCCCTATGACCTAGGTAATTAGCTCCCCTGGAGGGAGGAGGAAATCAGGGCTCAGTGTCAATGAGTAAGGGGGAGAGCCGGCTGGCAGCACCATCACAGCCTGTGTCATTCCAGAATCTCAGCGAGCGGCTGGGCCCAGGATGACAGGCTCACTTTCATCAGCAGGGAAACTGAGGCCCAGAGGGCGATGGGACCGCTTCAGCCTCCGCCGCTCAATAATTAGAGCTAACCTTTATTGGGCTCTTTATGAGAGGTCCGACACCGTCCTATTACAGATGCATTAACCCGTTCAGTCCCTCGCCACCCCGCAGAGAAGCCGGGACTAGGATTTATGATTAGGAGTCGCCCGGAGCAGGGAAGTCATCTGCCCAAAGGTCACGCGGCGGGTGGGAGGTGGAACTGGGGGGGCAAACCCTCAGCTCCTCTCCATCCCTCGCCAGCCCGGCTCACGGAGCCGCCCTGTCTCCCTCATCACAACTGTCAGCCCGTTTTAGTAAAATGCCCACGCCTCGGACAACCGGAGGGTCCCAGAAGCCAGGCGGGATTTCCTCCTTTCATTCGTTCCTAAATTTAGCAAGTTCCCCCTTAAAGGTGGGGTATCTTCGCTAGCTTCCTTCAAAACAAACAAACCGAACCGGCAAAGAAACTGGGAATACAGCCTTCACTTCTCAGTCCCGATTTGGCAAGAGCTGACCCCACAGCGCTGAGACCCAGTCGCCGAAACCCAGATGGAGAAAAACCTGTCCGGATCGGAACAATCAGGTGGCCCTCCCCCACTTGGACCTAAACCCACGGGTTCATTCAGCAGCCGCCGCCGCCGCCAAGCCCCGAGCCTCTCCTAACCCCAACCCAGCCGCTGACCCCCTTGCGGGCCGCGGCCACCTCGGCCCCCGGCAGCCGCGCGCACTAGGGCAGGCCCGGGACCCTCCAGGTTTGCCCTGGCTCCCGCGCTCCGCTGAGCCCACCCCCCAATCCCGGGCGCCGTCTCATCGATTCCCGGCACCCGAACGGATAAGAGCTGGATGCTGATTGGCCGCCTCCCCCTTCCGCCACTCCCAGCGAACACCAAGCCTTCTCCGCGAGGGTCGCCCGTGCCCCCTGGTCCCCATCCCGCCTCCCCCAAGTCTCCCGTGGCCTCCGGACCTGAACATCCTCATTGCGGAGCTCGTCTATGAGCACCGCGATGGGGTAGAGAGAGTCGTCGCCGTCGGCCGCCGCCATCTTGGCTCCGTCCCGTTCCTGTCAGACTGCGACCAGCGCCGTGCTGAATCCGGGCTGGGAGGGGCACAGCCCGGAGGAGGAGGAAAGGCGAGCGTGGGGGCGCACGAGCCACTTTACAGGGGCTGCCCTTCGGTCATGGCCCGCCCCACGCTGGGCCGAGCCCGAGTTTCTTTGGTCCCGATACACGAAGTCCCCGCCCACTTCCGATTTTCCATTAGTCGAAGGCCTGCCAGAGCGCGGGTGAAAGCGGAAGTGCGTGGTATCTCAGCGACCAACATTGTACCCGCCTACGTCGCTACTAACAACGGCCGAGACGAGCAGTTGTTTCTAGCCAATGGCGCAGGATTTGGTGGAGTCGATGGCTGCCCTTCGGCTAGTCCTGCAGAAAGCTTCTGCGCCTGCGTCACTAGGAATGCATGACATCATGTGGGGAACGGAGACAGTCTGCAGGTTTTGGCTTGTGAGGTCGCTGCTTCATAGGCTGGCAGGCGAACTACGAACTACCCGCGTCTTGGTGTCACAGGAGGAGAATGTGAGTGTTTTATTTATACCTTGTTATGCCGAGGCCCAGAGAAGGGTGGCGACTTGCCTTAGAGTCTGGATTAGAAATCAAATCCCTGGGGACCCTTGCATCTGATTCCTGAACCCTCTAGGCACATCTGCCTCCCCTCTTGTAACACTTGGGGCGCTCCTGGAAACTGAGCAGCAAACACGTCGTGCTTTAAAAAAACAAAAACAAAAAAAACATTTTATTTATTTTTTCTTTATTAAGGTATTAAATATGTGTCCTTATCGCCCATTGCCCACCCACCTCCCCCACTCACATCGAGCTTTTTCATGCCAACAAGCCTTGCCGAAACCGTGCCTCCTACTTAGAGAGCTTTTCCTAGTCAATTCTCAGATCGTGACATAAATGTCTCTCCTCCCCTTCGCCTCCCTTCCCTGAACAGCCCCCCGCCTACAGGATGCCACCAGGTTTCAGCTTAAACCGCCTGTCTCACCTCAAGCCCTCAGAGCCAAATAATCCCGCCTCCTCTCTGGCTTTCAAAATTCCCAGCCCTGGAGCTTCGCCTGCGACTGTGCCTTTAACACTGTCTCCTTTCACAAACTGGGAGCAGGGACAACACAGCTCCCCCAGCCTGCAATTTTAGGTGCACTTTTAGGACCATGCTCACTGAGAAAGTTGGGAGATGGGGAAGGAGAGGCCTGGAGTACTCCTTCACCTTTATTCTGACACTTGAAGGGCAATCTTGAGTAGGGTTCCTGGTCTCCTGGATAGGTCTGAATAGCTCAAGCATCTTTTCCAAAAAACCTCTACCCAACCCTAGCTGGTTTGGCTCAGTGGATAGAGGTTACCTGCGGACCAAAGGGTCCCGGGTTCAACTTCTTTCAAGAACACATGACTTGCCGAGATCGGTTTGGCTCCATGGATAGAGCGTTGGCTTGCGGACTAAAGGGTCCCAGGTTCGATTCCGGTCAGGGGCATGTGCCTTGCTTGCGGGCACATCTCCACTGTGGGGCGTGCAGGAGGCAGCTGATTGATGTCTCTCTCTCATCGATGTTTCTGACTTTCTGTCTCTCTCCCTTCTTCTCTGTAAAAATCAATAAAATATATTAAAAAAAAAAAAGAATACATGACTGGGCTGAGGACACCATCCCCCGTGTGGCAGCCAATCAATCATTCTCTCTCATCATTGATGTTTCGATATCTCCCTCTCCCTTCCTCTCTGAAATCAATAAAAATGTATTTAATATGTATATGTTAAAAGAAAATTTTAATATAGATTAAAAGGAAAAAAAACACCTCTACCCTGTCTAGTTAGGAAACTCCCAATAAAGGAGGAGGAGGGAGAGAGCTTGCATAATTCAATTTTTGACCTCCATATTGTCAGGATTACCCCCAACTCACCAGCTCATTGAGGCTATGGTTCTTCATAGCTAAGGAAGCACTTTACATATCTTAACATTTCATTTGTCAATTATATCACAATAAAGCTGAACAAAAAAGTCACAGGTGTGCCATGCGGAAATAACCTCTGCATCAGAAACAGGTTTAATCAGCACCTTGATTCTGGTCAGATTCTCCAAGAACAGGCCCTTACTATCAACATTTAAATGAGTAACCCAGCCCTGCCCGGTTTGGCTCAATGGACAGAGCATCAGCTGGCCTGCAGACTAAAAGATCCCAGGTTCAATTCTGGTCTAGGGCATCTACCTTGGTTGTGGGCACATCCCCGGTAGGAGGTGTGCAGAAGGCGGCTGATCGATGTTTCCCTCTCATCGATGTTTCTAACTATCCTTCTCCCTTCTCTGTAAAAAAATCAATAAAAAATAAATAAAGGAATGACCCAGTGGCACACTAAACAACTAGGCCACTGGCAGCAGTCCAGGTACCTGAGAACTGACTGGTGACAGGAACAGCCACATCTAATTTCAGATCTGCACAGGTGGCATTGAGACTGAACAGCCCCCGGGCCTATAGGATACCAGCAGGTTTCAGCTTAAACCACCAGGCAACCAGGGCCTGCACTTAGGAGAATCTCAGAGGATTGGGGTTCCCAGTGCTGATGACTTTGGCTAAAGTGTGGAGCTTAAAATTTCCTCCATAAGGGACAGGTACCATATGTTCCTGTAAAGTCAAGGTGTTGCTGGGTTAGTGTAGCTTCATTTTTTTTTCAGTGTTTCATTTTTTTGTTTTTTAAAATATATTTTATTGATTTTTTTACAGAGATGAAGGGAGAGGGATAGAAAGAAACATCGATGAGAAAGAGACATCAATCAGCTGCCTCCTGCACACCCCCCACTGGGGATGTGCCCACAACCAAGGTACATACCCTTGACCGGAATCGAACCTGGGACCTTTCAGTCCACAGACTGACGCTCTATCCACTGAGCCAAACTGGTTTCGGCTCATTTGTTTTTTAGAGAGAGAGGAAGGGAGAGGGATATAGAGATAGAAACATCTATGGGAACCTGACTGATGTGACCAGTAAGTAGGTCATGGTTGGATTTCTAGTCAAGGCACAAGCCTGGGTTCTGGGCTCAGTCCCCAGTAGGGGCGTGCAGAAGGCAGCCAATCAATGATTCTGATATAGATATAGATATAGATATAGATATAGATATAGATAGATATACACATATATACATATAATTGATTTTTTGCAGAGAGGAAGAGAAAGGAATAGAGAGTTAGAAACATCAATGAGAGAGAAACATTGATTAGCTGCCTCCTGCACATTCCCTGTTGGGGATGTGCCTGCAACCAAGGTACATGCCCTTGACCGGAATGGAACCCGGGACCCCTCAGTGTACAAGCTGAAGCTCTATCCACTGAGCCAAACCAATCAGGCCTCAATGATTCTCTTACATCATTGATGTTTCTATCTCCCTCTTCCTTCCTCTCTGAAATAAATAAAAATATTTTTTTTTAAAAGAAAGAAACATCATCAATCAGCTGCTTCCTTCTGACCCTCTGCTGGGGATAGAGGCCGCAACCCGGGCATGTGCCTTGAACAGGAATTGAACCAGTGATCTCTTGGTTCATGAGTTGATGCTCAAACCTCTGAGCCACACTGGCCAGTCTGGCTTCATTCTTGAATATACACTTTGTAGGATTTGAAGGAACTTTGGGGCCCTTCCTACCGTGTGAGTAGTGGAATCCAAGTTGCCTCTCTCCAAAACTAGAATACCACGCCTGTTGAAAAGGAGACAGCAGGCCCAAAATGGAGTCAATGTAGGAAACCCCACATCAACCAAATGAGACATAATACCTAACCTGGCAGTTTCAGGCTCAT
Organism: Lasiurus cinereus; assembly: GCA_011751065.1. NCBI lineage: Eukaryota > Metazoa > Chordata > Mammalia > Chiroptera > Vespertilionidae > Lasiurus > Lasiurus cinereus. The sequence continues at coordinate 266,152 of JAAGEH010000333.1, read as the reverse complement.
GGACTGTGTAACCTTTGATCGCTCCACCTGGAATTACCTGGTCAGCATCCATGAGGTAAAATTCCTCAAATTCCATTCCTCTGACGAGAGCAACCTTGCTAGAAACTGTGTGTTTTTGCTAAGAATTTCCTTCCCCCCCCCTTAAAAATCTTTCATTTTATGGAAACCTTTGGAGTTCCTTCCCACTGGCTAGATGGGATGTTGTCTGATTAAGAAATCATTGAATAAAGTCAATCTGATGTTTAAATTGACTTATTTAACAAAGCCAGAGAAGTGCTTGTTTCTAAAAGTCACACTTCAGTTTGGAAGACTCCCAACTTGTAAGCTAATTAATGTGTTCAAAAGTGTACCTGAGCCAAGACTAGTTTGGCTCAGTGGATAGAGCATCGGCCTGCGGACTGAAAGGTCCCAGGTTCGATTCCGGTCGAGGGCATGTACCTTGCTTGTGGACACATCTCCAGTGTGGGGCGTGCAGGAGGCGGCTGATCGATGTCTCTCTCTCATTGATGTTTCTGACTTTCTATCCCTCTCCCTTCCTCTCTGTGAAAAATCAATAAAATATATTAAAAAAAAAAAGTGTACCTGAGCCTGGTTGGTGTGGCTCAGTGGTTGAGCGTTGACCTATGAACCAGCAGGTCACCTTTCAATTCCCGATCAGGGAACATGCCCGGGTTGCGGGCTCAATCCCTGGTGTGGTGTGTGCAGGAGGCAGTCGATCAATGATTCTCTCTCATCACTGATGTCTCTGTCTCTCTCTCCCTTTCCCTTTTTCTCTGAAATTAAAAAAAAAAAAAGTTTACCTGTTACCCTGGCTGGTATGCTCAATGGTTAGAGTGTTGGCCTGCATTCTGAAGGGTCTCTGGTTTGATTCCCAGTTAAGGGTACTTACCTAGGTTTGCTCCCCATCCCTGCAGGGAGCCTGCTGGAGGCAACCAGTCTATGTGTGTCTTGTCCACAGATGTTTCTGTCTCTTTTCCCCCCTCCTCTGCCCTCCCTCCCTCCCATCCACTCTCTCTGAAAAAGCAATGGAAAAAGTATCCTCAGGGAGGATTAACCATACAAAAAGCATACCTGTTGGTTGTGTCAGAGTGGCCCTGAGGTCCTACACTAAATGGGTTCTAAGGGGAGGCTATTCCCTTTGCCAGAGCCTCTAAATCACCAAATCATCCCAGAGACGTGGAGCTATCTGCATATCCCAAGAGTCTATGAGGGGCTGGGCCTCTTGTGGATAAAGGGGAAGAACAAAGCTAGGTACATCTGCCCTAGAGTCCCCATCCACTACCATTGGAAAAACAACACTCTGGCCCGAACCAGTTAGGCTCAGTGGATAGAGCGTCAGTCTGCAGACCAAAGGGTCCCGGGTTTGATTCCGGTCAAGGGCATGAACCTTGGTTGCATGCAGGCTTCTCCCCAGCCCAGGGCCTGGTCAGGGCATGTGCAAAAGGCAAACAATCAATGTGTTTCTCTCACAGTGATGTTTCTCTCTGTCTTTTCCTCTCTTTGCCATTCTCTCTAAAAATCGATCGAAAAATATTCTCACCAAAAAAAAACCCACTCTGTATATGGTCAGGTTGCAGTAGTCACCCCCACTGGCAGAGAAGTGATGACACCTTAGACATGGCTATGGACACTGAGGCCTCTAACTTGCCCACAAAGAAAATATCCTGGCCTGGTTGGTGGAGCTCAGTTGGTTAGGCATCACCATGTGCACCGAAGGGTTGGTGGTTTAATTCGCAGTCCAGGCACCTGCCCAGGTTTCAGACTTGATCCCTGGAGAGGGGCCTGCTTGGGAGGCAATCCATGTTCCACCCTCATATCAATGTTTCTCTCTCTCCTTCTCCCTCCCCTCTCTCTGAAAAACACACACAAATCAATAAAAATGTCTTTTTAAAAATATTTTACATAATGAAAACTGTGTCTATTAGGGGTGAGTGGCACTTGATCTAAACCCTCACCTAACATCCGACAACAGACAGGGTAATGTGTCTCCTTGATCCTACTCTACTTAACACTGCTCTGCTGATCTCACTCTGGTGCTTAGGGGATGGGGAAGCACACATCTACACACATATTTCCTATTATATTCTGATTTGGGAAAACAAAAGAATGTTACCCTTTGCCAAGAGGTCTTGCTATGATCTGTGTCTCACAAAATTCATATGTTGAAACCTAACCCCCAAGGTCATAGTATTAGGAGGTGAAGCTTTTGGGAGGTGATTTGGTTATGAGGGCAAAAGTCCTCATGGATGGGATTGATGCCCTTGAACAGGAGGCCTGAGAGAGCTCCCTGAACTCCCACTGCCTGGTGAAGATTCAAGGAAAAGTCTCCATTCAAGAGAGAACGCTCAGCCTGAGCCCGTTTGACTCCATGGATAGAGCATCGGTCTGTGGACCTTAGGGTCCCAGGTTCAATTCAGGTCCATGGCATGTGCTTCAGTTCTGGGCTCCTCCCAGGTCCAGCCCTTCGTCAAAGCTACTGCAGGAGGCAACCTATCGAGTGTCTCTCTCACACAGATGTTTGTTTCGGTCCTTCCATCTCCCTAAAAATCCAAGGGAAGTCCTACCCCAGTGGTCGGCAAACCATGGCTCTCAAGCCACATGTGGCTCTTTGGCCCCTTCAGTGTGGCTCTTCCACAAAATACCATGGCCTGGGCGAGTCTGTTTTGAAGAAGTGGCATTAGAAGAAGGTTAAGTTTAAAAAATTTGGCTCTCAAAAGAAACTTCAGTTGTTGTCCTGTTGATCTTTGGCTCTGTTGACTAATGAGTTTGCCGACCACTGCCCTAGCTGGTTTGGGTAAGTGGATAGAGTGTCGACTTTCCGACTGAAGAGTCCCAGGTTCGATTCTGTTCAAGGGCACATGCCCAGGTTGCAGGCTTGATCCCCAATAGGGAGTGTGCAGGAGGCAGCCAATCGGCGATTCTCATCATTGATGTATCTCTCTCTCTCCCTTCCTCTCTGAAATCAATAAAAATATTAAAAAAAAAATAAAAATAAAAAAATAAAAATCCATGGAAAAATATCCTGGCTCGGGGGGCGAGGTAGGGGGGAGGTGGTGGTGGCGGCAGGGGGGGGGGGAGGGAATTAAAAAATAAGAGAGAACCCTCACCAGACCATGCTGAATCCTGACCGCAGACTTCCCTTCTGCAGAACTTTGAGATAGAATTATTGTTAATCAGCCACTCTGTGAAATTGTGTAACAGCCCGGGCAGACTGACACACTTTCCTCTAGTACAGTGGTTCTCAACCTTCCTAATGCCGGGACCCTTTAATACAGTTCCTCACGTTGTGGTGATGCCCAACCATAAAATTATTTTCTTTGCTACTTCCTAACAGTAATTTTGCTACTGTTGTAAATCATAATGTAAATATCTGTGTTTTCTGATGGTCTTAGGTGACCCCTGTGAGTCGATGGACCCCCAAAGGGGTCGCGACCCACAGGTTGAGAACCGCTGCTCTAGTACGAGGTGACGCGCAAAGGCTGTTCATATAGGGCTCAGTCACCGTCCTTCCGCATTACCAAGACTGTCAGAAATGGAAAGAGGTTAACGTTTTACCCCATTTGCAAGCCAACAAGGTAGTCTGCCAGTTTCAGGGATGCCAAACAACACATGAAACGCCTGGGACTGAGACAAAAACATTATTATTCACAGCACCACAGGCCACAAGACAGCGTGGCTCAGTGGTTGAGCATCAACCCCTGGTCAGGGCGCATCCCAGGTTGTGGGCTCCGTCCCCAGTGGGCTTACAGGAACCAGAGAGGAGGGAGCCCAATTCTGGGGTGCATCACCCGAGAACTACCCTCTTGCAATCCAGGACCCCTTGGGGGATGTCAGAGAGCCAGTTTTAGCCCGATCCCTGCCGCAGGCCAGGCCAAGGGACCCCCACCGTGCCTCTAGTCCATTGGCTCCCCACTTCAGGTCTGGCTCCCCAACAGGGCTCTAGCCCATTGCTGAGGTCATGGGTCTGACCCTGACAGAAACTTTTCAACTGGATCAGTTAAATGACGAGAGGTGCAGGACCTCTTGGTGCCCCACAGGCCCATCTGCTTAATACCAGTTTCCAGCAGAGGCAATGAATTTTTCCGCTCTCACTCTCACTGAGGCTTCCCTCCTTCTGGGCGCACAGGAGCTCCAGCGGGCAACCTCCGGAGAGGGAAAGAGGCGAAGAGGTAGCCCTGATGGGAAGAAGGAGGTTCCCGCTGCCACAGGACTCCTCCTGGGTGGAAGGGCCTGGGCCGGAGCCTGACATTGAGCAGGGTCCTACCCTAGGCAGGCTAGACTCCAGGCTAAGTCAATCCTGGTTCCTAAATAGTTGCATTTTGCAGCTACATGCCCACAACGTAGGGTAAAGTGAGATGAAAGAAGCAAAACAGATACAGAGAGAAAGTGACCTAATATTGGGAGAAGAGAGAAGGGAGCCCAATTCTGTGGTGCTCATCTGAGAACCGTCCACTCACAATCCAGGGCCTCTGGGGGGATGTTGGAGAGCTGGTTTCAGCCCCATCCATGCAGGCCAGGCCAAGGGACCCGGGTCTCTAGTATATTCATAATTAGAGATTAAGTCATAAAATAAATGACATCAATGTTATACAGATCATTCCAAATGAGAAGGAAGCACACACAAAAGACTTAAAAATATATACTCTGCTCTTGGCAGTGTGCCTCAGTTTGGTTGAGTGTCATCTGGTGCACTGCCAGGTTGCTGGTTCGGTTCCTGATCTGGGCACATGACTGGGTTGTAGAATGAATGAAGGAGGCAGCTGATCATCTCACATCAATGTTTTTCTCTCCCCCTCTCCCTTCCTCTCTCTCTAATAACCAATTTAAAAGCTTTAAAAAAATAGACTCACACAATAATTTTCATTTATCTCTGATAAAGTAATCCTATATAATAAAAGCATAGTACAGTGGTACCTCGAGATACGAGTTTAATTCGTCCCGAAACCTTGAGGCATGGGAAACTATGAGACGCTCGAGTCACGGTAAACTGGTGGGTCGTGTGCAGCCGGCCAATCTGCGCGATTACTCCTATCTCAAATGTTGCTCGTATTTCAAAGCAAAAATCGCTCGCTCGAGGGCTCGTATCTCAAAAATCTCGTATGTTAGGGCACTCGTATCTCGAGGTACCACTGTATGCATGCCGAAACTGGTTTGGCTCAGTGGCTAGAGCATCGGCCTGCGGACTGAAAGGTCCCAGGTTCGATTCCGGTCAAGGGCATATACCTTGGTTGCGGGCACAACCCCAGTAGGGGTGTGCAAGAGGCAGCTGATCGATGTTTCTCTTTCATTGATGTTTCTAGCTCTCTATCTCTTCCCCTTCCTCTCTGTAAAAAATCGATAAAATGTATATTAAAAGTAAATAAATAAAAGCATAGTATGCAAATTGTCCCCTCTTCCTAAAATTCAATTGGGAGTTCGACCAGGGTGCTGGGCCATGACCCCTTCCCCCCAGCCAGCCTGGTCAGATTGGCCCTGATTGGGCCGGCCAGGTGGACCCCACCTGGGGACAAATTTGTGTACCAAGCCGCTAGTAAGAGAGATAATAGTGATCAGTATTTTGTAGAATGAACATGAATGGGACTTTCCAAGAAAACTGGAGGAAACCTGGCAGCAAAAAGCACAAAGAGCATCTTTGATGACACACTAGATCAATGGATGACACACTACTTTGTTAGGGAGATAGTGACTAGAGAATTTACAGGAGCAGACAAAAGAATGTTTAGTTAGTACTTTTAGGAAGAAAGAAAATGAATTCTAATGAAGTTGGATGAAGGTATCATCTAATCTGTTCCCAGCAGTCAACATCTGAGCCTCAACCTACTCACTGTCCAGGGTCCCTGTGTGTGCAAAGCTCCAGCTTCATGCATGTCTGCAGACACACTGGCCTACTCCCCCAAACAAACAAAACACAAAAATATCTGATTCCAAATTAAATCTGAAAAATAACCAGACACTTGCGTTCACTAACCAGCCCCCAGCCCAGGATTCTCATCAAAGCCCCCAGGAAATCCAGATTTCGGCAAAGACACCGCATTCAATGACACTCACCTACCCACTCCAGGTTTTGGTTTTTTGTTGTTAATCCTCCTCCGAGGATATTTTTCTATGGATTTGGAGAGTGGAAGAGAGAGGGAAAGACAGAAAGAAATATCGATGTGACAGAAACATCTCCTGCACATGCCCCGTCCACGGATGGGGGCCAGGGAGGAGGAGCCTGCATCCGAGGTCCATGCCCTTGACTGGAATCGAATCGAACCCGTGACACTTTGGTCCACAGCCCGACAGACCGGCGAAGGCCCCCCCCCCCACGGGGTTTGCTTTCTTTTTTTTTTTTAGTTTTTAAAATTTTTTTTATTGATTTTTTTTACTGAGAGAAAGGGAGAGAGATGGAAAGTTAGAAACACTGATCAGATGCCTCCTGCACACCTCCTACTGGGGATGTGCCCGCAACCAAGCTACATGCCCTTGACCGGAATGGAACCTGGGACCCTTCAGTCCGCAGGCCGACGCTCTATCCACTGAGCTCCCGTTCTTGATCACTGAGCCCTACAGCACCACCCAGGCCGACAACAAACCCTGCAATTTGCATTTTCCATCATGAATGTCTTCCTAAACTCGGTAACATTGACACTGAAGCCAAGACTCCCTAGTGATTGAGCCAAAAGTCCCCAGAACTGCCCTCCTCTCGACTCACTCCCCCCTCTACCTCTGCCCGCAGCCTCGCGCAGACCCACCTGATGCTGAGCTTCTCGAGACTCCACGGCAGGGACCAAAATCTCAGCTCACTTCCAAAACGATTCTCCTCGGGAGCCCCAGCCTTCTCTCGCTCTGTCGCTAGGCACGCTTCTCGAGAGTCCCGTTCTGGCCGTGGGCGTGACTCTGTGACGAACGTGACCACGCCCGCCGCCGCTCAGGCCCCGGTAGGGCCGTTATGGTGTCTGGGCCTCAGTGGACGGAGAAGAAATTGAAGACATCTCTTAGTGTCAATTCACACTGCGATGAACAAGCTTTCAAAGTCCGAGCCTGTACCAGGCATTGGTGGAGCAAGTGGTATTCTATTTAAACTTAGGGCGAAACGGAAAAATGGCGGCGCCCGAGCACTACGACTAAGCAACACCTTGGGCGCGGCCATCTTACAGGAAGTGCAGTTCCCTGGGGCCCTCGAGACGCCTGGACCCAAGACTTCGGTTGATGAAAAATTGCGACTGTAGGAGTCAAGGCTGAAGAGGTGGCGGTCAGACCTCACACGGCGCCCCGGAGGCCGGCCAGTCCTGGTGAGATTTGGGTCTGGGGTGGGACAGTGCGGCCAGTCTGGATGACCTGGTCAGACACCTGTTGTAGAGGGCAGGGCTCTGAAAAATCGAGGCCCACAGGTGCACTGGAAAAGCGATTCTCGGGATTATGAGGACCCAGAAGATGGGAAGTAAGAATAATTCCTCCCTCACAAAGACCAGTAATACTTTTTAAAAATATATATGTTTTATTTTTTACAGAGAGAAAGGGAGAGGGATAGAGAGTTAGAAACATCTATAGAGATGTTAAACATCGATAGAGACATCGATCACCTGCCTCCTGCACGCCCCCTACTGGGGATGTGGCCGCAACCAAAGTACATGCTCTTGACCGCAATCCAACCCAGAACCTTCTAGTCCGCAGGCCAACATTCCATCCACTGAGCCAAACCGGTTTTGGCACAGTAATACTCTTATTATTTATATATTTAAAAATCTTTATTGTTGCCAAAACCGGTTTGGCTCAGTGGATAGAGCAACAGCCTGTGGACTGAAGGGTCTCAGGTTGGATTCTGGTCAAGGGCATGTATCCTGGTTGTGGGCACACCCTCAGTAGGGGGCGTGCAGGAGACGGCTAATGGATGTCTCTCTCTCTCATCAATGTTTCTGACTCTCTATTCCTCTCCCTTTCTCTGAAAAAAAAATCAATAAAATATATATTTTAAAAAAATCTTTATTGTTGAACCCTAGCTAATTTGTCTCAGTGGATAGAGCATCAGACCATGGACTGAAAGGTCATCTGGTCAGCGGCACGTGCCCAGGTTGTGGGAGGTAGCCTATCAAATGATTCTCATCATTGATGTTTCTATCTCTTCCTCTTCCTTCCTCTCTGAAATCAATAAAAAATAAATTTTAAAAAATCCTTACTGTTGAAAGTATTACGTCTCCCTTTTTCTCCCATCAACCCCCTCCAGCCTACCTTTGCCCCCACCCCCACCCCAGGCCTTCCTAACCCCACCCTGTGCATGCATGAGTAATGCATAAGACCAGTAATATTTTTATTAATTGCCTGTTTGGAAGCCAGTGTTTTAACTACAAAGAGATATAGTTAAGGTGTTCAAAGGCACACAGGTAAGATTCAAATCAGGCAAGTGTGAGTTCAGAACCCACTCATAAGCATTATTCAAGGTGAAGGGTGGATTTCATTGGAACATAAGGATCCTAAAGTGTGGTAATAGGATTAGGTATGCATGCACTCAGCTGCCTTCATTTGGAGTGGTCAAGCTTTGAAAGGTGTGCTCAGCACATATGTCTCACAGCAGCCTGGCCAACCTATCTGTGCTTGGGTCCTGATATCCTGACTGTTCAGTCCCATGATGTTGGAAAAAATACTAGTAATTTCGCCAGTATAAGTGAATACTACATACCTACAACTATAGTCTACATATTTAAATCCGAGTCACTTATAATAATATTCAGCAAATGATTAGCATGTGATAATACCGAATCTCACTTGATAATTGGTTCTGTAACCTTATGCCTTTCTACAGCAGTTTTAACATGTGCACCAGCTAATGTTCCAATTATGCTAAGCCACAGCCTAACCTTGTAGACATATTCTGTATAAATGTAAAATTATGTATGTACTGTAAGATTCATCATTGTAACCCTAACTTTAAAATATGGACAAATGGAAAGCAGTTAATTTAGCCCAGCCAATCTGGATATCACAGTTAGAATTCCCCATTGGGGCACATGCCTGGGTTGCAGGCTTGATCCCTGCTAAGGGGCATGCAGGAGGCAGCCAATCAATGATTATCTCTCATCACTGATGTTTCTATCTCTTCTTCTCCTTCTCTGAAATCAATAAAAAAATTTATATTTAAAAAAGTTAATGTTAAGCTCTGGCTGGTTTGGCTCAGTGGATAAGAGCATTGACCTGAGGACTGAAGGGTCTCCAGTTCCATTACAGTCAAAGCATGTAACTTAGTTGCAGGCACATCCCAGTTTGGGGTATACAGGAGGCAGCTAATCAATGTTTCTTTCTCATCGATATTTCTTTTTTATTTTAATAAATCTTTATTTTTTAGATTATTACAATTATTCCTCTTTTTTCCCTCCATAGTTCCCCTCCACCTGGCACCCACCCCACCCTCTGCCCTTACCTGCCCCGCATTGTCCTCATCCATAGGTGTATGATTTTTGTCCATTCTCTCCCTGCACCTCCTCACCTCTTTCCCCTGAGAATTATCAGCCCACTCCCTTTCTGTGCCCTTAATTCTATTATATTCACCAGTTTATTCTGTTCCTCAGGTTGTCAGTTCACTTGATTTTTAGATTCATTTGATAGATATGTATTTATTGTTCATAATTTTTACCTTTACTATTTTCTTCTTCCTCTTTTTAAAGAATACCTTCCAGCATTTCATATAATACAGGTCTGGTGTTGATGAACTCCTTTAGTTTTTTCTAATCTGTGAAGCTCTTTATCTGCCCTTCAATTCTGAATGATAGCTTTGCTGGGTAATCTTAGTTGTAGGTTCTTGCTATTCATCACTTTGAATATTTCTTGCCACTCCCATTTGGCCTGCATAGTTTCTGTTGAGAAATCAGCTGACAATCGTATGGGTGCTCCCTTGTTTTTCTCTTGCTGCTTTTAATATTCTCTCTTTGTCTTTTACTATTGGTATTTTAATTATGATGTGTCTTGGTGTGGTCCTCTTTGGATTCCTTTTGTTTGGGGTTCTGTGCGCTTCCTGGACTTGTAAGTCTATTTCTTTCACCAGGTGGGGGAAATTTTCAGTCATTATTTCTTCAAATACGTTTTCAGTATCTTGTTCTCTTCTTCTGGCACCCCCATAATTCTGATGTTGGTATGCTTGAAGTTGTCCCAGAGGTTCCTTACACTATCTTCACATTTTCTTATTCTTTATACTTTTTGCTTTTCCAGTGGAGTGTTTTTTGCTTTGTATTTCAAATCTTTGACTTGATTCTTGTGATCCTCTAGTCTGCTGTTAGGTTTCTGTATAATATTTTTGTCAGTATATGTTTAATTTCTAGTTGGTCCTTTTTCATCTTCTCTTAGGTCTTGCTAAATTTATCCATTTTTTCTAGGAAATTCATAAAAAAAACCTTATAGCCATGATTTTGAACTCTATATTCAGTCGTTTGTTTTCCTCCATTTCTTTCGTTTGTGATCTGTTCTTTTGTCTCCGCATATTTCGCTCCTTCCCTAAGTTGGTAGAGTAGCTTTGTGTGCTAGGTGTCCTATGTGGCCCAGTAGTTCCGCCTCCCCAGTTACCTGATGTGGACACTCTTGGTGCACCCCTTTGTGAACTGTGTGTACAGTCTTGTTGTAAATTCTTGATTGTTGTTAGTATCACTGGGGGGGATTAACCTCCAAGCCAATTGGTTGTGAAGATCAGCTGTGTCTGCGCATGCGCGCTTGCCTCCAGATTTTTGCCTTTCGTACATGCGCATGCTTGCCTCCGGACCTCTGCCTTTCTGGTTCCCCTGAGTTTCTGTGCACTCTAGGGACCTGTATGAGTCCAGGTCCCCAGGGTTTTGCCCAAAACTGGGGTTCAGGGCAGTTTGACCTGGATTTCAGTGCTGTTGTGAGGTTCTGTTTTCCTCCCGCTAGAGAAAGTCAGTGGCAAAATCAGCAATCAGCGCTTTGTGTGCGCATTTTTGCATGCACTTTCACCCACCTCCAGACTTCTGTCTTTCACGACTCCCCTAAGTGTCTCTGCACTCCTTCCTTTTCATAACAGTCCAGACTCCCCCATATGAGTCTCACCTGGAGCTGGGGTTCAGTGCAGTCAGAAGTGGGGTTCAGTGCAGTTGGAATTTTCCATCTCCCTTCCACTATAGAAAGCCAGCCAGACCCTCCTCCGCCCGTCCTCTCCACACACGTCTCCATATCTCAGCTTTTTACAGCTCCTCTGAGTCTTCATGAGTCCCTCTCTCTACTTCTAGTTGTAGAATTTTCACTCAGCCAGCTTTCCTGTGGTTCTGGATGGTGTCCGTTCCATCTTTTAGTTGTAATTTTCAAATTGTTGTGGGAGGCAGCAGCTTAGGTGTTCACCTATGCCGCCATCTTGGTTTTCTGTCATCAATATTTCTCTATTCTTCTCTATCTCTCTATAAAAAAATCAATAAAATATATTTTTATAATAAATGGCTCGACGTTACTGATTGTAGGACAATACATAATCCTGGTGAAGAAATAGCCAAGAAAGATGTTTTACAGTGGTTAGAAGATGAAATGGCAAAAATTGGTTTGGCTCAGTTGATAGAGCATCAGCCTGTGGAGTGAAAGGTCCCAGTTTCGATTCCGGTCAAGGTTATGTATCTTGGTTGCAGGCACATTCCCAGTAGAGGGTGTGCAGGAGGCAGCTGGTCGATGTCTCTCTCTCATCTATGTTTCTAACTCTGTGTCCCTCTCCTTTTCTCTCTGTAAAAAATCGATATATTTTTAAAAAAAGAAGATGAAATGACCTTGGGCATCACAGCATGGCTGAAAGTGAAATAGCAGATGAGATTGTATCGTAGAAAATGAGGATGGAGCAGAGACCGGTTTGGCTCTGTGGATAGAGCGTCAGCCTTCGGACTGAAAGGTCCCAGGTTTGATTCCAGTCAGGGGCATGTACCTTGGTTGTGGGCGCATCCCCAGTAGGGGGCGTGCAGGAAGTCGCTGATTGATGTCTCTCTCTCATCGATGTTTCTGACTTTCTATCCCTCTCCCTTCCTCTCTAAAAAATCAGTAAAACATATTTTTTAAAAAATGAGTATGGAAGATGAGGAAGAAGAAACAACAGGCCCAAAAATAGTTATCAGTGACTAGATCACATCTCAACAACCTAACAACACTTATTGACAATTCATCTGATAACAAAATTCAGTTTAATTACACCCTTTTATTTCAGCAATCCTTACCCAAGGGTATTTTTTTTTCCATTGATTTTTTTTTTTTTTTTAGAGAGAGAGAATGTAAGGGAAGGCAGAGGAGAAACCTGTAACCCAGGTATGTGCCCAGACTGAGAATCAAACCCATGATCCTTTCTTCAAGGGCCAATGCTCTAACCACTAAGCACATCAGCAGGACTATCACACGCACTTTTGTGACATTAGGGAGTCCAGTACTTTTTTTATTTTTTATTTTATTGATTTTTTACAGAGAGGAAGGGAGAGGGATAGAGAGTTAGAAACATCGATGAGAGAGAGAGACATCGATCAGACGCCTCCTGCATGCCTCCACTGGGGATGTGCCCACAACCAACGTACACGCTCTGGACCGGAATCAAACCTGGGACCCCCCCCCCAGTCTGCAGGCCGATGCTCTATCCACTGAGCCAAACCGGTTTCAGCATCAATTACTTTTACAAACCAGCCGACTAAAAAAGTTCAAATAAAACTTGATAGTTTTTTCAAAGCATGATTATCTAAAGCAAGCGCTTTGATATTAAACATAAATATCATACCACAATGGGAGTTTCTGGCTATATCATCATCAATTAAATAGGAAAATGCATTTGTTTTTACTAGTATAAAATTTAAATTTTTATTTTTAAGAATCTTATTTAAATAAGGTGTACATTCATAAAAATGTTTATTTCTATTTAGACTGAATACTTATTAGAGTCTCAAAACTACAGTGCAGCCGAAACCAGTTTGGCTCAGTGGATAGAGCAGCCTGTGGACTGAAAAGTCCTGGGTTCGATTCCGGTCAAGGGCATGTATCCTGGTTGTGGGCACATCCCCGGTAGGGGGTGTTCAGGAGGCGGCTGATCGATGTCTCTCTCTCATTGATATTTCTAACTCCATTCCTCTCTGTAAAATATCAATAAAAAACAAAACCACTGTGCATACGTAGCAATAATGCATACAGCAAACTTTTATGAAATTAAACTTTTCATATAATTTTAAATTTTTATTATTTCAAGTGTTACATGTTCCCTTTTTTTTCATCAATGACCCTCTATAGTCCCCCACCCCTGACTTCACCACCCTATTGTCTGTGTCCATGGGTTATGCATATATACATACAAGTCTCTCTTCCCACCTTCCTGCCAAGTTTCCACACACTGTTTCATGCTTCCATGTCTCTGGATCTCCTCTGTTCATCAGTTTCATTTGTTACTTAGATTCTAAAGATGAGTGAAATCATGTAATATTTGTCATGCTATGACTGACTTATTTCACTTACCATGATACTCTCCAGGTCCCTCCATACTGTCTTAAAGGGTAAGAGACTCATTTTTTTAATGCTGCATAGTATTCTATCGTATAAATGTTCCACAGCTTTTTTATCCATTTCTCTACTGATTAGTCCATTATGTTGGTTTTACAGCATAAGGTTTCTCTTAAGTATGAGTTCAGTGATGTAAAGTGAGATCGCTCTTCATAGTGAAGCCTTTTCCATACCCATTACACACATATGGCTCCCTTCCTACATATTTCTTGCTGATGTCTGATGAGATGACTCTGCTATAAAACCTTTCCCACATTCACTACATATATAAGGTCTTTTCCTGTATGAAACTGTTGATATAAAATCAACTGCATCTTTCTTGAGAAGCCTTTTCTACATTTATTGCATACATGGGGTTTCTCTCCTGTTAAGAGTTCACTGATGTAAAACTCTTCACAGGGAAGCCTTTCCCACATTGATCACATGTATATGGTTTCTTTAAAGTATGAATTTGCTGATGTACAGTGAGACTACTCTTAACGGTGAAGCCTTTTCCACATATACTACATACATAGGGCTTCTCCCCTGTATGTGTTAGCTGATGTTTGATGAGAAAACCCTTCCTGGTGAAGTCTTTCCCACACTCATTATATATGTAGGGTTTCTCTCCTGTACGAGTTCGCTGACATGTGTTGAGATGGTTCATCATGGGGAAGCCTTTCCCACACCTATTACATATATATGGTTTCTCTCTTGTATGAGACCACTGATGTAAAATCAGCTGCATCTTCACTGGAAAACCTTTTCCACATTCACTGCATACATAGGGTTTTTCTCCTGTGTGAGATTGCTAATGTAAGATCAGAGAACGCTTCACAGTGAATCCTTCCCTACAATGAATGCACACAGAGGGTTTTTCTCCTGTGTGAATTCGCTGATGTAAAATCAGAGAACTATTCACAGGAAAGCCTTTCCTACATTGACTACATACGTAGTTTTTTTCCTCTATGAATTTGCTGATGTAAAATCAGAGAACTATTCACAGTGAAGCTTTTCCCACATTCATTGCACATATATGGTTTCTCTAAAGTATGAATTCACTGATGTATATTGAGATTACCCTTCATGGTGAAGTCTTTTCCACATACACTACAGACATACGGCTTCTCCCCTGTATGTGTTTGCTGATGTTCAAAGAGAAGGCTCTTTCTGCTGAAGCCTTTCCTACACACATTACATATGTAAGGTTTCTCTCCTGTATGAGTTTGCTGATGTCTGGTAAGACTGTTCATCTAGGCAAAATCTTTTCTACACTCATTACATATATATGGTTTCTCTCCTATATGAGTTCAATGATGTTCAACAAGATGACACTTCTGAATGAAGCCTTTTCCACATTCACTGCATATATAGGGTTTCTCTCTTGTATGAGTTTTCTCATGTTTACTGAGATTAGACTTTGTAAAGAAGGTCTTCCCACATAGATGGCATCCATGGGGTTTCTCTCCTATATGAGTTTGCTGATGTATGGTAAGAGTGTTCATAGCAGCAAAGCCTTACCTACATACCTCATATATATACGGTTTCTCTCCTGTATGATTTCGATAATGTGCAATTAAACGACACTCCTGGATGAAGCCTTTCCCACATTCACTGCATATATAAGGCCTCTCTCTTATATGAGTTTTTTATGTTTGTTCAGATTAGACTTTGTAGAGGTCTTGCCACATAGACTACATTCAGAAGGTCTCTCTCCTGTATGAGTTTCCAATGATAAATGAGATGCCTTTTTGAACACTTTCCCACATTCACCACATATATAAGGCTTCTCTCTCATCTAAGTTTTCTGATGTATACTGAACTGTGATTTCTTGAAGAATGTTTTGTCACATTCAGTGCATTCATACTGTTTCAATCTTCTATGAATACTGTGATATTCAGTAAGCCTGGATTTTCTGAAATAGGCTTTCCCACACAGGCTGCATCCGTAAGATTTCTCTCTAATATGATCTCTCTGATGATGAATGAGCTGAGATATCTTGATGAAGGCTTTCCCACATTCAGTACATACATGGGCTTTCTCGATGTTGTGAGTTCTCTGTTGCTTGGTAACCTGGGAATTGTTATTAATGTTTTTCATACTGACAGGAAATTTAATTTAAGTGTAAAATTGTTCATAGTTGCCATACAGAATGCCTGTCCCATCTCCATTCAACTCAACAGAATTAGTTAAGTTATAGCTTCTGTTTTGGTTTTCAAAATATAAATTTGATTTTAAAAGTTTCTCGCATATCTCAAACATATGACTTTTCTTTAGTAGAAAATGACCTTCACTTTGATTAACATTTGTAGATATATTATGTTCACAGCATTGTTCCACAGTATTCTGAAGGCTTCGATTTTGCAAGTAATAATGCAGAGGATCATCAACTTGCTTGAGTTCTAGGGAAAAAGAAAACAGTAAGTTCTATAATCTCTCGTAATCTTAGTTTGAAATAAAACTATTTTTTAAAATATATTTTATTGATTTTTTACAGAGAGGAAGGGAGAGAGATAGAAAGTCAGAAACATCGATGAGAGAGAGACATTGATCAGCCTCCTCCTGCACGCCCCATAGTGGAGATGTGCTCGCAAGCAAGGTACATGCCCCTGACCAGAATCAAACCTGGGACCTTTCAGTCCGCAAGCCGACGCTCTATCCACTGAGCCAAACCTGCCTCGGCTTTATTGATTTTTTTACTGAGAGAAAGGAAGAGGGATACAGAGTGAGAAACATCTATCAGCTGCCTCCTGCATACCTCCTACTGGGGATGTGCCCACAAGCAAGGTACGTGCCCTTGACTGGAATCGAACCTGGGACCTTTCAGTCCACAGGCTGACGCTTTATCCATTGAGCCATATTGGTTTTGGCTGAAATAAAACTGTTTTTATAAAATGCCTTTATGTGAAGTAACTATTTAGTGACAATTCTATGTACTGTAGAATAAGAAATATATCCCGTCCTTGTCCGCAGTTCTTGACACTGCTTATAAAACCCTTGTAATTTTCTAAGTGATAGGAGTATCTTTTATTATATATTTATTTTCTTTTTTAACATATTTATTTATTGATTTCAGAGAGGAAGGGAGGAGAGATAGAAACATCAATGATGAGAATCATTGATTGGCTGCCTCTTGCACGCCCCCTACTGGGCATCAAGCTTGCAACGCAGGCATGTGCCCTTGGCCAGAATCCAACCTGGAACCCCTCAGTCTGCAAGCTAACACTTTATCCACTGAGACAAGCCAGCCAGGGCCTTTTGTTACATATTTTTTAAAAGGCTCCAGAAAGAAACCAAGATGGTAGCATAAGTAAACACCTAAACTATTGCCTTGCACAACAATTTCAAAATTACAACTAAAAGACAAATCGTACATCATCCAGAACCATAGGAAGGCTGGCTGAGTGGAAATTCTACAACTAGAATGAAAGAGAAAAGCACACTGAGACTCAGAGGAGTTGCAGAAGGCAGATGTACAGAGGCACACGTGTAGAGAGGGCTGGCAATTGAGTACACAGCTGGTTTTCTCAATTAGGAGGAAGACAAAAGTTCCCAACTGCTCTGAACTCCAGTTCTGGGCAAGCCTCTGGGGACCCAGACTTATACAGGGAGAAACTGGACTGTCAGGAAAGAGAAGCACACTGAGTCTCAGAGGAACTGCAGAAGGCAGAGGTACAGAGGCCTGCGCATGGAGAGGGCTGGTAACTGAGTACACAGCTGGCTTTCTCAAGTGGGAAGGAGACAAAAGCTCCCAATTGCTCTGAACTCCAGTTCCAGGTGAGACTCTGGGGAATCAGACTCATTCAGGGATAAAATGGACTGTCTGGAAACAGGTGAAACTGAAGGGCGACTTTCTTTCAGAGGTGCTTACAGCGATTACTATGAGACAATGAGCGATTACCAGGGGATTTTTAGGGGAGGGCTGATGGGAAGCCATTGCTGTCTGCTCTGCCCTAAGACTCGGCCCCATCCAAGCTGAGCACAGAGGCTTTTGCAAGTCTTGTCTCATAAGGGTGTCTCCAGCACAGAAGTTCTCTCAACGTAGACATAGTTGATCCTCACAGCCAATTGGCCTGGAGGTCAATTCGTCCCAATGATACCAACAACAATCAAAACCTAACTACAATAAGACTGTGCACACAGCCCACTAAGAGGTGCACCAAGCGTGTCTACCTCAGGTAACTGGGGAAGCTGACCACTGGGCCCTATAGGACACTAGCATACAAAGCCACTCTATCAACTCAGGGAAGCAGCCAAAATGCAAGACAAAGAAACAGGTCACAAATGAAAGAAATGGAGAAAAGCAAATGATTGGATATAGAGTTCAAAACCACGGTTATAAGGTTTTTCAAGAATTTCCTAGAAAAGTCCGATAAATTTAGCAAGACCCTCGAGGATATGAAAACGGACCAACTAGAAATTAAGCATACAATATAAAAAATAATATACAGAGATCCAATAGCAGACAAGAGGGTCGCAAGAATCTAGTTAAAGCCAAAACCAGTTTGGCTCAGTGGATAGAGTGTTGGCCTGCAGACTGAAAGGTACCAGTCAAGGGCATGTATCTTGGTTGTGAGCACATCCCCAGTAGGGGCCGTGCATGAGGCGGCTAATCAATGTCTCTCTCTCATTGATGTTTCTAACTCTCTCTCCTTCTCCCTTCCTCTCTGTAAAAAAATTAATAAAATGTGTTAAAAAAGAAAGAGGCTTTTTAAAAAAAAGAATCTAGTCAAAGATTTGAAATACAAAGCAAAAAACACTCAACTGGAAAAGCAAAAAGAAAAAAGAATCCAAAAATATGTAGATAGTGTAAGAATCCTTTGGGACAACTTCAAGCATACCAACATCAGAATTCTGGGAGTGCCAGAAGGAGAGAGCAAGATACTGAAAACCTATTTGAAGAAATAATGACAGAAAACTTCTCCCATCTGGTGAAAGAAATACACTTACAAGTCCAGGAAGCACACAGAACCGCAAACAAAAGGAATCCAAAGAGGACCACTCCAAGACACATCATAATTAAAATGCCAAGAGCAGTGCTCACTTCGGCAGCACATATACTAAAATTGGAACAATACAGAGAAGATTAGCATGGCCCCTGCCCAAGGATGACACGCAAATTCGTGAAGCGTTCCATATTAAAAAACAAAATATGCCAAGAGCACAAGACAGAATCTTCAAAGCAGCAAGATAAAAACAGTTACCTACAAGGGAGGACCCATATGAATTTCAGCTGATTTCTCAACCAAAACTATGCAAGTCAGATGGGAGTGGCAAGAAATATTCAATGTGATGAATATCAAGGAGTTCATCACCGCCAAACCAGTATTATATGTAACTTGATGCCCGGTGCACAAAATTCGTGGACTGGGGCTGTCCTTCAGCCCAGCGTGCACCCTCTCCAATCTGGGATCCCTCAAAGGATGTCCGACTGGCCAATTAGTCCCAATCACACCTCTCACAATCCAGGACTGCTGACTGCCTACTCCTCACCTTCCTGATTGCCCCTAACTGCTTCTGCCTGCCAGCCTGATCACGCCCTAACCACTCCCCTACCAGCCTATTTGCCCCTAACTGACCTCCCCTGCAGGCATGGTTACCCCCAACTTCCCTCCTCTGCCATCCTGGTTATCCCTAACTGCCCTCCCCTGCAGGCTTGATCACCCCCAACTGCCCTCCCCTGCTGACCATCTTG
The DNA here is from genome assembly GCA_011751065.1 of Lasiurus cinereus. Taxonomy (NCBI): domain Eukaryota; kingdom Metazoa; phylum Chordata; class Mammalia; order Chiroptera; family Vespertilionidae; genus Lasiurus; species Lasiurus cinereus. The sequence goes on along the minus strand of JAAGEH010000333.1, from coordinate 246,995 downwards.
TAGTGGCCATCTTGTGTCCACATTGTGGCAGTCATCTTGTGTGTTGGAGTGGTGGTCAATCTGCATGTTACTCTTTTATTAGGATAGAGGCGTGGTGTATGGATGAGGGCCAGCTGGTTTGCTATGAAGGGTGTCCCAGATCAGAATGCAGGTTCCCTTGGGGCATGGGACCACCTGGGCGAAGGGCCTGGGGTGGTTTGCAGGTTGGCCACACCCACCAGCAACCCAAGTGGAGGCCCTGGAATCTAGGATTTGTTTATCTTCTGGAGCAGAGCTAATCCTTCTGCTCACTCCATGGCAGCAGCCATTTCTCTTGGAATTTACTTATCTTGTATTATTGAAACCTTGTAGCCTTAAGCAGAAGCCTGGGGTGGCCGGGTGTGTGGAAAGCTTGGCTTCCATCATCACCAGGACAACCCAAGCTTCCCTTCTGCTCTCTCTGTGGCCATAGCCATCTTTGTTGGGTTAGTTTGCATTCTCGTTCCTGATTGGCTGGTGGATGTTACCTGTGAGGGTAGCAGAGGTATAGTCCATTTCCATATTAGTCTTTTATTAGATAGGATGCTGAAAGGTATTCTTTAAGAAGAGGAAGAAGAGCCAAGACCGGTTTGGCTCAGTAGATAGAGCGTCGGCTTGCGGACTGAAGGGTCCCGGGTTCGATTCCGGTTGGGGGCATATACCTTGCTTGCGGGCACATCTCCACTGTGGGGCGTGCAGGAGGTGGCTGATCAATGTCTCTCTCTCATCGATGTTTCTGACTTTCTGTCTCTCTCCTTTCCTCTCTGTAAAAAAATAAATAAAATATATTTTTTTAAAAAAAGAGGAAGAAGAAAAAGGTAAAGATAAAAATTATGAACAACAAATACATATCTATCAACAAGTGAATCTAAAAATCAAGTGAATTAAAAATCTGATGAACAGAATAAACTGATGAATGTAATAGAATCAGGGGTATAGAAAGGGAGTGGACTGACAATTCTTAGGGGGGGAAAGCGGTGTGGGGGGTGCAGGAAAAGACTGGATAAAAATCGTACATCTATGGATGAGGACAGTGGGAGAGTTAAGGGCAGAAGTTGGGGTGGGAACTAGGTGGAGGGGAGCTATGGGGAGAAAAAAGGAATAATTCTAATCTGAACAATAAAGGTTTTTTTTTTTAAAGCCTCCAGCCCTAGCTGGATTTGTTTAGTGGTGAGAACATCAACCTGCCAACTTAAGGGTTGGGGGTTTGATTCTGATCAAGGGCATTGGTACTTTGGTTGCAGGCTCAATCCCTAGCCCTGGTCAGGGCACATGCAAGAGATAGTCAATGGATGTGTCTTTCTCAGCTCGATGTTTCTCTCTCTCTCTCTACCCTTCCCTTACTCTCTCAAAAAATTAATGGAAAAAGTATCCTTGGGTGATTAAGAACAAAAAAAGAATACCCTTATAATAACTGAGTTTATGCTCATAAAATAACTTAGCACAGTGTTTCTACATGCACTCAGGATGGACATAGTTTCCAGAAAGATCAATTGATGAGAAGGCCGGACTTTCTCAGTGACCTCTGGAAAAAGAAGAGAGACTAGGAATTGAAACTCTATAAAAACTCTTAACTAGATTTGATCATCTTCTCGGTTATTGAACACATACATGTGCTCAATGGGTAGTTCACTCTAGTTCCATGAGAACACAAGCTCCTATATTTAGGAATCCTTCATTCCATTCACCATGTTCTTATTCATCTATATGCTTTATAATATAAGTATTTCTCCCCTGAGAGCTGCTCTAACAAATTAATTGATCCAAAAAAAAAGCTCACGAGCACTTCCAATTTATAGCCAGTTGGTCAGAAACACAAGTGACAATCTAAACTTGTGATTGAAATCTGAAAGAGTATATATAGTCTTATGGGACTGAAATCTTAACTGATAAGGTCTGAAACTGTATCTGTGTAGATTGTTTCAGAATAGAGGCAAATTTGAAGGATAGACACCTAAAAAAAGTAATAAAGGCAATCACAGTCTGTGAAATATGATTCAAGGAGCAATGCAGATATAAGAGGTTAAGGAAATCAGGATATACAGGCTGGGGCAAAAGTAGATTTATAGTTGTTTATACGAAAAATGATGTAATAATAGGTTATAAGTATAAACCCTGTGTTTCATGTACTCACCAATAAAAACCTACTTTTGTCCTGTATTTGAGAAAAGACAAAGTTCAATGATGAGATAATTGGGACAAAGTTACTGAAAGTGAGGATTCAAAGATTATTCTAGGAATTATGTGGTGTGAGGCAATGAAACAAGGGATATTATTGAATAAGGGAATTTAGAGTGCATTGTGAAACAAAGTTTAAGATGATTATTACATGTCCAAGTACCAAGATGAAGAAATTGGTGGAATGGATAAATCTTATAAAAGGTCTATTCTGAAAATACAGTTTTGGATCCCATCAACATACACAAATTCTTTAAAGAAAAGAAGTGACTGAGACTGTTTTTCTTTTTTAGTTTTTTTTTTTTTAATCCTCACCCAAGGATATTTTTTCCATTGCTCTTTAGACAGAGTAGAAGGGAAGGACATAAGGAGGGAGGTACAGAAAGAGAGAAAGAAACATCAATGTGAGAGAGACACATTAATTTGTTGCCTCCCACACACATCCTGACCAGGGCCGGAATTGAACTTGCAATCCAGGTACATGCCCTTGAACAGAAATCGAATTGGCGACACTTTAGGCCAACACTCTAACCACTGAGTAACACCAGCCAGAGCTTTAGTGATATGTTTTCTTGAGTTGCATAAAAACTGGATTTATTTAATACTGTGGGTTTGTGGAAGGCAAAAGCAATGACCATTTTGGCTCACATTTCTGTATAGCTTAACTTGTGAAAGATTCATCTACACAGCAATAGTTTAATAAGTAAAACATATACATAAATAGAGATAACTGAAAACAAATATTCCCAGCAGATTTACTTATAATACCCCAAACCTGGAAATAACCAACATCATAGACATCAATAGGCAAAGTCATTATCCGTAGAACACAATACTACTCACGAATAAAAAATTATTCACATAAGATTAAGTGTTGAGAGAGAATCCAAGATGGCAGCATAGGTAAACACCTACACTGCTGCTTCGCACAACAATTTCAAAACTACAACTAAAAGACAGAACGGACATCATCCAGAACTACACGAAAGCTGGGTGAGTGGAAATCTACAACTAGAAGGAAAAGAGAGGCTCACAGAGACCCAGAGGAGCTGCAAAAAGCTGAGGTACAGAGACGCACCCATAGAGAGAGTAGGTGCTGGAGTATCTAGCTGGCTTTCTCTGGCGGGAGGGAGACGGAAGACTCCCAAAGGCATTGAACCCCTTATCCTATGACACTAAACCCCAGGTCCAGCCGAAACTCATACGGGGGGAGTTTGGACTGTGAAAAGGGAGAAGTGGAGGGAAATTTAGGGGAGTCGCAAAAGATAAGAAGTCTGGTGGTGCGCACAGCACTGTGCGCAGAAGACTGACTGCTGATTGTGCCGCTGGCTTTCATAAGTGGGCGGGAGACAGAGCCTCCCAACTGCGCAACTTCTAACTCTACTAAACCCCAGTTTGGGGCAAAACCCTGGGGACCAGATTCATAAGGTCCCAGAGCGCAGGGGAGCCAGAAAGGCAGCAGTGTAGAGGCACTGCGAGAGAGCGTGAGCACACACAGGGACTGCTCCAGCGATTACCCAGTCATGTGAGACTCGGGCAGTGGAGGGCAGGGCCAACTGGAAGGAAAGGCGGTCTGTTAAGCCCTGAGACTCCACCCATCCCAAGCTCAACAGAGAGGCTTTTGTAGTTTTGCAAGTCTTGTATCATAAGGCTGAATCCAACACAGAAGTTCTCCCGGCATAGTGAAAATGCTGAGACAAAGGAAGAGTTCACAAACAAAAGAAATGGAGGAAAACAAAAGACTGGATATAGAGTTCAAAACCACAGTTATAAGGTTTTTCAAGAATATCCTAGAAAAGATGGATAAAATTATCGAGACCAAAGAGGAGATGAAAAGGACCAACTAGAAATTAAACATACACTGACTGAAATAAAAAAAATATTATACAGAGACCTAACAGCAGACTAGAGGAAGTCAAGAATCTGCCGAAACCGGTTTGGCTCAGTGGATAGAGCGTTGGCCTGCGGACTGAAAGGTCCCAGGTTCGATTCCGGTCCAGGGCACGTACATTGGTTGCGGGCACATCCCCGGTAGGGGGCGTGCAGGAGGCGGCTGATCGATGTGTCTCTCTCATCGATGTTTCTAACTTTCTATCCCTCTCCCTTCCTCTCTGTGAAAAATCAATAAAATATATATATATATAAAAAACAAATAGAGGAAGGCAAGAATCAAGTAAAAAAATTTGAAACATAATCAGAAAACACTCAAATGGAAAAGCAAGAAGAAAAAATCCAAAAATGTGAAGATAATGTAAGGAGCTTCTGGGACAGCTTCAAGCCTACGAACATCAGAATTGGGGTGTGCCAGAAGAAGAGAGAGAGCAAGATACTGAAAACCTATTTAAAGAAATAATGACTGAAAACTTCCCACCTCTGGTAAAAGAAATAGACGTACAAGTCCAGGAAGCACACAGAACCCCATATAAAAAGAATCCAAAGAGGACTACACCAAGACACATCATAATTAAAATACCAAGAACAAAAGACAAAGAGAGAATCTTAAAAGCAGCAAGAGAAAATAATTTAATTACCTACAAGGGAACACCCATACGATTGTCAACTGATTTCTCAACAGAAACAATGCAGGCCAGACGGGAATGGCAAGAAATATTCAAGGTGATGAATAGCAAGAACCTACAACCAAGAATAGTCTATCTAGCAAAGCTATCATTCAGAATTGAAGGGCAGATAAAGAGGTTCACAGCCAAGAAAAAAAAGCTAAAGGAGTTCATCACCACCAAACCAGGATTACATGAAATGCTGAAGGGTACTCTTTTAGAAGAGGAAGAAGAAAAAGGTAAAAGATAAAAAAATTATGAACAACAAATATGTATCTATCAACAAGTGAATCTAAAAATTAAGTGAATTAAAAATTTGATCAACAGAATAAACTGGTGACTATTATAGAATCAGGAGCACAGAATGGGAGTGGACTGGTAATTCTCAGGGGGAAAGGGGTGAGGGGTTGGAAAAAAGTGTTGAATGTCAAAATAACTGTATTGCATGAAGAAAACCATTATTTGTTAAACAACACACCTGATAGTGCCTATAAAATTATGAAAAATATGAACTAATCTATTGTACAGGAATCTTTAGTGATTTTTTAAAAATTGATTCTTCAAGAAGGGTGGGGAGAAAACCATAAATGTGAAAAACCTTAATTGATTTTTTTCCATACAAGCCCTGACCCAAAGAATGAACCCACAACTTAGCAATATTCCCTGACCCCCAACAGGAGTGAACCTCCATCAACTTTATGTTCAGGTCAACTTTCCAACTGAGCCACATGGGCCAGAGTTTTTATTATTATTTTATTTATTTATTTATTTTTAGAGGAAGGAGACGAAGAGAAAGAAATATCGACATGAAAGGAAAATGTTGATCAGCTGCCTCTTGCATGCCCCTAATAGGAATTGTTCCTGCAACCTGGACATATGCCCTAACCAGAAATCTAATTGTGTCTCTTGTTTTCATCTGGTTGATAGGATGACACTCAATCACTGAGCCACACCAGCTGGGTTCCCATTGACTTCTTTGTTTTTGTTAATCCTCACTAAAGACATCTTTTTTGAAAATAGATTTTTATTGATTTCAGAGAGGAAGGGAGAGGGAGAGAGAGATAAGAACACCAATGATGAGAGAAAATCATTGATCAGTTGCCTCCTGCACGCCCCCTACCAGAGATCGAATTCACAACCTGGGCATGTGCCCCTCCCTGACCAGAATCAAACCTGTGACCCTTCAGTCTGCAGGCTGACACACTATTCATTAAGCAATACTGGCCAGGGCAAACATTTTTTCCATTGCTTTTCAGAGAGAGTAGAAGAGGGAAGGAGGAAGGCAGAGAAAGAGAAAGATGGATGTCAGAGAGATACGTCAAGTAGTTGTCTCCCCTACACATAGGACCTGGTGCGGGGAGTGAATCTGCAACTGTGGTATGACATGTTCATGACTGGGAATCAAACTCCTGACACTTTGGTTCGAGGGCTGATATTATAACCTCTTATCCAGGGCTTTCCATTGATTTTTAGAGATTGGAAGTGAGGGGAGAAGGGCAGAAAGAGAGACAGAGAGAAGAGAGAAACACCAATGTGACAGATACAAATTGATTGATTACCTCCCACATGGCCCCCTATTAAGGATGGGGATCAAACCTGAACCCAGGTACGTGTGCCCTTGACCAGCAATCCAACCCTGAATCCTCTAACCATTGAGCACACTGACCAGAGCATCTATCTTTTATACTGCTGATAACTTCAAAAAATATTAGGCTATCAAAATGCAAGTTTTAGCCAGGCCAGTGTGTCTAAGTGGTTAAACATCAACCATGAACCACAAGGTCACAAGATCTATTCCCAGTCAGGGCCCATGCCCAGGTTTCAGGCTGATCCCCAATAAGGGTGTGTAGGAATCAGTTAATTAATGTTTCTCTCTCATCGATGTTTCTATCTTTATTCTTTTCCCTTCCTCCCTCTAAAATCAATAAAAATGTATTATTTTAAATGCAGGTTTTAAAGATATAAGGCAACCACATCTTTCTCATCAAGATGATAGCATATCACAGAGATCACTGAAATATAATCTGCAATTTTATATGAGGGGAAACTTGGTTATCTGGGAGGAAGTGTCATTTGAACATGATGGGAAAATAATAACTTTTACTTTTATATCCTAGCAAAGAATAGTCTGAAAATGCAAACAATACCATTTAGTAAATAATAAAAGAGAGTCTCATACTTAGGAACAAACTTAAGAAAAGGAACTGTAAAACTTTTTTTTTTTTTAATGAAACTTAAGAAATTAAAGACCAAATTAGAGCCTTAGTCAGTTTGGCTGAGAGAGCTTCAGCCTGCAGAACCAAGGGTCACAGGTACGATTCTGGTCAAGGGCACATACCTAAGTTGCAGACTCCTCCCGGCTACAACCTGGTGGGGCTCGTGCAGGCAGCAATCAATCCTTGTGTTTCTCTCAATATACTATAACTCAGTGAATTATACTTTAATTACATATTTTAAATAGGCAAATTGTATGGTATGTGAATTTAATCTAAGTAAAACCATTAAAAATATGATGTGACCCTGCCAGTATGACTCAGTAGTTGAACCAGGAAGTCATGGTTTGATTCCTGGTTGGGGCACATACCCAGGTTTTTTTATTTTCATTTATTTATTTAAATTTAAATTCTTTATTCCTCAAAGTATTATATAAGTCTCCTTTATCCCTCATTGACCTCTCCCCAACTGCTCCCACCCCCCAGCACATGCTCCCACCCCCGCTACTCTTTGTGTCCATTGGTTATGCTCATATGGCATGCATACAAGTCCTTTGCATGCCATTCCACCCTCTCCCCTGCCTTCCATCATAGGGTGGACAGTCTGTTAAATGCTTCCGTGTCTCTGGATCTATTTTTGTTCATCCGTTTATGTTGTTCATTATATTCCACAAATGAGTGAAATCATGTGATATTTATCTTTCTCCAACTATGCCCGAGCTTTGAACTCATTCCCCAATAGGGGGCTGTGCAGGAGGCAGCTGATCAATGATTCACTTTCATCACTAGTTTTTCTATCTTTCTCTCCCTCTCTCTTCCTCTCTGAAATCAATAAAAAATATATTTTTTAAAACATATACTGTGAAAACAAAAGCTTTAAAAAATGATGGCTGCAATTCATTTTCTAAGAATGAAGAAAAATCTGAATTAGGAAATAAGTCACATGAAGCAGTTACAATGTAGGCTGGGCTGATACTCATGTAGCGAGCTAACAAGATCATATTTCTTTAATCAGATGAAATGGTAAAGACCTTTAAGAAGAGAGCTAAACATGTAAAGAACATCCCAGGTGATGCCAGGATGGAAGGAATTTAAAATGTATAGTGCATCCCTGACCAGTTTGGCTCAGTGGATAGAGTGTTGGCCTACGGTATCAAGAGTCCTGGGTTCGAGAGAGAATCCAAGATGGCGGCATAGGTAAACACCTACACTGCTGCCTCGCACAACAATTTCAAAACTACAACTAAAAGATAGAACGGACATCATCCAGAACCACAGGAAAGGTGGCTGAGTGGAAATTCTACAACTAGAGGGAAAGAGAGGGGCCTGGCTGGTTTTCTCTGGCAGGAGGGAAACAGAGACTCTCAAAGGCATTGAACCCCTTATCCTATGACACTAAACCCCAGATCCAGCCGAAACTCATACGGGGGGAGTTTGGACTGTGAAAAGGGAGAAGTGTATGGAAATTTAGGGGAGTTGCAAAAGATCAGAGGCCTGGTGGCGCACAAGGCACTGCGCAGAGGACAGACTGTTGATTGTGCAGCTGGCTTTCGCGAGTGGGCGGGAGACAGACCCTCCCAACTATGCCACTTCTGACTTCCCTAAGCCCCTGTTTCGGGTGAAACCCTGGGGACCTAGACTCATGTGGTCCTGGAGTGCAAGGTAGCCGGAAAGGCAGCGGTTAGAGGCACTGCAGGTGCGCACGCACACAAGGACCGCTCCAGCGATTACCCAGTCACGTGAGACTCAGGGGCCATGGAGGGTGGGGTCGACTGAAAGGCAAGGCAGTCCCTTAAGCCCTGAGACTCCACTCATCCCAAGCTCAACAGAGGCTTCTTCGGTTTTGCAAGTCTGGTATCATAAGGCTGAATCCAACACAGAAGTTCTCCCGGCATAGTGAAAATGCCGAGACAAGGGAAGGGATTACAAACAAAAGAAATGGAGGAAAACAAATGACTGGATATAGAGTTCAAAACCACGCTTATAAGGTTTTTCAAGAATATGCTAGAAAATTTGGATAAAGTTAGTGAGAGCCAAGAGGAGATGAAAAAGGACCAACTAGAGATACTGACTGAAATAAAAAATATTATACAGAGTCCTAACAGCAGACTAGAGGAAGGCAAGAATCAAGTAAAAAATTTGAAATATAAAGAAGCAGAAAACATTCAACTGGAAAAGCAAGAAGAGAAAAAATCCGAAAATGTGAAGATAATGTAAGGAGCCTCTGGGACAGCTTCAAGCGTACCAACATCAGAATTGTGGGGGTGCCAGAAGAAGAGAGAGAGCAAGATACTGAAAACCTATTTAAAGAAATAATGACTGAAAACTTCCCACATCTGGTAAAAAAAAATAGACTTACAAGTCCAGGAAGCACATAGAACCCCATATAAAAGGAATCCAAAGAGGACTACACCAAGACACATCATCATTAAAATACCAAGAGCAAAAGACAAAGAGAGCATATTAAAAGCAGCAAGAGAAGAACAGTTCATTACCTACAAGGGAGCACCCATACGAATGTCAGCTGATTTTTCAACAGAAACAATGCAGGCCAGACGGGAGTGGCAAGAAATATTCAACATGATGAATAGCAAGAACCTACAACCAAGAATACTCTATCCAGCAAAGCTATCATTCAGAATTGAAGGGCAGATAAAGAGCTTCACAGAGAAGAAAAAGCTAAAGGAGTTCATCAACTCCAAACCAGTATTATATGAAATGCTGAAAGGCACTCTTTTAGAAGAGGAAGAAGAAAAGGGTAAAAGCCAAAAAATTATGAACAACAAATACATATCTATCAACAAGTGAATCTAAAAATTAAGTGAATTAAAATTTGATCAACAAAATAAACTGGTGAATATCATAGAATCAGGAGCACAGAAAGGGAGTGGACTGATAATTCTCAGGGGGCAAGGGGGAGGGGTGTACAGGGAGAGACTGGACAAAGATCATACACCTATGAATGAGGTCAATGGGAGGGAGATAAGGGCAGAGGGAAGGGTGGGAGCTGGGTGGAGAGGTGCTATGGAGGGGAAAAAGAGAAACAAATGTAATAATCTGAATAATAAAGATTTAACTAAAAAAAAAAAAAAGTCCCGGTTCAATTCCGGTCAAGAGCATGTACCTTGGTTGCAGGCACATCCCCACTGAGGGGTATGCAGGAGGCAGCTGATTGATGTTTCTAACTCTCTATCCCTCTCCCTTCCGTATATATTGATTTATATAAATCAATAAAATATATATACATTTAAAAAGTATAGTGAAGAAAAATATCCTAAATTTAAAATAGAATGTAGGAAAGATGATTGCTCTCACACACAAAAAAGAGGAGTCATAGGCCAGCTGCCATGATCATGAGTAAAATACACAGAAAGTGTACATTAGACAATTTTTTTCTACCTCAAACCCCTCCATCCGTACCCCAACCCAACTGCACTCAAGATTTTGGCTTTAGCCGAAACCGGTTTGGCTCTGGATAGAGTGTTGGCCTTGGACTGAAAGGTCCCGGGTTCGAATCCGGTCAAGGGCATGTACCTTGGTTGGGGGCACATCTCCAGTGGGGGGTGTGCAGGAGGCGGCTGATTGATGTCTCTGTCTTATCGATGTTTCTAGCTCTTGGTCCCTCTCCCTTCCTCTCTGTAACAAATCAATAAGATATATTTAGCCAAAACTGGTTTGGCTGAGTGGATAGAGCGTTGGTCTGTGGACTGAAAGGTTCCAGGTTCGATTCCTGTCAAGGGCATGTATCTTAGTTGCGGGCACATCCCCAGTATCTCTCATCAATGTTTCTAAGTATCCCTCTCCCTTCCTCTCTGTAAAAAGTCAATATATTTAAATATATATATATATATATCTCGCACTGCCTTCATTAAACAGAAGCCTGGGTCGGTCGTTCTTGCTGCGTTTGCTCAAATCTCCACGGAAATCCGGCCTCCACCTGGGCCACCAGTGTGTGGGTCAGTACACGGAGGACAGAGGCTTCGTGAAGTTGGACTAAGGGCCTCCGGCACGTCCCCCATTGGAGTGGAGCCCACAACAGGGGCGTGTGCCCTGGACTGGAAGGACCACCCACAGGGGCCCAAACTCTCTGGGCTGCGTATCAAACCCCCAACCTGCACCCAACACCGCCAACCTTCCTAAATGCCTCCCTGATACTTTTACAAGCGGGTGTCCTGCAGAACCCCAGACCCGGTCAGCCAGGACCAGGGCGTTACCTCCACAGACTCCTCTCCAGGGCACCGAGGCCCCCAGGGCACCCCGATACCTCAAGTCCCGTTTCCGGACAGCTCGCCGCAGCCAGCCCCTCCCGGGCGCTTCTCTCCCCGCTCCCGCTCCGACCCAGTAATGGCTCCAACCTCCTCACGACACCACGTGCGGACCCACGTCACGCCGCGAGACTCCAGACTTCGGCCGCGATCGAAACACTTCCGGGTACTAAGCCTCCCACCCGAGTGTGTCCCCCAAACCACACGAGGAGCGCCAAAGCGGTACTTGCCCCGAACCCTCCGACGGCCGCACCGGCCCCCCTGCCCACAGTGGCCGACCCGGGCTGCGGGCGGGTGCTGACGCGGGCAAACCATTTCCGGGTCATTGGTCTGCGCCCAGTTCGCCATGCCGCCGCGGAGGCCGCCTCGTCGTGGGGACTGAACTGCCTACAGGAGGCAAGGGTGCCAGTTCGCCACCATAGCCTGGGGGAGCGGGCAAGTTAACGCTCCAGAAATTCTCTCCTTTCCTGCACTTGTACTCTTGTGGGAAAAGGAGTGTGTTTTCAGAGATCCGAGTTTTTTGAGGCAATGTGGAGTGAGGAAAATGTCGTTCAGTGTGCTAGGAAAAGAAGTCAGATGGCCTCAGCTTTTGTTTTACAATTTTTTTTATTTGTGTGTGTGTGTGATGTGTACGTGTGTTTTAAATACACTTTCATTGATTTCAGAGAGAGGAAGAGATAGAAACATCAGAGAGAATCACTGACCCGCTGCCTCCTGCGCGCCCCCTATTGGAGATGGAACCCACAACAGGGGCATGTGCCCTGGACTGGAATGGAACCTGGGACCCTTCAGTCCTCAGGCCCAACTCTATACTCTGAGCAAAACTAGCCAGGGCTAATGCATACCTTTTATGTGATTCCACTTACCATCCTACTAGTTCATGCATGATATTATTATAGCCACTTCATATTTACATATAGATAGATATACATAAATATTTTATAATATGGAAATGCTTATGAGAAATTAAAATGAAATTATACATTTTCCCCAGTTTTATTGAGATACTGGGGGGTGCACTTTAAGGTCCCCTGTCAAGCCCCGCTAGGCAGGGGGTGCAACCTCAGGTCCCCTGGCCTGGTGCTGGGGTGGGGGGAGCAGCCTGAGGTCCCTTAGCCTGGTACAGGGGTGGGGGACATGACCTGAAGCCCCCGGCAAGCCCTGGTGGGTGGAGGGCATGGCCTCAGGTCCCTGTCAAGCCCTGTTGGATGGGGTACATGGCCTGAGGTCTCCCCGCCTGGTGCAAGGCAGGAAGTGTGGCCTGAGGTCTCCCAGTTTGACACCAGGGCGGGAGGCACCACCTGAGGTCCCCTGTCAAGTACTGCTGGGTGGAGGGCGTGGCCTGAGGTCCCCTGTCAAGCCCCATGGGGCAGGGGAGGGCATAGTCTCCGGTCCCTGCTGATTGCTCGTTAAGGTTCCTTAAGGGAACTTGGCTTCAGCTGTGGGTGTAGCCATCTCTGTGACAGTGATGGTCAATTATCATATTCCCTCTTTATTAGGATAATTGACAAAGATCAGACCTACTTTTAAAAAATATATATTTTATTGACTTTTTACAGAGAGAGGAAGGGAGAGAGATAGAGAGTAAGAAACATCAATCAGCTACCTCCTGCACACCCCCACCAGAGATGTGCCTGCAACCATGGTACATGCCCTTAACTGGAATTAAACCTGGGACCCTTCAGTCCGAAGGCTGACACTCTATCCACTGAGCCAAACCAGTCAAGGCTAGACTTAACTTTTTTTTTTTTAATTTTCACTGCAGGATATTTTTTCATTGATTTTTTTAGAGAATGGAAGAGAGGGAGAGAGACAGAGAGAAGCACTAAGACACATCGATTAGTTGCCTGCTATATGCACTCTGACCAAGGCCGGGCATGGAGCCTGCAACTGAGGTACATGCCCTTGACTGGAATCAAACCCATAAGTCTTGTAAGACTGAGAGCAGAGGATCCAGGTAAACTGTGTCTCGACATCTGACCGATATAAACTGAGATAATAAACGTGTATAGTTTTAAACCAGTAAGTTTGTGAGAATTTGTTACCCATCAATAGAAAACAAATAGTTATTGATACAGAAAATTTTAACAAAACTAGAGAAGCAGCTAAACCAGTATATGGAGAGAAATTTACATCCTGGTTTATGCTCTATACTGTCAGATATATTAATTCACTTAAATTCACATCTCTTGGAAAGCTTTGTTCAAAGCACATAGCTAAGGGGGAGAGCACTACAAAAGTGAAAGATTTGCTCATGCCACTTTCCAGCCAAAATTATTTGCAGATAAGAGACTGCTTAACTAGAAAACGTAAAGAAATCACTTTCAGTAATACCAAGAGCAATGCAATTTCTCTATTAGACCACAAAATTTAGAAGCCAGGGTCCAGCTGGTGTGGTTCAGTGGTTGAGCGTCAACCTGTGAAGCAGGTAGTCACAGTTTGATTTCTGGTCAGGGCACATGACCAACGGATGCGGGTTCAATCCCCAGTAGAGGGCATGCAGGAGGCAGCCGATCAATGATTCTGTCATTATTAATATGATGAAATAAATAAAAATATATTTGAACATAAATAAAATTTAGAAGTCAGGAATTTTTCTAAAAAGGTAATACTTATAATTGCATAGAAGTATCTGCAGGAATAAGTATAATCAGAAATGGCTGAGATATATATATATAGAAAAAGAGACACAATAAATCCTGGAGATGGATGGGAGAATCTGAAGAGGTGCAGACTCACAATGGGTTACTATAACTGAGTACGTAAGTCAAGCCTACTCACTCAAATTAATGTATACATTGAATGGGCTCTACTTCACCTGCCTAATGAGGCACTATTGCAGACATTAAGAAAATCTGTAATCATTTTATACTATAAAATCTATACTAATAAAAGGATAATATGCTAATTAGACTAAACATCTTCCAGATGACCTTCTGGACAAAGCCATTTGGCAGGGCCAAGGCAGAGGATGTTAGAGGCAATCAGGCAGGCAGGGGAGAGCAGTTAGGGGGATCAGACCAGTAGGGGAGAGCAGTTAGGGGTGGTCAGGCCAGCAGGGGAGAGCAGTTAGGGGGGTCAGGCCAGTAGGGGAGAGCAATTAGAGGGATCAGGCCAGTAGGCAGGTGAGCAATTAGGAGCCAGAGGTTCTGAAGGGTTCCAGATTTGTAGAGTGCAGGCCGAGCTGGGGGGACCCCCATCCCATACAAATTTTGTGCACTGGGCCTCTAGAATGTTTATAATTAGAGAGAAAGTGATCAAATGGAAGGATATCTATGCTATACAGATCATTTCAAATATGAAGGAAGCACAGATACAGACTCTTTAAAAAAGACATAGATGCTACCAATGGCCAGTATAGCTCGTGGTTGGAGCATTGTCCTGCACCCTGCAGGGTCACAGGTTCGATTCCCAGTCAGAGAACACACCCAGGTTACGGTTCCATCCCCAGTTGGGGCCCATACAGGAGGCAACCAATCAATGTTTTTCTTTCACATCAGTGTTTCTCTCTCTCTCTTCCTCCCTCTTGAAAACTTTTTTTTTAATATAATTGATATTTTACAGAGATGAAGGGAGAGGGATAGAGAGTTAGAAATATCAATGAGAGAGAGACATCGATCAGCTGCCTCCTGCACGCCTCCTATTGGGGATGTGCAACCAAGGTACATGCCCTTGACCTTTCAATCCGCAGACCAATGCTCTATCCAGTGAGCCAAACCGGTTTGGGCCAAAACTTTTTTTTTTAATCTTAAAAAATAAAAAGACAAGATATCCAGTGCTTTCACTTAGCAGAGCTCAGGGTAATAAAAATCATTACTTGTGTAAGATGAACATGAAAGGAGATATCCAAGACAATTGTGAAGAGAAGTTTGAGGCAGAGAACAAAACACGTTATTTTATGACACACACTAGATCATATCTCACTACTTGGTTTGTTAGGAAGATTACTATATTTACATGAGAAGACAAAAGAGGTCTTAATAAGTTCCTTAAGGCATGAACTAGATTGGGATCAGCTGGTTGACACACAGTCCTTCCCAGCAAACATCTCAGCCTCAACCCACCTACAGCCCCAGGTGTCTCCACAGACATATATTGGCTTCCCCCAAAAAACAGAAAACAAAAACCTCATTCCAAGTTCAACCTTAAGTCAGACCCAGGAGCTCCCGTTTATTAACAACCCCCTCCCACCCCGCCTTAAGCTTCTCCCTACCCGAGCCCCCAGTAAATTGCGCTTCTGAAAGAGACACCGCCTTCACTGACACCTAGCAGTCCTGTTCTTAATATCCGTGGCCCACAGTATCACACACTCGGTAACAAACCCTGACAGTTGAACCCTGGGTCCTTAACATCTTCATCTGCTTAAGGACACTGACGGCCAAAGGGAGGACCACTAAAGCCAACTTCCCAGTGACCGATGCAAAAGTCCCCCCCAAGGCCCTTCTCTCGCATCACAGGCCCCCAGTCCGCAACCCCGTGCAGACCCCAACCCACCTGATGGTGAGCTTAAAGACTCCATGCAGCCTCCAACAGTTCAAGTCACTTCCAAAACAGCCATCTGGGGGCGCTAATGCTGAGGCCTCCCAATTCTGGCTGTTGCTAAGGATGCTCTGGACATTCCAAGTGGTGGGCGTGGTATTGTGATGTAAAGCAACCATTGTCTGCTGCCCTCCCCCCCACCCTCCCGCATCCAGACCCAAGTGGCTAACCTGGCATTGGTGGCTGGCTCCTCAGCAGCAGCATCAAGAATAAATTTTTTAAAATATATAATTTTGTTGATTTCAGAGAGAAAGAAATAGAAACATCAATGAGGAGAGAGAATCATTTTTTTAAATATATATTTTATTGATTTTTTACAGAGAGGGAGAGGGATACAAAGTTAGAAACATCGATGAGAGAGAGACATTGATCAGCCGCCTTCTGCTCGCCCCCTACTGGGGATGTGCCTGCAATCAAAGTACATGGCCTTCACCGGAATCGAACATGGGATCTTTCAGTCCGCAGGCCGTTGCTCTATCCACTGAGCCAAACCCTTTTCGGCGAGAGAGAATCATTGATCGGCTACCTCTTATTGGGGACTGAGCCCACAACTCAGGCATGTGCTCAACCACTGAGCCACACTGGCCAGGCAGCAAGAAGAAATTGTAATCACCTTTTGGACACTTCCTATTCTCTTTGTGGATGAAGAACACCATGCTGCGTAAGTTTTCTGAGGCCAGTCTGGAGCAGTTTGTATTCGATTCAGGCTTTTGGGCAAAGTAGGAAGATGGCAGTGCCCACATGCCATTCCTGAGGAGCATCATGGGGACGGCCATCTTCCTGGGGCAGAAAACAGCCTGGGAGCTAATGTCATGGGGAGCCTTTGGACAAACAACGAAGTTGGTGGAGCGAGACACTGGAGGCCGCAGACAGTCTGGGACTGGAAGGCTTGAAGTCCTGGTGAGATGTGGGGCTGGAGTGGACTGGGGGAGGGTTTGACTGAGGCCAGTCTGGATGACCTGGGTCACCCACCTTTTGTAGGGGCAGAACCAATGGTGAGGGGAAGGCTCTGTGTAAATGGAGCCTACAGGTTTCACTGCAAACGAGAAAACTGAAGAGGACAATCCAGTCTATGAGAGGAAGGAGGGATTCCCCCTGACTAGGCCCAATAATGATACTTTCATTAACTGCTTATTTGACAAGTACTGTTTTTAAACTACATTCGCTTATTTTCTTTTTTTAAATCTTCACTCCAGGATATTTTTCTATTGTTTGGAGAGTGGAAAAGACAAGAGACATATCAATGTGAGAGAAACAGATTGGTTGCTCCTTGCACGCACCCGACCAGGGCCTGAGCTGAGGAGGAGCCTGTAACCAAGGTACATGCTCTTGACTGGAATGGAACCTCAGGACCCTTCAGTCTGCAGGCCGACGCTCTATCCACTGAGCCGGTGGTCGGCAAACACCCAGGGGATGGTGTATCCCATAGAGGCAAGTTTTAGGGTGTGAAATGCTCCCCTTCATACTCACAGAATTGGTTATTTAAAGGAGAAAACTCTCTCCCAAGTAAATGACTAGCACATTTTCAAATATATAGCTGGTTAGAACTACGCAATACATCTAAGCTCATTTCACAGTAATTTAATCACTAGCAATGGGAACTATAAGATGCTTGACCAAGATGGACCTGGACTTATGAATACACTGGCATATGGGTCACCTTGCCACAAGGATGAAATCTATAATATAAAGGAGTTTTGGTTAGGAAAGAAAAATGCATTAATGTATACCAGGCAAATAAGCAACAGTGTCCCTTGTTGTACACTAAGAGGTGAGTGCAGGCGTTGGGCAAACATTTGCTGAAAGGGACAGATGAACATTTTCCAATTTGCAGACCAACATATGTCTGTCAACCACGACCCAATTCTGCCTTTGCGGGGCAAAAGGTGCCATAGAGGATTCATGATAAACAGGCTTGGCATTGCTGGTTTAATCCCTGGGTCTCTAGTCAGTCAACTAATGCGCTGAAGGTTAAAAACGCAGAAGGGGAAATAGCACTCTGGGATCAATGCCTTTGGTCCCAACAGCAGCCAAGGTCCTAACCTGACAACAAACACCGGGGTTCCTCCAATTCCAAAACGCCACCCTTACAAGCTTCTGAGGACCACACTTCCCTTCTTAATCAGGAACCCAGGCCAGACGGCTGCCGCGCGCTGAGCTCCTGCGTCGACCTCAGCATCACTGACCCGCGCATTAAACTCCAACCTGCCCCTTACTCCGCCATCTGCCTAAATGCCCCCTGCACGTCTCGCAGGTGGGGTGACCTGCAGCTCCCCCTACCCTGACAGTCAGGACAAGGGCGTTATTTCCACAGATCCTTCACCTGGGCACCGACCCCCGGGGCACCCCGACCACCTCAAGTCCCGCTCCCCGCGGCTCCCCCCAGCTACCTCCTCCCGGCCGCCCCCCCCCCCCCGTCCCCCCGGTAATCCCGCGCTCCGCACAAGGCCACGCCCACACGTCACCCGCCAGAAACCACACTTCTCCGGTGACTCCCCACTTCCCACCGGAGAACCACACGCTCACCTGGGTTTTCCCTCAAACCCACCAGGACCGCACACACCGCGAGGGCCCCTACCACTTCGGCGCTAGTCCCGCTCCCGCTACGGTGGCCGAGGAGAACCTCCGGCTTTGGGTAACGCGGCCTAGGCTTTGCCGTCATCGAGGGCAATATGGCCGCGCCCACCCAGCGGTGGCCTCGGGGCTGCCATGTTGGGACACCTGACTGCTGCACAGATAGATGTGAGGGCTGCAATTTTGAGGCAAGTAGCCAAGGATGGCGGGGAGGTGAGAGGCTCCTGAAAGGCTCTCCTTTTTTTTTTTTTTTAAATAATATATTTTATTGATTTTTTACAGAGAGGAAGGGAGAGGGATAGTTAGAAACATCGATGGGAAAGAAACATCAATTAGTTGCCTCCTGCACATCCCCCACTGGGGATGTGCCCCAATCAAGGTGCATGCCTTGGACCGGAATCGAACCTGGGACCTATCAGTCCGCAGGCCGACGCTCTATCCCCTGAGCCAACCCGGATTGGGCTGAAATAATCTCCTTTACTGGCATGTCGACTCTTGCGAAAAACGGATACGATTTGAGTTCTTGGTGATGCAAACATGGACTGTTCTCTTGGTATAGACATGATGATGGCTTCACTCCCCTCAGTCCCTCAGCCTTAGTTCAAAATATATCCAGAGAAGCGCAACAGGGCAGGGCAAGTATACCCCACCCCACCCCACTGTATCCTATACATTATTATATATAATAAGTTACTATCTACTACTGTGCATTATTTTTCCTCAGAGGCTTTTTCACATGCTGAGATTACATAACCCAGTTACTGTCTCCCTATCTCCATGGTAAGGTCTATAAAAGTTGTTCTTTTGCCTGCTTTGCTCACTGATAGAACTTCAGTGGGTAATACAGTGCCTGGTACATGTTGCTGACCTAAAAATATACCTGAAGGAGTAAACTACCCCAAACCCAGTATTTGACATTGAATCCTGAGATAGCCATCACATAGCAGATCAAATTTCCATTTCTTTCCCAGGAACCAGCCAAATTGTTCACTGGAAAAACGTGGATGGGTGGAAAACTATGGGACAGTTAGGAGATTAAGGGAGAGTGCTCTGCATAGAAAGAACTGGAGCCCTTCTCCCAAGAGAGAAGGAAAAGGAAGAGAAACAGAACACCTAACCCGTTTCCTGAAAACTCAATTCAGCAGAAAATAGTGGAGCTGGGAGCTTTGAGATAGTGGCAGCTCTAAAGAATAATTGATAGTCCCGTGGACCAATGCAAAGGCTTTGCTTGATAACATCCCTTAAGAATCTCACACATTCTCCATTCTTAGAGAATAAGATTCTTGTCACCCTTTTAACTCTATTTATTCTGAACACTTTTTTCCTTCCTGCTCTGCCCAATTTATATTCTGTTAACGTTTCTAATCAGACCTGATTTTGGGGGGACTGTCCAATTGACCAATGTGACTCAGGGGCAGAGCATCAACTTATGAACCAGGAAGTTGCTGTTTAATTCCTGGTCAGGGAATATGCTTGGGTTGTTGGCTAGATTCCCTCTCATCACTGATGTTTCTGTTTCTCTCTCCCTCCCCTTTCCCTTCTTCTCTGAAATCAATAAAAATACATTACCAAAAAATAAAAATAAAAAAGGCAGAGTGACCACTCCTTCTGGATACAAGGATGGAGTGAGATTTCAGAGGGGGCGATTGTGGCCTCAAGAGGAGAAACAGTGAGGCAGTGGAACAAAGTTTAGGAGATTACTGTGGATCCACAGGTATTGATAAGATACTGATCCAGAGTGATGAGGAGACACAAAGAACCAAAGTCTCTGATGCCAAGTTCCCTCCAGACATTTACAGGAGAAAAGTCCTTCTGATGTATCCCATTCTCAGCTCTGGAAATACTTAACTGAAGCTGGGGGAGGGGGTCCTCAGGCCTGGGTTCTTACAAAATGTGGAGTTCAACCCAGGGTTATCATCCTACTCAGTCTGTTCTCCACTC